>JAZAVI010000102.1:0-235000 GCA_036326025.1 Chrosomus eos | reverse complement strand
ATGCGAGTTTGTTATACCCATCGATGCTGTTTTCATTAATCCCTAAAAAATGCTAATACACTTTTAAATATACCATTGCCACCCACCGTCAATTTGATGTGTGTGTGGGTTGGTTTATGTGATTTATGAGGACACAAATTTGTATAATGGCATGTGTATTACACTGGTATTACAACTTATGGGTGGTTTATGAGGACATTTCAAAAGTCCTCATAAATCAAATGGCTTGAAAAACATAAAAAACAATGTTTTATTAAAAAAATTTAAATGCAGCATGTCTGTTATATGCCTTTACTTTATTAAAAAAAACGTATTTAAAAAATACAAGGCTTAAGACATTTATTTTCTTTTTTAATGAAGGCCAAACCACACAGCAGTGAAATGGTTAATCTAGCCCCACTCCCCCTCCCCCTCCCCACACTCACAGACACACACACAGAGAGCGGGCACATAGCCCCACTCCCCCTCCCCCTCCCCACACTCACAGACACACACACACACAGAGAGCAGGCACAGAGACGTAGGCTCAGAGAGAAATGACCATATTCAAACCAAAATATTCTGACTTCCTCTTGGTTGTTGCTAATGACTGTAAATTAGAAAGTTGTCTGGCTGGAGGAGAACTATATAAATACAGATTTTTGTAACTCTAGATGAAACTAACCCCCCCACTTTTGTCAAAAGGTGGCGCTACTGAGTCCCTGCACCACGCACGTTTCTGAAACTTTGCACATGTCACCTGGCTAATAAATGTGATCTGTCTGTCGAGTTTCATGCAATTCTAAGCAATTTCAGGCATGCTAAGAGTCTCAAAAGCATCCAAAAAGAATATTAAAGTTTGATGCGTTGTCACGGCAACAGTATCTAAGATATCAATAATCCTTTCTCAGGTCTACATCTGCCAGGTGTCTACATTATACACATAAAGTTTGAAGCAAATCGGGTAAAAATAAGAGGGTGATTTCAAAGCATTTTGGAAGTGACACACTTCCTGCTGCCAGTTGGTGGCGCTATAACTTTGACTCACAATAGTCACATCCATGTGATCGGGCTCTTACAACGAACACACTGCTGAAGTTTCATCAAGATCAGTTAATGTGTGCAGTAGTTATGACACACTTCCTGTTTCACGTTTCTCGCCATAATTTTGTTTCCTCGCCACGGCCAAACCGTTCGAGATATCAAAAATCCCCTCGCAAACTTTCATCCTCAATGTCTTGACTTCACGCTGACCGAGTTTCGTGCCGTGTGTTTGAATTCTCTAGGAGGAGTATTTCACATTCCATTGCGTGTGTTTTCCAAACAACCCTAAATAGCCCACTTCCTGTTGGGCTGGGGTAAAAAGTAAGAGTGTGAAGTATATATGAAACGATGAGATCTACATGTGTACCGAGTTTCATATTATTACATGCAAGCGTGTTTGATTTATGGACCATGTTTTCGGACCCCGTTCCAGGGGGCACTGTCGAGACCCCCTGCCACGCCCGGGTACCATCTTCAGCCCGGCCCTGATGGCCGCGGGTTCTGACGTGTGCAAAGTTTCAGGAGTTTTTGAGCATGTTAAGGCCTCCAAAAGTGTCCAAAAGGTAGTAAAAAAAAATAAAAAAAAAAAAAAAAATAATAATAAATAATCCTTAGGAAAATAATAGGGCCTTCGCCCTTTGGGCTTGGGCCCTAATAAATAATCCTAAGGAAAACAATAGGGCCTTCGACCTTTGGGCTTGGGCCCTAATATAATAATAATAATAAATAATCCTTAGGAAAACAATAGGGCCTTTGCCCTTTGGGCTTGGGCCCTAATAATATTTTAGGCAATGTTTAATATGTGGCCATATTTGGTCCTTAATGCACTCAACGGTGTCAAAAATCGAATGCAGCACAAGGGTTAAGATTATTGGTCCAACAGTTAAAATGATATCAATGAGAAATATAGCTGCGAGCAGCGATTACGGGCCCAAGCCGGTGGCACCGCAACCCTGGTGCACCAGGGTGGCGGTACCGCCGGCTTTGGCCCTTCATCGCTGCTCGCAGCTATATTTATATATATATATATATATATATATATATATATATATATATATATATATATATATATATATATATATATAAGCCGGTGGCACCGCCACCTTGGTGCCTTTAGGGTTATTGTGCATGACGTGACACAAAATATCAAAATATCTGCTCGCTATCTGGCCAACGGCTCTGGTAGTTCCACTTCTGATGATGTTGTAGAAATAGTGCACTCTGGTTGGTCTGGATTATTCTGGATTTTTTATTTTATACAGAAATAAGTTATTTATAATTCAGATGAGAATAAAGTTAGTGTTGATTAAAATGAAGGGAAACAAACATATTGATCTGAAATATAGCACATTAATTTAAAATTCATGGAGGTTCAATTACCAAACATACAATCGTAAATTAAAGCAAACAATACATTTAAAATATATGGGTTGTAGCCTATGCATATTTTGTAATAAAAAAAAGATAGCACACGATGCAAGATGCCTGTTGTCCTCCAGCAAAACAAACGAGGCAGCTACATCGTTCACCGTCTCGTTCGTCAAACTGAACTATAATACATATAAAAGTATTTTTGTCATTTAGGACACTTTTATTCATATACACACATATACAAGTGTATGCATTCATGCACGCACACACCACATGATACGTTAAAGAGTAGCCTAACCTCCATCCGCCTCCCTAGTTTCATTAAAAATCATCCCCAATCTCCTCTTCTGCTCCACTTCTTTCGCCATGTATTTGTTTGTTTCTTTTATTATTTTATGCAATCCAAAACACTCCACGTTAACCTGCCGCGTTTCGTATCTCCAGAGCCTGTCTAACTTGTCCGCTTGTCCGGCACAAATGGATTTTTGAAGGACAAGTAAAAGAGAATTTTACTTGCCCGAACGTACAAGTCAAGTAGCCTGATTAGAGCATCAATAACAAACAAAATACATAACTAGGGAATCACTAAACCGAGAGAATGATTCTGATTTTATTACATTTATTGTATGTTGTTGCGATCGATTGTGGATAATAAATAGGTTGCGCTGTTGACGCTCGCGCAGCCACTCGAGGAGAAATCTATATGAGCGCAGCACACACCACACACACACACACACACACACACACACACACACAAACACACACTCAGTTAACAACATACTGTAACTGCCTCTAAAAATCTAAATGTGGAGTTTCTATATTTTAACATATGTGTTAAGCAGCCTCAATTATTTTTCCTGAATACCATATCAAAATGTGACATTAATTTCCTACAACAGTTCAATAAACAGTTAAAATTTAGTCACTTACATTTTAGATGTAATATTGGCTGTTTTTCTTCTGTTCCAGCAGCGAAAATAGTTCCAAACAAAAATCACAGCAGAACCACGGCACATATCGCAGGAACCCTCATTGTTTTCATTACTGAATGATTCAGCATTTTGACTCGAATCGGTTCAGTTGAGTCAAAGATTCAATGACCCATTCTTAAACATCTGTCTCATTCTTGAATGAATCAACCATTTAAAAGAATCGTTTGAATGAATGAATAAATGACTCACTCATTAATACGGCCGCCTGCCGCCACCTATTGGCAGTTTAGTGTTATGTTTATAAGTAGCCTAGTATACTTCTTTCCACTGTATCTTATTTGTACATTTAAATCAATTTCATAACATTATTTTATGCAATTGTAATTTTTCAGTGTAAATGATTTCATTTGATCAGCCCTACCTAGGGTAACAGTAGCCTATGCTTCATCTTTCATTTTAAATTCCTAAATTTGATCAATAATCAATATTTATAACAGTCTGTTTTATTTTGAGCCTTGAATTGGACTCTCAAGGGTTGGCTTTCTAAATATGTATGTGTTATTATGTGTCTATTCAGAATGACTTATGAGCAGAAACCTTTTTATTTTGGATATGTCAGGAATGCATCACTAGCCAAAATTGGGGATGACTAGAAAGGGCAAATAAGCTTTAACCCTTAGGGGTCTGAGCTGTTTTCGGGCTCTTTCGGTGTTTTGGTATGCCCTGACATTTGTGCTTATTTCAGCTACTTAAAACATACCATTTGCCAACATATAAATTTGCTGTATTCAGCACAAACTCTGCTACAATAATATGTGAGCAAAATGGATGTACATGTTTGCATTTTATAGAAAAAAAATAATATGCGTGGTTAGTAAGTTTTGGGAAAAAAAATGTCACCGCAATAAGGCCATTTAACACATACTGAATAGTTGTAAACAATACTTTTGAGTTACTATTCTTGTAGGCTAGAATTTTTACTTCAAAATGAAGTGAAAATCATTCTGACCACTCTTTCAGAAACATCAATATAACGATTTGAATTTCTTACATCAGTTTTTGGGTCATTACTGCTGTATGCGTGGGAGTGTTAATGCCCATGAATATTAATGTGATTTACACCTGGGGAGACTAAAGACACTCCCCCAATGTGCTAATGCCCCATCAAGGTGCTGTGAGGCAGTTACATGATTGAATCACTAAGAATGATTCGATGTATAAAAAGTTAAAAAGAACAGCATTTATTCAAAATAGAAATCTTTCCTAAGAACATAAAGACTTAAAGTCATTCATATCACTTAACACTTCCTTTCAAAAAAAAAAAAAAACATAAAAAGACCAAACTTGTTTTTTTTTATATAAAAAAATATATAAAATATTGCTTATATAGTGCTTATATAAATAAAAAAGTGCATGTAAAGAATCCTAAAAAAACTATCACGGGTTAAAAAAAATTAAGCAGCATAACTGTTTACAACATTGATTTTTTAAAAAAATTATATCAGAATGATTTCTGAAGGCTGATGGTGACGATGTAAACACAACAAAACAAAAGCAAAAAACTGTTAGCACATTATCCAAAGTAAAATGATGGACTATTATGATTATAGATGCACAATGTATCTGTTGATGGACAGAGAAACATCTATTGATTGGTAGACTGCGTAACCGCGAGTATCTGTTTATGGCCCATATAGACCGCACGCATTTACTGATACACTCAATGAACGGCTGTACCTAATACAAATAAAACATCTCTAGTTAACTAGTAGAGCATTCATTTAGTCCGCTCTTAAATAAGAGATCTAGAGCTAAAATGTTTTGTTTTTGAACTCAAGCTGAGCGCTCGTGTCCTGCTATCAGTGTCATGGATACAGTGAGTCTCTTGTGGCGGCGCGCGCACAGAACTTGCTCTTCAATCTATTGCCATTGCGGACACTATTCATTCCGGTGAAATCACAAAATAAAATGCACACAAACGGGTGTCCTATATACGTGTGTGTTTGATATAGACTGTAACCACTGATGAACATATTCGGTTTTGATGAGAGAAAAAAAATATGCTAGTGGCGGATTCGAACCCATAAACCTCTGACACGCTTGGCAATCGATATATCTGCTAACCACTAGACCACAGGAGAACTCAAACAAAAATTGCAGATCAATATATTTCACTAAATCATTACAAACTAAGCAGTTATTTAAAAAGTTTACACGAGCGTATAGGCCTACACGAACGTTGTGAGTTAATATTTACTATAGTCTGAAAATGCATTTGAGCTCTATGATCAGAAAAGGAATTATAAAACACTAAACTTACTCCGAACTTGTATCCTCGGGGTCAATCCGTTCTTCAAAATGCAACCGTTCGTCTGAGTTTCAAATTCCACTGAGGAAAAGGTTAATTATTCCCAGCTGTCCATAATCCTCTGAAGGAGTAATGTTAGCGTGCTTCCATCCCTAAAACGCGATGAACTATCAGTGAATCTCTGATGAAAAATCTTCATGTTGTTATGCAGTGATCGGGGGCGTGCCGCGTGTGGGATGCATATCGCCTATTTACCATGTCAAAAGCGCTGGGGGTGTGGCGGGCTCACCTAATTATCTATAATGAAGGGAGAGCGAAAAAAACTGTAACTCTCCTTGGTTTCAAACGGATTACATAAACTGGAAATATTTTTTTTAAAAATAAATTACTTCATTTAAAAGAAGAGAATCTCAGCTTCATAAAGAGACATCTCTCGTATCTCTGTGACAAGTATTGAGAGAGTTAAAGTGAATGTTTCGGACGCGTTTCAGAACGGACCTCAAAGACAGAGAGAAGGGAAAACGCGCATCATGTTTATTTTTCTTTGTTTGACGAAAAGCACAACACTTTGTTTTTATTGTGAGTATCCACAAAAAAATAGAAACTTAACAGGATCTAATGATGTACAACACTTATATTTAAGATCAAAATCAACAGAGTAATTTGATTCTCTTTTGCACTGATAAGGAAAAAATCCAGCAAAACGCGTGGATGCGGTTTTCGACCCCTAAGGGTTAGAGAACAATAGGACACAATTTGACACAAGAGGGCAGTATAGCCCTATTTATGATTTTGAGTTTCACCCGAAGAGATTCTAAAAGAATGGTAAAGTTTGATGTGTTGCCACGGCAACAGTATCTAAGATATCAATAATCCTTTCACAGGTCTACATCTGCCGTGTGTTTACATTATACACATAAAGTTTGAAGCAAATTGGGTAAAAATAAGAGGGTGATTTCAAAGCATTTAGGAAGTGACACACTTCCTGCTGCCAGTTGGTGGCGCTATAACTTTGACTCACAATAGTCGCATCCATGTGATCGGGCTCTTACAGCGAACACACTGCTTAAGTTTCATCAAGATCAGTTAATGTATGCAGAAGTTATAACACATTTCCTGTTTTCATTAATCGCCATAAATTCGTTTCCTCGCCACGGCCAAACCGTTCGAAATATCAAAAATCCCCTGGCAATTTTTCATCCTCAATGTCTTGACTTCATGCACACCGAGTTTCGTGGCGATTGGTTGAATTCTCTAGGATTAGTATATCGAATTCCAGGGGCATACGCTTCCAAACAAACGATAATAGCCGACTTCCTGTTGGGCTGGGGTAAAAAGTAAAAGTACAAAGGATATATGAACCGATGAGTAGGGCTGGGCGATAAATCGATTTTATCGATTAACTCGAATGTGTAGCTTACGCGAGTTTACGCCGATTTTTTTGAATGAAAATCGGTTTTCTCTTTAACAACCGCCGACGCGCCCATATGGGCTCCCGTAGTTCCGACCGCGCTCAGCGCTTATGATAGAGATACACAAACAACATGGCAAATGAACAAGACCACGGCAGCTGAAGCACACCCGCCGAAAAAATTTACAAACTGAATCTGCAGGGCCGGCAACTCTCACGAGTTCACTGAGAGACACGCAATTGTCACTTTTTACACGCTCTCACACACACATCCATTTCCTCACGCAGAGAAACATCGCGAAGCAAAGAGGACACTGACACCGACATACAAGACAGAGCAGGTTACTGTTGATATGAAACAGATTCTCGGCTCTCAGATTCGGTTAATTTTATTACGAAATTCCAACAATAAACACCGTTTTGGCGCTTGTAAATGTGACGTGAAAGATCGCTGACAGATCTCAGTTCAAGCGGCACATGAACATGATCATCTGTTACTCTTCACTACTAACTTACCCAAATGTAGCTAATAAAATCAATCAATCAGTGTTTTTCAACTGCGGAAAGATGTCCATAAAACAGCTGGAGAACAACATGTGTCACGTAACGTTACATTTACCTCAGGATGCCTTTTAATGACCCATAGCACGCATGATAGCTGGACTTAAAATAATTGCTATAGAGAGGAGTATTTGTCTAAATATGATAACTATATTACACATTTATTATATTTTACCTATATCATTAAAATATTATAACATTGTTTGTTATTATAAAAAACTCATTATGTTTAATTTGAGTTAGTTTTAACCTTTAATAATACCAGCTGGGGCTCTCTGTTTACAGCATTAGGTGATTTATTTTTGGAGAACAATTAACATAACACATTAACATATCTACTGTACCTAATATTTATCCAAAGGAATTGATATTGAATCAATATCAGAATCAAAATCAAATGAATTGAATTGAAATTGTGAAATTTGTGTTAAGCAATAATAAAAACAGTAGCATACCAGTCTTTATGCATGTAAACATTGTGTTTACATAGTTAATAAACTTGATAAAATGATGTTTAGTTACCAAATAATTTGACAATCACAATAAACTTCTTGTGATGCAAGTTTTTTTTTTTCTTTACACATCCCCCCAATCCACCCATTTTATGTTATGTTACATTTACACTAGGCTATTTACAATGACAGGACCCTCTGGTCTTTTTGGGTTGTTGTTTCTGATTGCACTTTAATCCAGATAATATCCCAGAAGGGAATATCAAAACAAAATAAAGTAAAAACTTGTTTTGAACAATTTCTTTGTCATCTGAGGATTGATTTTAAGTAGAGAGAGAAAAAAAAATCGATTTAAATCGTAAATCGGATTTTTTGTCAAAAAATCGGGGATTTTTTTTTTAGGCCATATCGCCCAGCCCTACCGATGAGATCTATATGTGTACCGAGTTTCATATTATTATGCAAGCGTGTTTGATTTATGGACCAATATTTTGGACCCCGTTCCAGGGGGCGCTGTCGAGCCCCCCTGCCACGCCCGGATACCAGCTTCAGCCCGGCCCTGATGGCCACGTGTTCTGACCCGTGTGCAAAGTTTCAAGAGTTTTTGAGCACGTTAAGGGCCCCAAAAGTGCGCTGAGAGTCTCAAAAGCATCCAAAAATAATATTAAAGTTTGATGCGTTGTCACGGCAACAGTATCTAAGATATCAATAATCCTTTCTGAGGTCTACATCTGCCGTGTGTCTACATTATACACATAAAGTTTGAAGCAAATTGGGTAAAAATAAGAGGGTGATTTCAAAGCATTTTGGAAGTGACACACTTCCTGCTGCCAGTTGGTGGCGCTATAACTTTGACTCACAATAGTCACATCCATGTGATCGGGCTCTTACAACGAACACACTGCTGAAGTTTCATCAAGATAAGTTAATGTATGCTGAAGTTAGAACACACTTCCTGTTTCACATTTCTCGCCATAATTTCGTTTCCTCGCCACGGCCAAACCGTTCGAGATATCAAAAATCCCCTCGCAAACTTTCATCCTCAATGTCTTGACTTCACGCTGACCGAGTTTCGTGCCGTGTGTTTGAATTCTCTAGGAGGAGTACTTCACATTCCATTGCATGCGTTTTCCAAACAAGCCTAAATAGCCGACTTCCTGTAGTGAAGGAACCCCAACTGGTGTTAACAACCTCACCTTTAATCCTTTAATAAGTGTTAATTTTGGACATGCAATACACATTTCAGCCAGTAGGGATAACAATAGAGCAGTATGGGTAAAAAAAGAGGTTGTGAAAGTTGTCCCCTGTCCTCCTCTACTCAATGACACTGGTTTGATGCCTCTGTCTCACTGTTGGACAAAGCTATTACAAAAAGAATGTTAATTTTGGACATGCAATAGCGATTTCAGCCAGTAGGGGTAAAGACAGAGCAGTATGGGTAAAAATAGAGGTTGTGAAAGTTGTCCCATGTCCTCCTCTACTTAATGACACTGGTTTGATGCCTCTGTCTCACTGTTGGACAAAGCTATTACAAAAAGAATGTTATTTTTGGACATGCAATACCGATTTCGAACAGCAGGGGTAACAATAGAGCAGTATGGGTAAAATAGAGGTTGTAAAAGTTGTCCCCTGTCCTCCTCTACTTAATGACACTGGTTTGCTGTCTCTGTCTCACTGTTGAACAAAGCTATTACAAAAAAAGTGTTAATTTTGAACATGCAATACCGATTTCCGCCAGTAGGGATAACAATAGAGGAGTATGGGTAAAAATAGAGGTTGTGAAAGTTGTCCCCTGTCCTCCTCTACTTAATGACACTGGTTTGCTGTCTCTGTCTCACTGTTGGACAAAGCTATAACAAAAATAATGTTAATTTTGGACATGCAATACCGATTTCTGTAGTAGGGGTAACAATAGAGCAGTGTGGGTAGAAATAGAGGTTCAGAAAATTGCCCCCTGTCCTCCTCTACTGGAAAAAGAATGTTAATTTTGGACATGCAATACCGATTTTCACCAGAAGGGGTAACAATAGAGTTGTAGGGGTAAAAAAAGAGGTTGTGAAAGTTGTCCCCTGTCCTCCTCTACTTAATGACACTGGTTTGATGCCTCTGTCTCACTGTTGGACAAAGCTATTACAAAAAGAATGTTAATTTTGGACATGTGATACCCATTTCAGCCAGTAGGGGTAAAGGAGAGGTTGTTAAAGATGCCCACTGAGGCCCCCTACCAAACTGCACTGGTCTCATGTCAATAGGCCCTTTAAAATCAAAAAGCCATTACAAAAACACACTGCGTTTTCCATAAAAACGAAGAAAAAGTGCACTTTCCCCACGGTCCCTCACTCGCATCTCCGTCTAGAGCAAGCTTTCCCGGCGAAACTCACATTGCGACGGCTTTTGAGGGGCAGTGCTTATTATATAGAGCGAAAATATGGAAAATTAAGCTTGTGAAACATTCGTAGCCTTGCCTTTTTAGCGGCAAAAGGTTTAAATATTTTTTGGCCAAGTCGTTTGGGAGGTATTGCCATTTTTCAGCGAATGTCTGGGGAATATCGAAAACAAAACTAACTTTACCCCGGTGATAGACCGATAACAGATGTCCATGTTAATTTCTGCTTAAAAATATATGCTAATATTTTTCCTTTTGCTTTCCTTGTCTGTCTCAGCATCCCTCATACTGCCAACTAAAACCTGCTGCCTGCACTGTCCAGAAAATGAGGACTTTAATTTATCCATCTTCATCTGCATCAGCTCCTAGAGGCCTCATTTTGCCTGTTTAATGAATCACATGACCTGCATAACCTTAGAGCTAGGTATTTGTGTCATAAGGACAGTCACACTGACTCTGGGAGTGTCAGTTTTTCTAACATTACTCCAAGATTATAAAATGATCCATAAAGAAGTCTGTTTGAAAATCAGTTAATGTTGGTTGGGTTGTTGGTTCATTGTTTCACCTGGAAAACTTCACAGAGCTTCGGTAAATCTCCACACAGCAAAGTTATAATGTACAAAATCATGTTTACTCACTTTATTTTATCCACTTTGCAATAAGAGTCCACCAGAAAGGCAGACAGTTTCTCCCAATGTTGATGATTTAGTTCAATTCCACTCAAATCCAGTTCTGTCAGCAGTAAAGGATCTGTTTGTAGAACTTCAGTTAGATACTTACACGCTTCCTCTGCAGCAGCATTTGTCAAAAACCTACAGAATGTAGAAAAAAAAATCGAAATTAGAAAATATTCTTATAATTTTGTACATTTTACATCATCCATCCTCTGTATGTGTGCAGAGCAGTATTAAAATATAATAAAGTGTGCAGTATCTGGTGGAAGTCTGAAGCTATGATAATTCCCACAAGTTTATACCCTTGAGTGAAGTTTTATTATAAATAATAAACAGGAAATAAAAAAGCAGTGTCAAAATTAAGAAATGTTTTTACATAGATCTAGTTCAAAATGTGTCACACAGTAAAAAAATTTTTGTCATATTTGTCTTTTTAGCACTCTTAAATCTTAACACTCATGACTCCATGACTGTGGCTTATTTTCAAATATTTGAAGGCTTTTATCACCTGATGTTCTTTAATTTAGACCATCCATTCCGCACCATATCAGTAAACATCTTTACTCCCGATCGTCCAGGATCATTTCCTCTCAGTTCCAGCTCTATCAGGTGTGAGTTTGATTTCAGAGAGGAAGTCAAAAACTCATAACTTTTCTCTGTGATACTGCAGTTTGAAAGTCTGTATGAAAAGAGGCTTATATTAGGTATTGCACTTTCTAGGATATAAAACAAATAAAACCTATAAAAAAATTAAAAGATAATTCTATAGAATGTGAAAAATATGCCTATTTGCACAAAGTTTCACCCCAGAGATATACAGACAACAAACACCTTAACATCCACTTAATTTGAATTTCTAAACATTTCTTACAATATTTTAATCTAGCATATGCAAGTAGCATTTTCAGTTAATCTAATCAAATGTACATTTACAAATCGTCCCCTTGGAATTATAAGGTTCTATCTGCGTTCTGAGCAGTTTTGAGATATTGAGCTTCAAAGTTTTTGCATTACATATATAGGAAAATTTATATGGGGAACAAGTTTCTTTCAAACATGAAAATAACAGGGACCCTAAATGTATTCTAAATATACAATATCAAAATCCTCTCAAATTTGTAAATGTTTTTTTTTTTTTGGAATGGGTCAAACGCAGATAGAACCTTCTAATTCTAAAAAAAACACTTTTCGCTTAGAATTATAAGGTTCTATCTGCCAAAATATTATTAGAACATTAAATATAAAATCAATGTTGTAACAATGTCTCAACATGTGTTAGAAAGTAAAATTGTATCCTTTCTATGACATTTATTTAATATTTTTTAGCACTTCCATGTATTTAGGACATTTCAAATTAAGCAAGGTAGGTCTAAATATTTTGTCCAGTGCAGAATCTTAATTTTCGTTACCAATTTGGTGGGTAATTAAACACATTATTGCAGAAATTGTTACTTTAATCTTTCTTTTGTTTAGACAAAAAGCAGCTACTGTAATACATCTGAGCAGGACTTTATTCCAGCTAAAGTGGGCCATCTCTCTAGACATCAGTATGGCTGAAATAACATGCTAACGTTTATTGTTGTAATTCAGACCCCATCAATGAAATTGTTAACTATTTGACCTTTAAGGCTTAATATTGTAAAAATTAAGACATTTTAAGATTTTAAAAACTACAAGAAAATCGACATGCTTCAGCAAATTAATTCATAAAGTTTAATAATCATTGAAAAATGATTCACTGACTATATGATCACAAAAAATGTCAGACTAATGTTTTAATCGCACACACACACACACACTTTCACACACTCGCACGCACGCGCGCGCGCACACGCACATTTTACACACTCGAGCACACACACATTGCATGTTAAATGTTTTTTCAAAATATTCAATTTACTCACTGCATATTTGTATAATTCAGATAATAATAACTATAATAATAATAGTTATTAATAATAACCTCATTGATAATTAATAATAACCAATACACTATAAAGAAAATGGCCAAATTGAAGCCACTTCATAACACTACACAATTTAGTGAATATTTAATTTACTGTAAATGTATAGCATTATGCCTTTATGGGGTTTCTTTTTGTCTTCAAGGAAAAAGCTGGCGACATGACATATAAAGTTGATTCTGATTGGTCCTCTTCTGTGCATTCGAAGTGCTGATTGGCTCACGCAGATAGAACCTTATAGAGCCAAGTTAGAGTTCGATAATGTAGATAGAACCTTTTTGTTTTTTCAATAAAAAGTCCCACAATGTACACAACTTAAAAAAACACATCACATAATGTAAATAAGTTGTCACAGAATACGAATATGTGAATAACTCAATTTTGACAAAAAATGACAGATAGAACCTTATAATTCCAAGGGGACGAAATGTATGTTAATATGAAGAAATAAATAAATGAAAATACACACTTCAGTTTCTCTAATCTGCATTGTGGATTTTTCAACAGGCAACAGATATTGTTAATTCCAGAGTTTCCCAGTTTATTTCCACTCAGATCCAGCTCAATCAGGTTTGAAGGGTTTGAATTAAACGCTGAAGTCAGAGCAGAACAACCTTCCTCCGTAATATTGTTATTATTCAGCCTGCAGAGAAACAAAACAAAGACAAAAAATATTGTAAACCTTAAATGTTCTTAACTGGCTTAAAGGGATACTCCAGGGCCCAGTTTTTCAAATTGATCCGGATTTAGTAATCCTTTTTTTTGCGATCCATGATCACGTAATCCAGCTTACTTTTGAGCCAGTTTTTCAAAGCAACATCGGATTGGATCAATCTGATCCGGATAGGAACTTTTCAGGATCACCAAATCTGGATAACCAGTGCTCAAACAGGATAGGAAATCACAATGTAGAACTATAGATATGTAAAGAGCAACAAGTAGAATAGCCAGTGTGGGGTCAATATAAGTTTATTTTTATTTGAAATGAAAACGCGCACATTAAAAAAAAAAAAACAATGTTAACGCAAAATACACAAATTAAAATGCCTTGTAATAGGGACGCAATAGTTAGACACTATTTCTGATTTGGATTTGTTTTGGATTTCAAAAATCAGTGATTGCCATTCTTTGCATTTTTTTTTTTTTTTTGGTTATTCTGTAATCATTGCATGCATCACTAATAAATATTCTAAAATTCTAAAAACAAAAATATTTTCGATTGTGATGAATAAATTAGTGACAGAATAAAATGTATTGTTTTTGGTCAATTTTGACAGCTGTTTGGGGGATTATTTTATGAGGGCAAACTCTTTCTACTGAAAGGCTGAATACGTTAAAGCCTACCTAAACACCGTAGCCTGACAGATGAATAAATAAAATTAAAACCTTATGAATAAATAGGATATCTTGTAAGATACTGCATGATCCAAATATAGTATTATTTGATACATTTTTAAAGTTTTCATTACATTTTGGGCATGAAATCTAAGCTGAATCCACCCTTCTGATGGGATCAGTTTAATCCAGATTTTTTGGATCAAAGTGATCCAAATCCTACAAAAAAGTTCTGAAAAACCCAAACTAAAGATTTGATCCGGATCAAAACCAAGATTGGATTACGTGATCTAATCCGATTATGTAATCCGTTTTTTTCTTTTGAAAAACCCATTTTCAAGATTTGATCCAATCCGTTATCCAAAATCCTAGTGGATTACTTTTGAAAAACCGGGCCCTGGATTTAGCATTAAGCTTTGTATCAGTAGAAAATCAGTAGTATTTTCGAATTACCGTGCTTCCCCCCCCTCATATCCCCCTGATATGAGAGAAAAATAAATTTTTAGTTTGGAAAAAATCCTCCGATGACGCAAAAATCGTCATTTTGCGTCATCGGAGGATTTTTGTGCCAGAGGCTAAACACTACAGCCAGTGTTCCGCATGTTTTCACCACGCCCATATGGGGCGGGATCTCACTCACGGAATGTAAAGATAGGCTGCGTCCGAAATCGCGTACTATGTGAGTAGGTACTACCTTTAAAAAAGAACGTACTTCTTCTTCTACCTTTAAAAAAAAAGTACGTTCTATATAGTATGAATACGGGTAGTATAAATGAGTCCGGACGTACTACATGCGCCATGTTGTTGTCGCGTGACATGCGCTGTCATAACAGTGCGAGAATTTAAAGAGCCTATTCCACTGACTGCACCAACTTCGCGCTGTTTTTAGTTCTGCTTTCTGTTTTCATCTGCGTTTTTACGTCGTCCGAGCCGACAATCAAGAGGAGGTGTCGGTCAGCTGCTCGCAGATCACGCCTTTTGCGGAGTTTCTCAAATAACATTTATTTACCTAATAAAATTTACCTCAAAACACACACACAACCCCTATGAACAATGACAGATGTTGATTTTTTTGCAAGGAAAAAGCCATTTATTTGCTTGTGATATTACCATCGATAAAGAAACATGAATGAATACGCATGTGAGTCTGTGTTTATCTCTACAGCCCATAGCTAACGTTAGAGCCGCGTCTCCGGTTTCCGCCATTTTCAAATATAACGACAACAACTCCTCTCCCGTGGCATCATGGGATAGTAAAGTGTCCATCGTATGCGCACTTCAGAATCTCGCCGGAAGTAGTAGGTCATCCGGGTACTTTTCGCCTACTGTTTTTCGAATTCTATGATTTCGGACATACTACTCTGCTCGCGTACTGTTTTTCGCATACTATATAGTAGGGAAGTACGCGATTTCGGACGCAGCCATAGTGTCCGCCATCTTTCTGTAGAAGCTAAGCTAACAGGCTATTGCCTCTTGGTCTGTGTAGAAAGTTTGTATAGTAGGCTAATCACGATGGCGGAAGATAGTTTTGAAGTTGAAATGGCAGAAGGGGATTTCGAAGATCTGTTGCTCGCGGCTACCTGTACGAGCCCCACTACAGCGATAAACAGTCGCGGGAGATGGAGGAACGAGAGGCGGCCAGAGCGAGACCTGTACGAGCCCCACTACAGCGATAAACAGTCGCGGGAGACGGAGGAACGAGAGGCGGCCGGAGCGAGACCTGTACGAGCCCCACTACAGCGATAAACAGTCGCAGGAGACGGAGGAACAAGAGGCGGCCAGAGCGAGACCTGTACGAGCCCCACTACAGCGGTAAACAGTCGCGGGAGACGGAGGAACAAGAGGCGGCCGGAGCGAGACCTGTACGAGCCCCACTACAGCGATAAACAGTCGCGGGAGACGGAGGAACAAGAGGCGGCCGGAGCGAGACCTGTACGAGCCCCACTACAGCGATAAACAGTCGCGGGAGACGGAGGAACAAGAGGCGGCCAGAGCGAGACCTGTACGAGCCCCACTACAGCGGTAAACAGTTGCGGGAGACGGAGGAACAAGAGGCGACCAGAGCGAGACCTGTACGAGCTAGGGATGGGCACAATTAATCGACGATCGATTATTGATCGTTAAGAATTTCGTCGATCACGTTAATTTGTTATCGATTATCATTAAACTAATGCTGCTGCGCAGTGTGAGTGGAAAGTGGCTGGTCAAGTTAGCGCGGAGGTTCCTGTGCATCCCGGCAACGTCAGTCCCCTCAGAGCGGGTGTTTTCAGCGGCTGGACTGAAGCCTTGTTTACACTCGACGCGTCCGCCCGAGCGCGAAGGTGAGCGCAGCAAAAAATATGTCATTGTGGTGTTCGGTGTTTCAGAGGAGAGCACGTCGAGTATAATAAACGCCTCGTCCGTTTGGGGAGGTGCGCAAGCACTCTGCGGAGACTCGCGCTGAAGAGCCAGGCGAAAATGTTAACAAGGCTTGACGGTCACCAGGTTGCGGTCGCGTCTGACCCCAGATCATCAACATGCTTTCTCAACAAAAATCAGTAGACTGGTGTAGAAGTTATATGTGAGTTACTAGTTATTTTTTATGAGGCTTTGTTTAGTAGCCTAGGCTAATTGATTGTTAGGTAGGCTAATCTCTCTCACCCTTTCTCGACTCCGTGCCTTGGATAGTTTTGAGTTACATTTTGACAAAACCTGTCAGATTATTATGTTTTTGGTTAAATTATTGTTTAACATGATTTTTTTTATTATTTATTATTTTGGAACAAACGAGGGTCTCTGTTTAAGAACGCCAACTCGCAGCTGCAGGTTCCGTTGCCTTAGAGCACCGCAGCATTTATTTATACATCAAGTTTAGCCTAACCGAACGTCCAGTTTAACTGCCACAAGTTGATCATCTTGTAATAAAGATCTAATCGAGGAAAAACACGCTGTATTTTTGTATTTTCATTGCATTTTTAGGCTAATTTATAAAAAGTTAAATAAATAATGAATTTGAAAATAAAAATATTAATGATTAATCGATAGTCGATCGTTAATTCTCCCGACGATCGACTAAGAAAATTTAATCGAATGCCCATCCCTAGTACGAGCCCCACTACAGCGATAAACAGTCGCGGGAGACGGAGGAACAAGAGGCGGCCGGAGCGAGACCTGTACGAGCCCCACTACAGCGATAAACAGTCGCGGGAGACGGAGGAACAAGAGGCGGCCAGAGCGAGACCTGTACGAGCCCCACTACAGCGGTAAACAGTTGCGGGAGACGGAGGAACAAGAGGCGGCCGGAGCGAGACCTGTACGAGCCCCACTACAGCGATAAACAGTCGCGGGAGACGGAGGAACAAGAGGCGGCCAGAGCGAGACCTGTACGAGCCCCACTACAGCGATAAACAGTCGCGGGAGACGGAGGAACAAGAGGCGGCCAGAGCGAGACCTGTACGAGCCCCACTACAGCGATAAACAGTCGCGGGAGACGGAGGAACAATAGGCGGCCGGAGCGAGACCTGTACGAGCCCCACTACAGCGATGAACAGTTGCGGGAGACAAGAGGCGGCCAGAGCGAGACCTGTACGAGCCCCACTACAGCGATGAACAGTTGTGGGAGACAATAGGCGGCCAGAGCGAGACCTGTACGAGCCCCACTACAGCGATGAACAGTTGCGGGAGACGGAGGAACGAGAGGCGGCCAGAGCGAGACCTGAGCCCGGCCAGACTCGAGCTGGGGCGGGCTGGCGGTGTCAGTGCTCTCCCTGTGCGCCGATGGAAACAGATATTTTTTTATTAAAAGTTATAACTCACATTGGTTGTGGTTCTTTTTATAAACCTTTAGTGTTACTAGAGTATGGATTAGCCTAGATAATGTATTAGCTTAGAGAAATAGTGATTTCAATTGGTGGAAAACAGTTCATATGCAGAGCTACTAAGCTACTCTGTTGACATGGTCCTGCCTTGTATAATATTTTTAATGTGAAAGTGTTATATACATTAGGCTAGTACATCCCGGTACAACGCAATTTAGCACCATTTCGATGGAAATATTTATCAAATAACTCACGATGTATCAAAGCAAGCCTAGTTGTATCCATTTTTCAGATTCTGCCGCCTGTAACCGGTAGGTGTGGTTTGGGAGTGGCCTCGTAAGGGCAGCAAAGCAAGTGCATTCTGGGAGTTGTTGTCTTTCAGCCACATGAGTAAAAAATACATTTTCTGCCTTTTCTCAGTCTAGAATGCTTCAATTTCAAAATAATTTCACATTTCTACTATATAAATGACCAATATTAAATACACATTCATCTTCCCAGAGGTGGAGTATCCCTTTAACTGTTTTTGCTCATATTATTGTCATTTGTTTCAGAGTCTGTGCCAGAACACATAAAGTGGGTGGCTATTACTTCTTTGGGGGACCTGAGTTTGATTTGAGTTTGAGATCATTTGAGTTTCGGTTTAAAGGATCTTTCTCACAGGACGCAGTGAGCAGTGAGATTGTTGCGTGGCCACCACAAAGCTTTTTGTGTCGTCAAGGCGGTGCTTACGTTATGGTTTTGGAGATGTTGCCATAGTCTCAATCAACAACATCACTGCACCTCATTGTCAAACCTTCAAATTTGTATTTATAAATAAATGTTAAGAAAGTCTAGTTTATATATTACTTAAAGGCAAGGTAGGCAATTTGTTCCAGATTTTTTGCAATGCTGGTTGAAAGTCTCTTCACATCCTGATAGTAGTAAGTTAAGTAGTCTAAATTAATGTATATGTATGTATATAATTTGTTGAAGGCAATAAACTGTTTGTCCAATCATTGCATTTAGTCTGAACATTGTCCTACCTGCCTGTCAACATATTTTCATTCCTCCACACACCTGCTCACGCAGACATCACTCGTCATCAGCACGCTTCATGCTATGCAGAGCTATGCTCGAGCACTGCAACCGAAACAGCAGCCGCCTTTTACAGTTCCTCCTGAACCAAAACCACAAGCTAATGCTAAGTTCACACCATAACTACTGTCATTTGGAAGAGATAGAAACCCGTGGCATTAAACTGGGTTGTTTTTCAAATATATGCGTTTCAATGCAAACTGTAGCTGACGCTGGAAGGTCAGCTGTCGGTTATGACATCTTGATGATCTACGCTAATTTTAGTGTCTTTTTTTATCCCAAGGTTTTCCCACAGCCTGCCGGATCCAGGTCGTATCCAGATCTGACGAAGGAGCTTCGCCTGGACCCGATGACCTGAAGTGCCAACTAGCCTCTCCCTATGGAGGGTCCCTATACCACTCTACAGATAAAGCGTTGTGAAATTTCAGTTCGCGTACCTACCCCAAAGTGATAAAATAAAACAAAATTCTGTATCAAATTTTTAGGCAAGACAAGTAGTTTGTTTAGGCATGGTTTGTAGGGAATTACAAACCTGCGCACATATATTCAAACGCACAAAACTATAGAATCAATTCTTAATGCGCATGTGAACGCCATCAGCGTTTATCACAGGTTTGCGTTTAGAGAGAACGGCGTCGTCTTAGCGCCCCCTAATTTAATAACAAATGATAATTTCGCCGGAAGTGAATCAATCAAAACTAACTTTAGCTGGAACATTATTCAAGAACCGCTATAAAGCCAAAACTATCTGTTACCTTAAATTATATGTTTATTTCTGTAAAGCTGCTTTGAAACAATCTACATTGTTAAAAGTGCTATATAAATGAAGATGACCTGACTTGACTCAGTGGTTAATTTTTATTTTTTGACTTTATAGTTTAAATGTGTATCTATGTATTGTGATAATTTCATAATTTGGTTGTCATTTGTATTTTATTATTATTCAGTTTATTTAAGTTGAGTGTTATGTGACCCGTGCTGATTTATTTCACCTGGACGTGTTAGCGTCAACGGAATGGTGAGACGTGAATTCAGACACCCATGATAGTGCTCCTGACTTAATCTACTGTTGGTTACCAGGCGAATACGGTAAAAGCATTAATATTTTGTATATTATGTTTGGTTTTGTGTCCGTAGTGGTTTTGTGTGTAAAATTATGATTTGTTTTCCTTTTGTGTATAGTTTTCACGGTGTCTCATCAATAAACAAAAAATGGACATCAGTACTTCGGAAGCGTGGACTGTTTAATAACCAGCGCGTAGTTACACCAACACTATCAATGTTGAAATGAATCTGCAGCAGTCAGGTGATACATGTCAGTGCTATTTAAGTTGTTTATGTTCATTATTATTGTAATATTATTTGCTTTGAGACATCAGGTAGTTTAACACAGTCTCTTATCTTGTGATGCTTTGCAGAATCTGCTGTGTGTGTTCATGTGTTTTTAAGGAGACACGGCTTTAGAAACGCTCTGAAGAAAGGGTGGGATCTCATGCTTTCAAAGCTAGCTCGCTCTTGCTAGCTGCTCAATAATTGCCCCTATCTTTAAATCAAATCAGATATTAGTCAGATTAAGAAGTTGAATCATATTCAGTTGATAATTTAGACAAAAGTGATCAAAAAATGAGGGGGATCATGCAATTCTGAAAATTGTCTCCATGGTTTTAGCTCTAAATGAGCTCAGTGAATTTTTTAATAATCTTTTTTAAAGCTGTGCTAGTGATTTGCACACCGCCTCTGCTACACTAGTAAAAGTGTTGCTGCTTTTCTCAATGTCTTCCATTGAAAATGAACGAGACTTTCTGAACTGCTACGACGTCCCATATACATCCTGGTCCGGAAGAGGGTGTATTTTTGCTTTGATAAATAAATACATAGAGATGAATACGTTTCGAACATACAATAATGTATGTGATACCAACATACGTTAATCAGTCATTAAAATAAAATATATAAAACAAAGGTTATAATTTTATGATACTTTAAAGGGATTTTTCACCCCAAAAAATTCCTCGCTCTCAAGTTGTTTAAAACCTGTATTAATTTCTTTCTTGTGCTAAACACAAAATAATATATTTTGAAGACTCTGGGTAACCAAACAGTTTCTGGTCCCCATTGACTTCCATAGTATTTTTTCTATATTATGGAAGATAGTGGGGACCATTCCTTCATGTTCAACAGAAGAAATAACCTCATACAGGTTTAGAACAAATTGAGGTTGAGTGCCAGGTTTGGGTTGATGTCTTTTATTTTGAAATTTTTACTTTGAGTTTGTTACATCACTTGGTATAGGTGCATATTACCTGCTAGTTTGCGTGTGGTTAGCAGGGGGGATGAGTAGCTGGGGCGCTCACTTTCTGTTGACCGTTTTCATTTCATTTAGTTTTATGATAACACTTTACTTGGAGGGGTGTGCATATGACATGACACATGTCATGATTATGAAGGAGGTTTTATGCATGTTTATGACAACTGTCATTAAGTGTCATTCGCTCAATTATGACATTTTTAATGCAAATATGACTTTGTGTGAGATGTCTTTGTTATGACAACTTGACATTACTAAGACAACAACCTGTCATAAATATGTCATAAACATGACATAGCAGATTAATTATCAAACTTAAGAAACCACTTAGCTTTATGAGTTAACATTTCATTAAACTGTCATGTGATTGGTTTTGACAGCCAATGTCATGGCCTCATAATTAATCTGCTATGTCATGCTTATGACAATTTATGTTGTCTTGGTAATGTCAAGTTGTCATGACAAAGACACTGGCAGGTTATGATGTATTGGTTTATGTCAAAACAAAGACATCTCAAACAATGTCATATTTGCAGTAAAAATGTCATAATTGAGTGAATGACACTTAATGACAGTTGTCATTAACATGCATAAGACCTCCTTCATATTTATGACATCTGCCATGCAGGGTGGGAATTATACCGCGGCCACACGGCCATGGCCGCCGTTGCCCTTCACTTTGGCCTTCATGCCCCGTGAAAAAATAATAATCGTACGGCCACAGTAGCCTGTGTGCCCTGGCCCTGTCCAAGTTCCATGTATAAAGCGCCAGTGCGGCATAATGGGCCACCCAAGGGCGTAGGTTTGGTCTCAGCTTTGGTGGGGACAGCCCATTCACCCCAAAACCAGATGATTGTGACCAAATCCACTGTTTATGTTGACTGCAAGATTCTAAGTTAAGGTAGGTAGGCTAATTAACATTCAGTGACTTGCTAACGTAGCATTCTATCATGATAGCGCGACTTCTATGAGTCTATCCGTGCTGCACACCCCTAATCAATGCTCCTAACCTTGAAAGATTGCAGAAGCTAGGTTTAACTGTAACAATATCCTGGGTAACCAGGATCACCAGTTAATACTATTTTCCACAGTAGAATCTGCATTTGAAAGCCTGGTCAGTCACTGCTAGTTATTTGTGTGGCTAGTTATTTTGCCTACTTACACTCTGCTTTATGAAAAAGCTTCGTATGTCCCCTTTCTTCTTCTTGGGTGACATAGCTGATCTACAAAGTACAAAAAGGGGCCAAAAAACGGAATATTAAAATGTTTTACTCTGGCCTTTGTATGTGGCAGGCAGAGAGACAGCCCTGGTACTGTCGGCGTCGTCACGCACGCACACACGCACACACACACACACACACCACCCGCTCGCTCGCTGCCAGTGAGTGCAAGGATAAAAAGTAGTCCCGGCCCGCGCGTGTAGCCTGTCAGATACCCCGCCGCCAATCAAATTACGGCGTATCTTGTACTGTCGTCGTCCTGGCCGTTGGAATCGATCCAAATAGCAGCGCAAAGATCTAAATGCAGCGCAAATATCAAAATAGCAGTTCAAAGGAGCTTGCTAAATATTGGTGGGGACAAATTTGTCATCTCAAAATATTGAGTGGGACTAGTACCTAGCGTCCCCCCCTAAACCTACGCCCTTAGGGCCACCCAAGTGGTCTCTGAACTTCAATTAGTTCGTGGATTCGCGCAGGTGCAGTGTCATATATTGCCATAAGCGTTTTTTTTCCCCGTCGCGTTCCCATTCATAAAAAAAACTCCTGTGCTGTCGTCATGACAGCGATTCACAAAACAACGTCACTCACGGCTTTTAGCTCAAAAGTGTGCAGATTTGGATAAATATTTATATATTCTCAGTTTACATCAGATTTCTATTAACAGTAATAATATTTTATTGCATTGAATAGAATGTATACTATATGAAGCCATACTATAGTATGATTGATGTGAGATAGAAATTTAAATTCATTAAATTCAAGTTCACGAAAACTTTTCCCTCCGCTGCGACTGTCAGTCATTCTCCATTCAGCATCAAACAGCGCGTCGCGTTCGGGTACAACACAGTCAACGATGAAACTCTCTCCAAGATGATTCAATGTTAATATTATTATACTTGATCTGTAGATAAAGCTCTATGGTTTCGCATGCTGGACTGTATTGCTGTAACTTAATCATGTTCCTTTCTATCGTGTGTCTGTTAGATCAGAACACTGGAGCACTATAATTGTTCTTCACGCGCACAGTAACTGAAATTTAAAACTGTTAAAAGAAAAGGCTCAATAAACTATTGCATAGATAGATACTGTATAATACACTACGCATCGATATGTCTTTCCTTTGTGCTTTGAACTTTTCAATGCGGACTCGACGCGCTGCGGCTGCGCGCTGTGACTCCGTGTTGCTTCAAGCGCGTCATTCTGCGCTCGGGATGCGCATAAGCGCTTTGTGCCGCACTGTATTGGATCCTTTCATAATCATATAATACTTTTGCTCAATGAAAGATTCTTAATAGCCTTTTTTGTTCTGTCCTATCTATCATATGTTGCTGCCTCATTAAACAGCTGTGCTATACATTTAAAAAAATGTCTTAATTTTATATTAGTCTAGACGATATATAAAATAATTGATCTTTCTGATTTTTATCTTGTTTTTTATTAATGTATTTTACAACAATACAAAGAGCAAAGTGTAACGTTTTACCAGATTAAGTACTACACTCATTGTCTCTTATTTGTTCCCCAGTAAATAATGTTTTTTTCCACTAAATGTTCTAAATGTTATGATCATTTTTTTTTTTTATTTGTTGTTTTTCTTTATAATGAAGTTGTCAAGTAGATTGTGTTTAACACACAAAAGAGTGATTATCAGTTCAAGACACACAGTTATAGAATTTCTATTTGATTTTTTTAACTGCGCTGGTAAGCAAAAAATGCATCTAAAAATGCATCAGATTGATGCTTTAAAATATGGAATATATAAAATGTTCTTACGGGGGAGCATGCCCCCCGGACCGCCCTAGAGGGGTAATATCCTTCTCACCTTTTTCACCCCTGAACCATTTTCATGCCTTAAAATATTATATTGACTGTCTGATTTTTTTTTATCTGAAGCCAAATCAGATCACAGAAGGTACATTTAAAAAAAAAAAAAAATTCTTTTCCTATCTTTTTAATTCAAATTGCAAATATGAAAAGAAAACCATGTAATATACTCACTGAATTATTTTCAGTTTACAGTGTTTATCCTGCAGTAGATCAGCAAGCTGACTAACTTTCTTTAAATCTAGTTTACGGTCACTCAGATTCAGCTCTTCCAGGAGTAACGGGTTTTTACCCACAATTCCTTTCACATACTGACAGGCTTCATCTGCATCAGGACTCAAAAACCTGGAGAAGAGAAGATGAAAAAGGATTCGATTCAGTTATGACACATTTATGGTATAATGGAAACTATAGAAAATATGAATAAAAACCTCTTGAAATCATTTAAACATTGATACAAAAACAAATTTAGAAATATATTATATTGAAAATAAAATTATAATTGAGGTTGAGTGCCAGGTTTGGGTTGATGTCTTTTAATTTGAAATTAAATGGATTTGATGGATCTCATCAACCACCACCAATGTGCAGCATCCACGTAGATTATGTGACGGCAAATTGCGTCAGAACGCCCATCACACACCAGCTTACTGACAGTGACGAAGCCAATCAATCATTATATAGGGATGATTAGTAGGCCATGATGGACAGGGGGCATTTAGCAAATTTGGCCAGGATACCAGGGTTACACCTCTACTCTTTTTTCAAAGGACATCCTGGGATTTTTAATGAACACAGATAGTCAGGACATTGGTTTAACATCTCATCGGAAGGACAGTGCTTGTTTCAGTATAGTGTCCCTACACAGATAGCCCTTACCAGGCTTTTACAGTAAAATGTGTTGCCAGTAATTTACTGTTAATTGTACAGTTCTTTTCTGCAATCTACAGTGTGTTACTGTAAAAATGCACTAAATTAAAACTCGAGGGGAAGTGCCACAGGGTAAGTGCCCCCTGCTGGCCCCACTAACACCTCTTAGCAGCTGCCTAATTTTCTCAGGTCTCCCATCCAGGTACTGACCAGGCTCAACGCTGCTAAGCTTCAGTAAGTTTATCTTGAATATACATTGATGTAATGCATTTTTTATAATTTATCTAATTTCACCTTAGTTTTAGTTGACAGTTTGGATCCAGTAGTAAATCATCGAGCTGCTTCACTCCTGATTGTCCAGGATCATTTCCTGTGAGATCCAGCTCTATCAGGTGTGAAGGGTTTGATCTCAGAGCTGAAGCCAGAGCTTTATAACCTTCTTCTGTGATACTGCAGTCTGAAAGACTACAGAAGAGAGATTTTAAAAAACTGTATGACTGAATATGGAGAAAAAAGACCTAGAGACATTTAATATGTTAGATTATCGACTCACCTGAGTTTCTCCAGTTTACAGTTCTCCTTCAGTCCTTCAGAGAGCAGCTTTACTATTGAATCCTGCAGATTATTATTGCTCAGGTCAAGATCCTTCAAACTACTGGAGTTTGAACTGAGAACTGAAGAAAGAGCTGAACAGCTTTCCTCAGTTAGATCACACTTACTGAGTCTGGAAAAACAATAATGATTATTATTATTATTATTATTATTATAAAAAACATCAAATGAAGACATGATGGAACTTTTTCACATAATCAAAAAGTAATATTCCTGTGATTGCTGTGGTGATGAGTGTAGCTGACGGTGAAATGTACTCACTTCAGTATCTTCAACTCACACACAGGATTCTTCAGTCCCTCACAGATCTCTTTGACTCCTGAGTCAAGTAGACGGCTGTTGTTCAGATTCATCTCTTTCAGGATGGTTTTTGAGGAGAGAACAGTAGCTAGAACTGAACAGCTTTTCTCTGTCAGCTCACATTTATTCAGCCTAAACACAAAAATAGCATTATTTCTTATTCAGCACATTTTCAACACACATCAGATCACCAGGTCTTCATATCTGCTCAAACAAGACTGACAGTCTTTTATAATGAATAAACAAAACCCACTAATGCATAAAATCATGTTTACTCACTTCATTTTCTCCACTTTGCTATGAGTGTCCATCAAAAGAGCAGAGAGCTTCTCCCAATCCAGATTTCCTAGTTTATCTTCACTCAGATCCAGTTCTGTCAGTAATAATGGACTTTTATGCAGAACTTCAGTGAGATAGTCACACGCTTCCCGTGCAGCAGGACTTTTCAAAAATCTAAACAAAGTAGATTATCATTTTATATCACATAATCTTAAAATTGAATGCCTTTTGCAGCCCCCTTCCTCTTGAATGCGCCCAGTTAATTTACATAGCATGTGGTTATTACAAGATTCTCATTTCGGTTCTTTTGGAGAACATTTGTAAATTCTAGCAACGTTGTTTTTATGTTTTATTTTTATAGCCAAAAACTAACATTCACAAAAAACTAGAAGGATTTTTTTGTGTGTTCGTTTTTAAAAGTAAACAGACATTACTAAATTATTAATTGAATAATTTTTGTTAGATGTATATACACACACACACACATATATATATATATATATATATATATATATATATATATATATATATATATATATATTATAGACAATATTTTGCACAGAAATACTACGATAAAATGTAATGTGGTTATTCTACATTATTTTAAATGTTTGTCACATTTGTATAACATATTAGATTTTATGCTATTTCAAAAGGACAGACAGTGTTTACGGTAAAAGAAAACACAGAGTTAATTTGTGTACTTAAAGTATGGTTACTGATTAAACACTTCAGCTGTGCTTTTAAACCAATGAGATTATAGCTTATGCCAAAAACACATTCCTTCCCAAATTAATTTACACATTGTGTGTGATGGAAAGGTTATTTTAAATTCTAAAGAGCAAGCTGGTCCAAATAAACTGGGTACTGACACTTCTGATTTGTACACTTCAGGTTTATTGGGTTAAAATTACACCCAATAAACCTGAAGTGTACAAATCAGAAGTGTCAGTACTGAAGGATTACAAATTTATTAAATGTTTTATTTAGGTTTCCAATACCAAAGTATATAAACTGAGAAAGTTCTGTAAATTGAATTTAGCATTCAGCTGTTGAGCACGAAACTCCTGTCTTATTCTGTGTCTCTATTTACAGCTGTCAGATGGGTTTTCTTTCTATTGTAAGTTAAATGAAACATGGAAGTGAAACTCTTGGAGACTCTCGCGAGCTTTTGTCTTAGAAAGAGAGAGTCCTGTTCTTCCTGTTCTGGAGTCTCAGGGTTTGAATGAGTTTTTCCCTCTCTCTTAAGACAAGTTCCTAAAACCTGTATACGAGTTTCCATCATCACAATGAAATCCCTCCCTCTTATAATGTATATATATATTACAATTTTTGACTCAGTAAGTCAGACGATGTGGGTATGACTGCAGCGACAAGCAATAAAACAACTTCTGCTTGGAAAACTACCTCTCGTTCTCCTGGTCTGCTCTTCTGACTTTTCTACACTCTAAGAAGAAAAAGTTCACAACAGTACCCAGTTTATTTGGACCAGCTTGCTCTTTAGAATCACAACCTGTAGGCTAAGTATGAATAAGTATTGATGTATACATTTTCTACTGGGTGTTCAAAATACGTCTTTTTGTGTTTTATATTGTGTAGGTTAATCGGCAAACTCACGTTATAACTGTATTACTGAAAGAGTTCTGCTAAGCAGCTGTGAGCCACTTTTTACACTGTGGGTGTCTATGCAGATTGTCGTCTTACTACTTTGAGTAAAGATAAAGGACGGAGCAAGATTTGTTTTACAAACGTTCATGTTAAATCAGTCATTCAGGTTACTGCTCAGCAAACGTATGCTCCGTTATTGCTACAGTTTCCTACGGTGGCCCAGTAGTGCACAACACAATGAAATTTAAAAAGCAAACAAGTTCACAACACAACGAAATGAAGCCACAACAACACAACGAAATGAATCCAAAACACAACGGAAATGAGCCACAACACAACAGAAAATGTACAACACAATGGAATTGAGCCACAACACAACAGAAAATGTACAATACAACAAAATAAAGCCGCAACACAACGGACCCGACCACTAGAGGGCTCTCGGAGCGCGATAAAGTTAGTTTTCTTTGCCATTGTTCTAGCTGCGTATTTATACTCGAGAATGCTTTGACGTGCTACCACAGCACATGATCTCAAAGGGAACATCTGGCAATTCCACTAAGTGGTTCAAATGTATAATTTATTATAATATAATTTGATAAAAATAAAAAAAAACATTTAGTGAATTGCAGAATTACATGAAGGTATTGGCACAATTTCACCTGTAATAAGTCAGTCTGGGCACTAACCCACCACAAGCTTTGGGACATGAAAAAAACTATAGGTGAAATACAGTACGCCTAATGTTTTTATAAAAACAAATTGTGTACTGTGCATGCAGGGAGCTATTGGCACAATTTCACCTGTTGTAAGTCAGTCTGGTTAATAGGAAATACAACCTTTGAAACATGATAAAAGAAAAAAAATGTTTTATTATATTACAGAAATTTCCTAAAAAATAATTGTTTACTGTGTTAAGGGTAGGTATTGGAACAAAGTCAGCTGTAGTAAGTCAGTCTACTATAAATACAATAAAGCTTTGGATTTTGAACATGTCTCTTTTTTAATGTTAAAAGTAATTTTAACAATTTGAAGGAATTGGCGGACGTTCTCTTAGGGATCCCTTAGGCTGTGGTAGCGCGTCAAAGCATTCTAGAGTATAAATAGCAGCTATAATGCTCGTGGGTATAAATGTCGATATAAAATGGTTAGCTATATAGTTACTGTTAAAACTAATCGTGGTGTTGATATATATTTTTTTATATTTTAATTTTCTGCTGACTCTAGAACAGTGGCATGGATAACTGACTTTATCGGGAGAGCCCTCTATTGGTCGGGAGCATTTCCGTTGTGTTGCGGCTTTATTTCATTGTGTTGTCGCTTATTTTCCGTTGTGTTGTACATTTTCCGCCGTGTTTTGTCTCATTACCGTTGCGTTGTGAATTCATTTAGTTTTTTTGTGAACTTATGTTTGCTTTTTAAATTTCGTTGTGTTGTGCACTACTGGGCCACCGTAGTTCCCTCATGTGCACCGCAATAAATTAGAAATATAGGCTACACATCGGTTTGTTGATGGACATACACTTGTTAATGCTGATGGTGAGGAATTACAGTTGCAACATGAGTAGCATATCCCTGAGAAATGTCCTGCTCGAGTCGTCCTTGCGATGGACGATGGGGTTGAATAACTAGTTCTTCCAATGTTTCATCATCAGATTTGCGCTAGGAATTAAAGGGTAAATTCAACGTCATTGTTATACACGTCTTTGCAATGTGTACAATTGCTGAGCTTTATAAAGCCTCCGGTGCTGCTGAAGTTCAGTTATAGTGATGGGAGTTTAGCTTCCAACACACGCGGTGCGTGGTAGACTAATCACAACAGACTGGGCCATCTGGTCAATCAAAGCAGAGTAGCTCACAGAAAAGAGGGATTTAGAGAAACAGATTCATCAAATGAGTCATTTATGTAGCATCTGGATCAATCAGACACACACACTTTTATTCATTATATTTAATGAATAATCCAGCAAACTCCCTCTCCCTCTCTTGCTTTGCCCCCTCTTACTCTCTTGGTCCTTCCTGAGAAGTCCTAATGTGAAGATGATGCTGAACTAGAAGTCCCCCAAGGACCCCCAAGCTTGTGCCAGGCAGCGGCCTCGTCTTTCCATTTACCAAAGATCGTCTGACTCACACTGGTTCTCTCTCATCAAGACTACATCAGCAAAGATCAACTGGAGCCTCAACAAATTGCATCAGGACAGTTTAATTCAAATGGGCGAGACATGCAAGTATCAAACTTAGTCTCATTATTTTATACATTAAAGGGGTCATGACATGTTTTTTTGTTTAGTTTTATTATGTTCCCTTAGGTGCAATTATAGTATTACTATAGTTTTTTTGGACAAAAAAACAAAACAAAAAAGTAGTGATTTATGACCTTTTCCCACCCTGTTTCTCATCCTCATTTCAAACAGTCTGTTTTGGAGGTGTTTCCCCTTTAAGAGTTCAGTGTTAACAGCCACTGTTATGATTGGCTAAGGTCAGTGCTTATGCATCAATTATTAACGCAAAGGGCCCTATCTTGCACCCAGCGCAATTGACTTTGTACACCAACGCATGTATTATTCCTATTTTGCACCCACGCAAAGCGGACTTTTCTCTCCACAGACGAACATCGGTAAATTAGGGAAGGAACTTGCACTCGCGGGGGCGGTTCAGCGCAAAGAGGCGGTGTGTTCCGGCGCAAACGTTGCCTGGTGCCATTTTGCAGTTTGAGAAAACAATTCCGCTGCGCATTAGTCATATGCAATTTTAAGGGTGCATGCTTGGCCATTATGTAGCGTGTGAACAACGCGCATTTGATTCTCTAATCTAAACAGATGCAGCAGTTTTCAGTTTTGCAAATCATACATTAACCCTCAGACGTTCTTCCTTTCGGAGTCACCTCCTGAGCCTACCCGGTCAGAAGTGACCGGAGGCCTAAAAATGAAACTTCCTCCATCCCAGTAAAACCAATGCATTTTATTTTTGTTCTATAATATTTATTCTGTTTAATTTTGCATTTTGAGAGAATTTGATTGAATTTATTAATATTTATGCAATATTTATGGTCTATTTTTGCCATTAAAAATATTAAAAAATATATATATATATATTTAAATAAAAATAAATAAAAAAAATTATGCAGTATTTTAGTTTAATAGACTCTAGGCCTTCAAACAAAATGTTTTAAGCAGATTAGCACCATCTGGTGGGAGTATGGAGAGAAAGAGTAGGACCATGGTGTAACCACTAGATGGCTTTCTATGGAGAGGCATGTGAATTCCCCAGCTGTTTATGGACACATTTACTTCGTCTGCCATAGCCTGACGTGGTCTGTATCGATTTTACTGGCACTATGCAACTTCGGGTTTCGGGTAGGAACCCAGGCACAAAAAAGAACTAGAAACTCGACTGCTTTACGTCAAGCGCTAAAATAGTCATTATTTCGTTTTTCTTCGTTTCTGATGTCACAATACATCATCCTTTCATTAAATCATGTAACATACTCTACCTTGTCTGTGGACATCGTTCGTTCTGAAGCCGGTGCTGAATAAACAGCGAGCGTGCGTGCGTGCGACGGTAGGCTAAATTATTTACGACAGCGGCAATGGACAATTTCGTTTCCAACCAGTAGGGCGACCGAAGAGGAAAATTTACTTTGTGTTACTTTAAAGGCTCATTTATCTTCTAAACAGAAAAATGAAACAAACAAAACACAGTGATACAGAACATAGAAATATTTAACAGCCTTTAAATCTTGTTTGTAAATGCTTTACAAGGCATAAATTGTCCTCACTTTAGATGAGCTCACAAAAATAGTTAGGCTAACTGACCACTAATAAATGCTTTATAACTACCCGAACTAACCCTGAATTACAGTATAAATACATGTTAATAAAGCATTTAATAACACTAAGTAACTATTACTATATGTCTGAATAATAAAATGTATGAATGTACATTTAAATATTGTATTAATCATTTACTTACACTTTCTAAGTAATCTTATGAACCACTGACAACTCTTAAATAACTGGTTTGTAAATAATGCTTAATTTAGAAATTAATTGATCATTAACAAAGTATGAAAATACAATTATGAAACACATTATAGATATGCTTTTAAATCAAGAATAAAGCATTTATAGCTGTATTTATAAACTGCTTATTAATGTCTATTAATGCTTTATAAATGATGAATTAACTGTTTACTAATGCTTAACTAATGATTAATAGCGTGCAGTTATTATAAAGTGTTACCAAAAATGGGCATAAATCTAGCTTACACATTTTCCCAAATTATTATACGCCTGTTTAACCGAAGCTAATTTGGGTGGGTTTCTCCCATCCCAATACAATGTCACTTCTCTGTCTTTTACGGCCATGACGAGAATGTCGGTCTCCTCGGCTGTGAACCGCTCCTGGCGTGCCCCTGCAAATCCGCCGTTATAATAACAATCCGCCATGGAAGAAGCGCGCCTGCTCTTAAAGGGAATGTGAGATGATGCTCTGATTGGTTTATTTCACGTTACGCCCAAACCACACCTATGAATAATGAAGCTACTTCAGACCAACCCTTTTTAGATTTGCGTCGGACGCAAGAGTCATCTATCATATAATAGCAATCTATGGTATAATAGCAACAGCGCCGGGATACGCCCACAAAGTTACTTACGCTTTGCGCTTGATACTTGCGTTTCAGATCGTTAAAATAGGGCCCAAAATGTTAATTTTGTATCACAGTAGGCTACACAATGCTCCACCACGTGAAATTTCGGTCTTCCGATCTTTTACCATCGTGTCAATTCTCAATTGATTTTGATTCATATGCGCGAGGGAGGGAGAGAGAGCAAGACAGTTTGAAGGCGCGCGTGCGGCCGGTGCTCTCTCTGCTCGTTCTTTCAACATGCGCCCTGTCACACTCATCTACATCACTCACCGATCAAATAAGGCTTTGACGGGACAAAAATTCGCTGCAAATGCTGCAAATAAACTGCATCCAACTGCTTTCCCTGACGTCTGGATTATTCGGCAGCGTATTCAAACATATTGTTTGTCCACAGCCAGGAACAGCACATCTGCGTGGCATCGCAATCTTCTTGTAAACAGACAGACCCACTCGCTGCACGTCAACTGAACACCTGTGGGCATGACAACGATGCGATGATGCAAAATGATGCGTAGTTGTCTTGCGCTGGAGGCGGTCATATGCAAACGACTGGTATGTCACTTCGTACCGTGACGTTACTTAATACCATGGATCCACAACGAGCTGTATTTAGAGCTTGATTAAATAAATGCTTCGTTTATAAAGGGGAGGACATCTTAAGCTATGAAACTTGCAGGAAGTTTTAATGGTACATAGATCTCTTCACGGGCGTAATTTCCTATGGGGACAGGGGGGACATGTCCCCCCCACTTTTCAAAATCCCGTTTGTGTCCCCCCCACTTTCAAGTTCGTTTGTTACGATTTTTTTAACCGCACGCCGTCATCGCCACGAAGCAGGAGTGCCGATGCGCGCGTCCGCGTCCAGGTATGTCGCGCCCACATAGTCCACACTCTAAAAATAGCTCACAGAAAGTTCTAATGAGCAGGTATCGCGCTTATTCAAGCGCGAAAGAGAACTGGATTCAGGCGAGCTGTCTGTGGGTTGTGTGCGTGCGTCAGGATCATTCACAGACAGCGCGCCAGAATCCAGTTCTCTTTCGCGCTTGAATAATAACACGCACATTAATGCCAAAATGTCCGTTTTATCAATTGTATCCTCACAAGAACAGTCTTAAACGAGTTAAATAAAATCTTAAATGATTAATGAAAGTCATGAGAAAATGAAATGTAAGATCCTGTCATGCAGCGTCAGATCTTAAAGGGACAGCAGCCAATTCTGTCTATCAGTAAAGTTAACTAAAGAACAAAGGGGAACAGAGCAAATTACTCGCTGATCTTGTCTAAAGAATGTTTGTAGCTTTAATAAGGATTTTTCTATATTTAATTTATAATTTATGCAGTGCAGACTATTTGATAACCTTATTCAATTTCTGTATATTCCGTACCTGTTAGTCAGTCAGTAGGGCACAGGTAAATATAACATTTATTATGGGTTCACGTGAGGATTGTTTAAAGTTAATTTAAATTAAAAGTTGTTATATTTCTGAAGCCTAATGAATGTTTCAAATTTGGAGGGAACAATCCTTTTCATAGAGACATCAGTAGCTATATTAATATCAGTGATAATGGCCTTCATTCATAAAAAGATGCTATTAAACAATTATTTAAAATATACAGTTATGTTGTTTTTACATTACAGTGGAAATTGGGTCTCACATAATTTCAATTTTATTTACACACAAAACATTAATGGTGAACATTTTTGACTTTATAAAATGATTCTCTCAAGTCTTGGCAATCGGCCCCTATTAAACAATTTTAAAAAAGTAAGAAATCTTTTTGTTATTCATAGTTTAGTAGCCTACTTTTATTTTTGGCAGAATTTATCATTATAATCAACTTAATTATTTCCTGGGACCTGTCCTGGATTTTGTATCACCATAGTCCCTATCCTGCATTTACATATATGTAGGGAGTCCCTACATATATGTAAATGCAGGAAATGGGATTCAAATCGGAAAAAAAATCCCCCATTTTGTGTCCCCCCCACTTTTCAAACCAAAGTTACACCCTTGGATCTCTTATATACCAATAGATCAAGGACAATTTAGTTTCTCATGACATAGCCCCTTTAAGTATCCTTACCCTTTTTAACCCTTTTAGACCGACGGGAGCATCGGCGCTCCCGTTTGCGTGTGTCTGTTTAAAAGCCTATAGAAACTGAAACCAAATGGCTAGCTCAATCATTATTTTTGCATACAAAACCAGAGATGTAACATGTTCAGATCAAGCCTCCAACATGCCCATGTTGCGTTGTTTTCACCCTCTAATCAGTCTGTACAAACTGCGTAATATGCGTTTACAAAAAAAACACAAAAAAGCATTGCACGTTGGTCTTTGCACACATGTTCTGTAGATCTGCGATTGATAGTTTCGTCTTCCGTTGACTCATTGACGTATCACGTTCTGTGCACTATGACCCCCAGGTGTGTCACATGTTGTGACGTCACATGCTGCGTCATTTGACCATGCGTTTGTACACGGACGCTAGTAAAAACGCAAGTACACGGACGCGGAGGTTTTGGAAATACTAATTGCGTCCGATGACGATGAACTCTCCGTCTGCTCATCTATTTATTTGATATTTTAACCAATTTAATGTTCAATCAATATTCAAAAGCAAAATGTTATCTGTTTGAACACAAATGTAATTGGATATTTTACATTGCATTTTTCTCCCCTCTATTTGAATGAGTGTAAAAATGAGTGTATCTTAAAAACTAATTTATGTAAACAGTTCAAATCAATTCTGTATAGTTTTAAATAGTTTTATGCACGTTTTTTACATTGACAAGTTTGAGGTTGACATTTATCCATTTTTTGTATTGAATAAAATATGTAGAAAAAAAAATATTAAATTTATTTTTCTTTTTGTTTATTGCTCTTTTCAGATATATTTCTAGTTACTTTTGATTTATTACAAACATAGCCTTCAAATTGGGAGTGTAAGGATTATTTTGATGTATGGCATATGAAAATGCTCAAAAGAATGACAGCACAGCATGTAAAAATACAAAGATACACTCTGGTTGAATTGTTCTATGGCAGGTCATAAAGGGTTAAAGAAGGGCGTGTTAGAATAAACTGATGGTTTGCTCAAGGCTGTTGATCTGGTGAATTTCAAACAATGCAATAACTTCTTGCTTTCCTGTATTCTGCTTCTGCTCTCTTTCCCTTGGTAAACTGTATGCACATATGTGTATGTCAGAGTAGTTTAAATGTTTAGTCTAGTTAATAAAGTATTGTTCATGTCACACATCAAGTTGTCCGTGTCTCAAGCTCATATCTGGAGTCACTAATCATATCGATTTTGACTACTTGCTCTTAGTTGTACTAAGTAAGAAAGACATTTCCCATGCTCCGTAAATGTATACTTCTATTAATCAATTAATAACCAATATTGAGGGTTCACAGGATGAACTGAGTAATTGGTTGTAATGTTAATGTAGCTACATCAAGTTAAACAGATTAACTGACCCAAATATTAATAATCCATTATATCAAGTTACGATTGGTTATTAATATTTCATAGAGCTAATTTGCTACATTTAAGAATCATTGAAAAATGTGGTGATGTGCAATGTATATTATGATAAAATGAATCTTTTTTTTTTTTACTTTTGATGCATGTAAACCTGCTGTAGGAGACTTCCAAAACAAAATTAAGAGCCTTTTAAATAGCATAATTGGGGCACTTTAAGGTTAAGCAACTCAGCTTTTTAATGCATTTAACCATTTGGATGAACTCTTAATGGGTGCCGAGTACCCTCTGAAATGGAAGTGTACTGCCGGCAAGCGAAACCTAGCTACGAACAAAAAGGCTACCTTATTTCCAAATGCTATAACTTTTGATTACTTTATGATTTCACCACAAAATTTGATCCATATGCGGTTCACATGTAGAGGAACTTTTTCAAAGAAGAACTGTCCTCCTACCTTATTTCTTTCCTGTGTGATTGCATGTCATGTCAAATAAAAAAGATATGTAAAATATGTTTCCTTTGAGCACTTGTTTTTGGTCTTCTATCAGCATTTTCTCACCATGAGAATCTCCAAATGTAATGATATTTTTTACAAAAAAATTAAAGCGTTTTTTTTATCAAACGATACCTAACTTTTGACTCTCCTTGCTATATTTCTTGGCGTTATATGAGTCTTTACATTTGTATGTCACTCAGAAAAAAAAAGCTAAAAATGCCTTCAGGGCTTGAATGGTTAATACAAGATTTTATTTCATTCAAACTGCACTTTATAATTTTATGACACTCACCTTGGTGTTAGTTTACAGTCAGGTATTTGTGCTACATCAAGGAGCTGCATCACTCCTGATTGTCCAGGATCATTTCCTGTGAGATCCAGCTCTATCAGGTGTGAAGGGTTTGATCTCAGAGCTGAAGCCAGAGCTTTATAACCTTCTTCACTGATACTGCAGTCTGAAAGTCTGTAAAACAAAAATAAGTGGTTTATTCTTTGTTTGGACAGAGATTAGTTGCAGGCTTATAAATACATTCTGACAAATAACTTGGAACAACATTAACTAAACCATATTTACATAATTTATTTAGTTACATCATTTATTATGATATATAAAATAAGTGACATGTGAAAACTCAAACTGTCCAAAGAGTGAAACTGCGGTGAAAAGTGTAAAACTGAAATTTAAGCCAGTTTTCATTTTTCAGTATCCTAATTCTGATAAAAGGACCATTTACAAATGCATATTAACGTTCAGAAATGTTGGTAAATAAAAATACACACTTCAGTTTCTCTAATCTGCATTGTGGATTTTTCAACAGGCAACAGATATTGTTAATTCCAGAGTTTCCCAGTTTATTTCCACTCAGATCCAGCTCAATCAGGTTTGAAGGGTTTGAATTAAACGCTGAAGTCAGAGCAGAACAACCTTCCTCTGTAATATTGTTATTATTCAGCCTGCAGAGAAACAAAAAGACAGGAAGATTATTCAGTTTGTTTTAGCCACAACAACTACAATACAAGAATATACATATGATTGTTTAACTAATTATAGCCCTCGAAAACTTTAAAGAACAGTCATTTACAAATGCATATTAACATTCAGAAATGTTGATAAATAAAAATACTCACTTCAGTTTCTCTAATCTGCATTGTGGATTTTTCAACAGGCAACAGATATTGTTAATTCCAGAGTTTCCCAGTTTATTTCCACTCAGATCCAGCTCAATCAGGTTTGAAGGGTTTGAATTAAACGCTGAAGTCAGAGCAACACAACCTTCCTCTGTAATATTGTTATTATTCAGCCTGCAGAGAAACAAAAAGACAGGAAGATTCTTCAGTTTGTTTTAGCCACAACAACTACAATACAAGAATATACATCTATGATTGTTTAACTAATTATAGCCCTCAAAAACTTTAAAGATCAGCAATGACAGTATTGGATTAGACTTAATGATTAAACTGAAAAGGATTAGATACTTTGCAGAGTATAGTCATAAAAAGCTTCATAAATATCCAGTCTGACTGCATACGAGAACAGCGTTGTGTGTTCTGTGTAATTTACTACTATGCAGATTGGATCATCAGTCAATCAGGACACAGCACGTTTACATTCGTTCACTTCAAGTGGTCTGTATAACTAATTTTTGTTTCCCACAAAATATTGAACTCTGGTTATCTTCATTTAGGGTATACACTTGTTATCTTTGGGGTCTCCAGGGACCCCAGACAATAACATTGCATTTTGTAACCGAATAATAGTTTTTTTTTTTTTTACAAATGTAATTTTACTTTGTTTATTAATGTTTTTACTCAACATTTGTGCAGATTTTGAAGGATTTATGATATCTTTTAAATTTCTATAAATAAATAAATAAATATTAATTTAAATAGGCTTTTTTACAAAAAACAGCATTTTATGTAAAATTCACTTTGTAAAAGACCCAGATTTTAAACTTTCATTCATGGGGATAACATGGATAATTTTACAAGGTTTAATGTAAAAAAATTGCAATTTTTTTGGAAAATGCCTTTTTAAAATAAAAAAAATCACTTTAACCACTAGATTGCTATAGAGCTCCACTATATGCATTTTGCTATTTTACTAACTGAATTATATATTTCCACAAGTTGGATTCAAATCTAAATATTATAAAATCACAATTATAACAAAAAAAAAAAAAATTGTCAAAGTTTATCATTTTTTGTACTGAAAAAAGTTTTTCAGTAATGTTACATTATGATTAGAATAAAACCTGAACAAGATGTTACAAAGAGAAATGTTAGAGTCTTTAGATTTGATCATTTATTTCAATCATCTGTTTTTAATATAATTCTATAATTTTAATAAACATTTCAGTTACTAACTGTAACAGAACAAAAATTAACAGAAATTAACAGTTATATTACATATTGAGTAAAAATACATGACATGAACATCAAAATGCAATGATCTGAACAGCAATAACAAATGAGCAAATAAAGCAGTAAAAAAAGTGTGTGTGTGTGTGCGCATGCTAAATATTTTTTTCTCATCCTTTCATCTCTCTCACACTCCCTCTGTGTGTGTGTGTGTGTGTGTGTGTGTGTGTGTGTGTGTGTGTGTGTGTGTGTGTGTGTGTGTGTGTGTGTGTGTGTTGTGTGTGTGTGTGTGTGCGTGTGGCGAGCATGATAATTTTGCATTGTGGGAAATGTCCCACTTTATTTCTGTCTATGTGTTCTGCTTGTTTCTGATTTTGATGATGAACTGTTTTTATAGTCTCAAAAATGTATTCCTCTGTGTCTGTGTGTGTGTGTGTGTGTGTGTGTGTGTGTGTGTGTGTGTGTGTGTGTGTGTGTGTGTGTGTGTGTGTGTGTGTGTGTGTGTGTGTGTGTGTGTGTGTGTGTGTGTGTGTGTGTGTGTGGGGCGAGCATGATCATTTTGCATTGTGGATGTTTTATGCATTGTTGGAAGTGTGCCACTTTATGTTTGTCTATGCTTGTTTCTGATTTTTATGATGAATTTTGTATGTTTACTATGCGGGGTCTCCAGGGACCCCGAAGATCACGAGTGTGACTATTTTTGTCACGCTAACATAATAACAGATATCGTTCCAATTTTTAAAAAAAATTTGTAGATCTAGAAAGAGTCGAGAGCTGTAGAAAGTTTCATACCATTTGGACAAAGAGAATTTTTTTTTTTATTTGAGCAAAAGTCATTTGCGGGTTAAAAAGACCCCGAAGATAACCAGAGGGTTTAATTAGGTCTGTAATAAGCCTTTATCACCGAGTGTGAAACAACTCTCACTTTATCCTCTATTAGTGGCAGTGCCCACATAGCATGGGATTTTTGTGATTTATTCATATACAGTACAATCAATTTCAAATTCAGTACTTAATCTAACATTTCCCAACATTAATCTTGTATGATGAAACAAAGAAAATGTTTATTCCGACACATTCCATAATTTAAAGAAGAGCGCGCAAGCATTTATATAGCCTACTGTATGTGTAAAATGCAGAAAACAGTATATTACACAGTCCTTAAGGGGGACGGTTTCCCCCCACTCTACCCTATTGTAGACACACTGACACAATAAAAACATAAACAGTAACATTAAAAATCATAGTGTATTTCCTCTGGCAGTAGGTAACCTGAGCAGCGTGCAGCTCTTTATTTAGATCTAACTACTGATTAACACCACCGGCAATGCTGACAATGACCATATTCAGATTAGTGTTGCTTTCGTCAACGAAAATTATGACGAAATATCGTCGTCAACGAACCTTTTTCAGGTGACGAAAACGAGACGAGACGCAACGTAAATGCTGGTCATGTGACGATGACTATAATTAAATGTATAATGTAATATCGTTGACGAATAAAAACGAGACTAAATGTGGTTTACAAAATAAAAACTATGCTAAAATGTCTTTTCATTTTCGTTGACCAAAACGAGACGAGACGAAATGTTATTTAACGTTAATTCGTCTCGTTTACTTGCGTTATTACCGGTATGCAGCATTTCTGTTTCCTGTGTTCCACTTCAGGCCAGGGGCTGCATCAGATCGCACTGCGCAGACGCAGGCGACATCACATCCTCAAGCCCCATTCGCGGCATTATTTAGAAGATGCAGCTGCGTGAGTTACATACTCTGTGTGTAGTGCGTATGCGGTGCGGTGTGTATGCAGGAGCAGCTCGTGCTATTGTGTTTTCACATGTGCTGCGTTTGCAGTGCGCAGCTGATCTACGGCCGTAATACCACAATCACAACATTTATTCTCTATTTTTTTATTTCAAATCAATATTTCTAGCCTACATCCATTATGTCCCGTTGTTGAGGTAGGCTACTGTGTAGATCTCTGCTCTGCTGTTATGCACGCACCGCTCCCGCGTGCGGTGTGAGCGCTCTAACCTAACATGGGTGCGGGGAAAAATACACACCGCAAACGGAGTAGGCTATGTGTGAAACAGGCGTTAGCGTAAACGACAACAAACGCAGTTAAGTCTGACACAGAGAAAGGGATTCGTCTTTGGGAGAAAAAGAAGAAATGACATTTGGAAAAACTTTAATTTCATCGTGTGTAGGCAACATGTTTGGTTGGTAAAATAAATATGTTCTAAATTCATATCAGAGCGTCTTCTGTGTCTGGAATAGCATTCTTGAGTCTATAAGGTAACAATAATATAATAAGATAGACTAACAATAATAAGATAAGATTTTTTGAAATGGGTTTGGCTAAAAGAAAATGTAGGTTTCGTCTACTACTAGGTATACATATTGACTGGGTTAAATAGAATTGCATTACTAAAAAGAGACTAAAATACAATTTTCATTGACTAAAACTAGACTATGTCTTTCGTCGACTAAAACTAGACTAAAATGTCATCAGTTTTCGTCGACTAAAACTAGACTAAAATGTCATCAGTTTTCGTCGACTAAAACTAGACTAGACTAAAAAGAGTATGAACGTGACTAAAACTAATAAAAACTAAAATGACAGCTTGGCACAAAGACTAGACTAAAACTAAAATTAAAACAGGCCGCCAAAAACAACACTAATTCAGATAATGTTAAACAAATAAAATGAAAGATGATAACGCATAAGCAAGATAACACAGCCTTTATTGTTGTTGATTATTTGTGGAATTCTACCGGAAGTTAATTTTGGGCCACAAAAGTTTTTGCAGTTGAAACAGTCTATATAAAAATATAAAATACTCACATCAGTGTGTTGAGTTTACAGTGTTTATCCTGCAGTAGAGCAGCGATCTGATTCACTCGTGTGTCTCCTAGTTCATGTCCACTCAGATTCAGCTCTCTCTGAAGTAATGGGTTTTTACCCACAACACTATTCACATACTGACAGGCTTCATCTGCAGCAGGACCCAAAAACCTGCAGAAGAGAAGATGAATCAAGTTGAATTCAAATCACTACTAAACATTGCTTAATAAAAAACAACATAGATTTCTGATAGAAAAAAGTGTTATTTCTTGAATTTATTTTGACCCAACAGACAGTATTTAGTTAAATAATATTTATATAAATAATTAAAGGTAGGGTAGGCGGGATTTTTCTAAAAAACTTTTTCCCAAATTTGTTTAAACTGTCTATGTATACCAATACACAATTAAAATATAAGTACTCTGAAAAAGAACGTATAAAAATCGAGTGTCTGTAGTCATCTTAGGAATGCAATAAACACAGCTACTTATTTCCCTTCGGAACGAATGAAATGATTGGCTGGGCGACTGTCACTCTCCCTCGGCTACCACCACTGCTGCTACAGGAGCGGCCCACATGCGCGCACCCGTTTGACTGGAGGAGGGGAAGAGGCACAGAAGCTAGGAAGAATCACAATTATGGCAGAGAAAGAGCAGTCAAAATTCCCAGTACCTGCATATACAGTCAGCGAAGGCAAACAAGGCAAAAAAAGGAAGACACTATTTGAAAAGGCTATGACCGAAAAGTCTTTGGATAAAGCAAGAAGTCAGATGAGAGTCAATATCGGCGGGGCTTTCCAGCGGTGGCGACAACTGAGGGACCTCAAGGGACCTGAAAAGTGATGCCAACAGTGCTTTCATCGTGGAAGCTCTTACATGCAACATGTAAAGCATGCAATTCATATGTTATGAATCTTACACGAAATCCACCTTCATCACAGTGTAACTTATGGTAACGGGAAAACGTGTATCAATGAAACCAGTTTTTAGCTTTGCCTTATGTTACTAGCTTATTACCAAATCAAACTCAATATATTTTAAACTTTACCATTACCAGTATCGATAGTTTGATAGTGAGTACTAACAGCCATGTTAGTTGTTTATATTCATAATGATAAAGTTAGGTATTTTATTACATGTGATTCTGACATGATGTCACTACATGCACTGCTCCTCTCTGCTCGGCGCTGGTAAACGCTCCTCCAGCTGAGCGGTCGGCAGCACGCGTTCATGTGTTTTGGGGGCGTGGCTTTGGAAGGAGCCGAGAAGGGAGGGTGAGGAGTGAATGGAATAATGAGCTGTATTTATTGCAGCCCTGAGAGGACTACAGACACTCGATTTTTATAATCTCTTATTTAGAGTACTTACATTTTAATTATGTATTGGTATATAAAGACAGTTTAAACAAACTTGGGAATTTTTTTTAATGAAAAATTCTGCCTACCCTACCTTTAACCTGGATATAATTTTTTATATTATTTTATCACGTCTCACCTCAGTTTTAGTTGACAGTTTGGATCCAGTAGTAAATCATTGAGCTCCTTCACTCCTGATTGTCCAGGATCATTTCCTGTGAGATCCAGCTCTATCAGGTGTGAAGGGTTTGATCTCAGAGCTGAAGCCAGAGCTTTATAACCTTCTTCACTGATACTGCAGTCTGACAGTCTAAATAATAAAAGTAGGGCTGTCAAATGATTAATCATGATTAATCACATCCAAAATAAAAGTCTTTGTTGACAATATATGTGGGTGCAGTGTGTATAATTATTTTATATATATAAATACACACACATGCTTGTATATATTTAAGAAATATTTTCATGTATATACTGTATATAGATTTATACATAATTTATATTATATATAAATATAAATATTTTATATATAAATATATTTTTTTCTTAAATATACATACATGTGTGTGTATTTATATATATACAAAATAATTATACACACTGCACCCACATATATTATGTCAACAAAGACTTTTATTTTGGATGTGATTAATCATGATTGATCATTTGACAGCCCTAAATAAAAGCAATATTTCATTATTAGCATTATATCATTAAGATATTTATAATGTCCAGCACCTCAAAAATATCAATATGCTTTAAAGTTGCAAAACGTTACTATGCATATTGTGCACCAATGCGTTCAACTACTGTGCCTCCAAATAGTATGTTTACCAACATAAAAAAAAAAAAAATACCATTACAGTCCAGCTTTAAGCTTCACCTTTGATTCATGTTTACATGAACTGAATTCAGACCTGAGTATCTGCAGTGTACACTGTGAATTTTCCAGTAGAGTGGAGACTTGTGTTACTCCAGAGTCTCCTATTTTATTCTCACTCAGATCCAGCTCTCTGAGGTTTGAAGGATTTGAATTAAAAGCAGATGTCAGAGCAGCACAGCCTTCTTCAGTAATACAGATTTGATTACACCTTTAGAAACAAAGTTAAAAGAAAGAGAACAAAGTGATAATACCCAAATCTAAGATATGAATACAATTAAACAACTAGTAGCTTGGATACTACTCTTATCCATCAATAAGAGGTTTGAATAAAATTATATTTTTTTACAGTTCAGTTTAAACTGTAAAAACTGTATCAGTTTCTTTGTATTACACATTTAGATGTACTTACTTCAGCTTTACCAGTCTGCACTCTATATTTGCAAACAGAGATGAGAAGATCTTGATTCCTGAGTCTCTGAGAATACTCTGACCAAGATCCAGCTCTTTCAGATTTGAAGGGTTTGAATTTAAAGCTGCAGCTAGAGCACCACAATCTTCTTCTGTGACTGTCACATTGTTGTTATTCAGACTGTATAAAGAGTAAACTAAGTTTCAGTATTACCTAAGTGAAGAGGTGTTAGATAATACTTTCACTGTTATTTTTATTACACACACCTCTGTAAGTGACAATTGATAATGATGATGCCAGTACCCGTGCTGGCAAAATGAGTCGCAATAAGCTATTTTTTCTTGTTGTAAAAAAAAAAAAACTTTCAAAATGATGTATGAGTTGTTGGAATCACACAGAAAAGAAAGAATGAGCTCACCTGTTTGAAGTCAATAGAGTCAGTAAAGTCAATATTAAGAAAAATCAAGTTAAAGTTTTCTGAAGGTTACAAAAGAAAATCACCTAGCAACCATACCTTTAAAATTCCTGGTAAAACAAAACCCATTTCTATATGGGTCACTAAACTTCTTTTTCCATTAATTCTTGATACCACAATTATTTGTTTAAATTTAATGAAATCATCGTCATCGTTTTGTTTACATCACCATACAAAGGAAAAGCATTCCTCTCAGAAATACATACAAATATAGATACTTTTAGATGTTTAATTGCTATTGGAGCATTGGGATCACTAGATGAGGGCTTAATGAACTCATTTTGTGAAAATCTCAAATTCAACCAAAATTTACATTTTATCGCTCGATTTGCCTGTAGCTCACATTCAGACTCATTTTGCCAGCACATTATGACAGAATTGTAATTTTTAAGTGAACTATTCTTTTAAACTTGTCATCATAACAATGATAAAACTTACATCAGTGTGTTGAGTTTACAGTGTTTATCCTCCAGTACAGGAACAAGTTTCTTCAATCCTGAGTGTCCAAGTTGACATTCATTCAGATTCAGCTCTCTCAGGAGTAACAGGTTTTCACCCAGAACATCAGTCAGATTCTGACAGACTTTCTCTGCTTCAGGATTCAAAAACCTGCAGAATGTAAATTGAACCAAATTGAATTCAATTCTCAACTACACTTGATGTAGCATTTGACTTTAATGGAAAAAGTGTGAAATGGTTAATCTTGAATTGACTTTTATTGAAATATTTCAGTACTTTCATCAAATAATTTGCTTGCATATCATTCATTTTGCATTATTTCATCACGTCACCTTATTTTTAATGTACAGTCTGGTTTCCGTGGTACATTAAGGAGATGCTCTACTCCTGATTGTCCAGGATCATTTCCTGTGAGATCCAGCTCTATCAGGTGTGAAAGGTCTGATCCCAGAGCTGAAGCCAGAGCTATATAACCTTCTTCTGTGATACTGCAGTTAGAGAGTCTACAGAAGAGAGATTGCAATCAAATAGTGATCACTGAATATAGACAAACAAAATGCCCAGTGTTAGCCAAAATAGAGTTAGAGTCTAACATTAATACTTACACATTAACTTACCCGAGTTTCTCTAATTTACAGTTATCTTTCAGTCCATCAGAGAGGAGCCTCACTCCTGAATCCTGCAGATTATTATTGCTCAGGTCAAGATCCTTCAGACTACTGGAGTCTGAACTGAGAACTGAAGCCAGATCTAAACAACTTCCCTCCGTTATCGCACACTGGTTGAGTCTGAAAAAAAGTTTGTCAATGTATTAGATTTCGAGCCAGCTTTACCAGCATGGGAAGCACGTTAGCAAAGACAGTAACTAGTGCCTCTTGAGGCCAAGGGAGTGAGGTTTACTGCACAGCTCTTACTGTTTGGCCTCTGTTACAGTCTCATAGCTTGTCTCTCAAACATCTCATGATCGGTAAATACATAGCTAGCTGGATATCGCAATCTTTCCTGTTTTTTTATTACTGATCTCTTTTCATTTGAACCTTGCCAAACTTTTTTTGCTATGTAATAAATCATGCGTTTTCTACAATAGAAAAAAACAGAGCAGATAGATATACAACTAGTAAATAAAACATGTAAGTTCTACGTTTAATGAATTAATTATAGTGACTATTAACTCCCCTTATCTTTCAAACTAGTTATCAGTCATTACAATTTATATTAATTAACTGATGGTACTGAAATCCATTATTTATATACACACTTTGTAAAGTATATATAACTCACACCTTGTGTCTGCTGTCACACAACTTACCTCAGTATCTCCAGTTTACACTTTACACTCTTCAGTCCAGAGCAGAGATGAATTACTCCTGAACTCTGTAGATTATTATTGTTCATATTGAGCTCTTCCAGATTGTTATCAGATTCGAGAGCTTTAGCCAGACTTGAACAGCTTTTGTCTGTTAAGTCACAATCGTTTAACCTACAAGAAATAATTTAGAATACAAAGAAAAATTAAATACAAAAGATTTGCTATACAAATATTTTTTTTAAATCCATTTATTAATTTTAGATGAACGATAAATAATATACGACAGTGATATTAAGAGATCAAATTCAGAATACTTCCTAATGATGACGCATACTATATAGATGCGAGCAGAATACGAACTCGCCACGCTGTATATAAATATAATTTGCAGAATTTATTTTTAATGATATATGATGATGATGATTTAATGATAATTTTTCCTCTACAAAACAAATGTTGAAAAATTTAATTTCCTAGGAGCTTAAAAATAGTTGAAACATTTTTAACTATCTTAAAAATCAATTATGGTTATAGTTAACCATAACAATTGTTAATGAATGTTGTTAAATAACATTCGTTGTGTAGCACACAGACTCTTTATAATTGTTTTAAAATTGCAGTTTTATTTTGCATCGGCCAGACCAGAAACTAGAGACTGAGTTAGGCTGGTTCGCCTGTTATTTGTTCTGCATTACTATTAAAAGTTCAAAGCAGAGCCTCTTTTGACTGTCGTTCTTCAGACATTACAATTGTTATAATGTGGTGAGGAACGAACCCAAGAGCAGACAGCGAGTAACTTAAACAAGGTTTAATGACAAATAAAACATAAAGCAAAGACCCACGATGGGGCAAAAACAAGACAGGATAAACTGATAATACTACAAACACGACTTTCAACAGGAACTCACAACTAGAACGACAAACAAGGAACTCGAGACAGGTTTCACGTATCACAAGGCACAAGGTTAGACAGTCAACATTGATTAGACAATGAACCGACAAAAGACAGCGAGAACACGGGGATTACATTGACCCTTTTACAGCCCACGTGATCAAAGAGTTGCGCACGCATTTTGGCAACGGAAGTGGTGTTGTTTCCCACTGGCTCTAACGTGTTAGCAACTCCGAAAGTTTATCAAAACAGTTTCCCAGCATCAAAATGTCTGGTTGTTGCGTTTACGGTTGCACTAATCGATATTCCACCATGGGACTTAAGTTTTATAGGATTCCGACAGGATCACGGCCGTTTCGGAAGAACCGGCGGCGCCTGTGGCTGCAGGCGATTAAACGTGTTGATTGGAGCGAGGATATAATAAAAAAATGCTCGCGTCTGCAGCGCCCACTTTATATGGGCTGATTCTCGCCATACTTCCGTTGCCGATATGCGCGCGCATACGTTGCCACGTCATCATTGTGTACAAACAGTAAAAGGGTCTATAGGGAACACTAATGACCAAGACAGGTGATACTAATTATACAATGATGGCAAGACAGGGATAACAAGGGGGGCGGAGACTGGAAACGAGACAACACAAGCACATGGCCCTGACAATTTGGCCATGCGCTTGTACACAAAACATGGATCTGTCATGGTCCTGCCACAATACTCGGAAAATACACAGGCAAGAAGGCAGAACCATGACAACAATATACTTATATCTGGTATACGATTCATATTTACTTATGGAGGTTTTTGATAAATGTATTTTTCTTTATTACATTTTAGTCTTTAAATTATATGTTTTCAACCTGGCTCCTGGAGGCCCAGTGTCCTGCAGAGTGTGATTACTGATGAATGATACCTGTGAGACGCACCAGTCTCGCATCTCTCACGGAGGAGCGGAAGCATAAAAGGAGGAGAGACGACTGTGAAAAGCGAGAGAGGACAGGCCTGAATTTATGTTTTGTTTCTGTTTTGTGTGGCCACGGCCAGCAGTCGTCCGTGAGGGGCTGCTGGCTTATACTTTTGTTTTTGTATTTGTTTTATTTTATTATTAAAAGTGTTGAAGGTTCCCGCCGGTTCCCACCTCCTTCTTCCCATAACAACGAACCCTGTTACAAACACCTGAACCAGATAATCAAGCTCTTCATGATTACTTGAAAATCACAAGATGAAGCAAGTTGGATATAAACTTTGTAGGGCAGTGGGCCTTCAGGAGAAGGGTTGAAGACCTCTGCTTTAAATTACTTACATAGCTGTTTTGGACATTTTCAAAACTTCCAATAGTCTAAAGAGACACTCGTCTGATTTCTTGAATTTCTGAAGCTCAAACACTTCCAGCTCCTCCTCTGATGTCAACAACACAAAGGCCACAGCAGACCACTGGGCAGGTGAAAGATCAGCAGATGAGAGATTTCCTTCTCGAAGTTGAGTCTGAATTTCTTTCACCAGACTTTGATCATTCAGCTCAATCAGACAGTAGAACAGATTGATGGATCTTTCTGCAGACAGATTATCATCTAATTTCTGCTTGATGTACTGCACTATCTCCTTGTAGTTCTGGTCATTGTCATCTTGCTGTGTCAACAGTCCTCGCAAGAGTGGACGATTTGTCTGGAGTGACAGACCGAGAAGGAAGCGAAGGAAAAGGTCCAGATGTCCAGTTTCACTCTCGATCGCCTTGTCCACTGCAGTCTTGAGCAAATCAATCATGGTTTCATTTTTGTTTTCCTGTTCTGTAGACTCATGAACAAACACACTTTTCTTGTTTATGTGTAGAAACAGATGTGCATAAAGAGCTGCAATAAACTCTTGAATACTCAAGTGAACAAAGCAGTATGTGGTACCAAGAATGATCCCTTTTTCCTCCTTAAAGATCTGAGTACACATGCCTGAAAACACTGATGCTTTAGAGGCATCAATACCACAGTCTTCGAGGTCTGTGTTATAGAAGAGCAGGTTGTTTCTTTCCAGCTGATGAAATGCCAGTTTTCCCAGTGAAAGGATGGCGTCTTCATCCCAGGAAACATCTGGTATGTATTCTCCATGATACTTTCGTCTGCTCTGCTGGATCTGAAAGCGTAGAAAGTGTGTATACATTTGTGTCAGAGTCTTAGGAGTGTCTTCAGTATTTGATTCCTGCAGTGTTTTAGCTTCATCAGACTGATTATCGTTATTTCTTTTCTCTTCCAAAATGTTCTGGAGAACAGTGGCTGAGATCCAGCAGAAGACTGGGATGTAGCACATGATAAAGAGACTCTTTGATTGTTTAACATTGTCAATGATTTCATTGGCCAGATCGACATCCGTAAATCTTTTCCTGAAGTATTCCTCCTTCTTTTGTGCATCATTGAATCCTTGTACTTCTGTCACTCGGTCGATAAATTCAGGAGGAATCTTACTCTCAGCTGCTGGTCTGGTGGTGATCCAGATGAGAGCAGAAGGAACCAGATTTCCCATGATGAGGTTTGTCAGGAGAACATCCAGAGAGGCTGGGGACGATACGTCACGCCACGTCTCATTTTCCTTAAAGTTTAGAGGAAGACGACATTCGTCCAATCCATCAAGGATGAACAGGACTTTGAATTTATCTTTTCTTGCAAGGTTCAGTCCTTTTATCTCTGGGAAAAACTGACTTATAAGACTTGTTAAGCTTTGATTTTTATTCTCCTTTAAGTTCATCTCCCGAAATGCAAGAGGAAATATGAAAGTAATATCCTGATTTTCTTTTCCTTCAGCCCAATCCACAATAAACTTTTGCACAGAAATGGATTTTCCGATGCCAGCAACTCCTTTTGTCAGTACAGTTCTGATCTCCTTTTCTTGTTCAGATGCTTCAAACAAATGTTTGCATTCAACTGGTATCTCTTGTGATTCATGCTGCCTGGAAGCAGCCTGAATCTGTCTTATTTCATGTTCTGTATTGACTTGTTTACTAGCACCCTGAGTCATATAGAGATCTGTGTAGATGTTATTCAGAAGCTTGGAGTCACCATGCTTTGCAATTCCTTCAGATACAGATTGATGCCTGTTCTTCAGGTTTGATTTTAGCGGTCGCTGATGAATGAGGATCAGCTCATCTAACACACAAACGAGAACAAAAAACAGATATGCATAATCTTCTCTTGTACATTTTATAACTGACAATGACAGATTGTTATGCCCATGAAACTCTTACCTTGTAGAGCATCTGCAGCCTCAACTTGCTTCATATCTCTTAGGAAGTAGAGTGTCATATCAAGAGCTGCTTCTTTAATATCACGCATTTTCTCTGTAAAGTCCTGCACAAAGTATTGTGTGTTCTCTCTTTTTATTATTTTCTTAAACTTTTCCAACTCATTCTTCAGAAATATGATTATTTTGTTCTCAAGATCCTGAAAACAAAGCAGGAAAAATACACATTGCAAACAAGCAACAGTAAAATACACTCATTTAGTTTGACAATATTGACCATACGTAAGGTAAAGTGGTGGTGAATAAAAAAAAACCTAAAAAACAGGCCTGGTTCCAGAATTAAATCACTGAGGGTGCTTCTGAAATTATTGCGGCTATTCTGTTTAAGTGCAGATGAAGCCTAAGCCGTAGCAGTGTAGGCTACAGAGGGACATTTAAGATTATTTATTATAAGTCATCACTTAAATTTCAAAAATATTTTGCTATGAATATTTTCCTATTAATCTATTAGTCAGCCTTTACATAGTTTTTATGTGTTAGTATTTAAACATGTTATATCCTCCTGAGAACCATAAAAAAAGCTTTAGTTTCGATTTTTTTTTTTTTTTAGGTCAATACATTGTTTGGAACATTAGAAAGAAATGGAATAAAGACATTTTAAAAAAAGTATTCCTATGTTATTCTATGTCCTCCGTAGAAAACACCAGGGCCCATTTATTAAAGGGGTGGTTGATTATGATTTCACTTTTCTAACTTTAGTTAGTGTGTAATGTTGCTCTTTGAGCATAAACAACAACTGCAAATCTCTTACAAAAGACTTACAATGCTCGAAGTTCAAAGAACTTTTGAAGAAAAGTTTAAAGTCTTTTTAAAAAATCGCTTTTTAAGGACTAGAAACGGCTGGTTGGGACTACACAAGAATCTTCCCGGGTTGTGATATCACTAATACAATTTACATAAACCCCCCTAATATATGCCTAGTGTTTGACAAATCTGTTTTGCCGATATAATATAACAATATTATTACCTGGTATTACCTTTTTGTATTCACTGCCATTAATAAGTCCTGAGTTTGACTTATTTTGGAGTTGAGATTTGAAAAATTAGGGATTGTTATAAAATCAGTTACCAAGATTTTATTTATGTTTTAAGTTTAAAAAATAAAAATACAGTTTTAAATTTGTTCAATAGACCCCTTTTCAGTTGGTAAACATGGTGACGTTTTTTGTTTTGTGGACGGAGCTTAGGTGGTGGCAGAACGATCCCTCTGGCCGCTTCCCTAACGTTAGTATGCAAGTTTTGTTATCTTGTTTTTTAACAATGACTGGAGAAAATCCGATTTTATCTTAATGTGGAAGGTCACTCACTGTCCAGGACCGTGATTGTTATTTGCAAAAGTTAATTTTAACGGACGGAACCAGATTGGCTGACCCGTAGCCGTTTCATGCTCACTCAATGGACGATCTGACAGGAATAACGTTACCTCGGTTGAGTGGCCTGACTTCTACACCTACCTTATAGAGAAACCGAGAGTAAAGAGAAACTGAGGGCATTTAATCTTTAGATGACCATAACTATGTGATGAATGGTCACGCACAAGACTTGTGTGGAACGATCCGCAGTTCTGCCTAGCCAGCGCCAAGAAGACCACAATGTAAAGAGTGACATTACGGTGCAATTTTAATGATGTGAATATTTTCTAGAAATAAAAATTCCAGATACAGCATATTCATTTTTCATTGATTATTGCACCCAATAACACAACAAGATGACATTTAATAATAAAAAATAACAATTTAAGCTTCTTATTATGTAGCTGAATCTGTGCTGGTTTGTATTGGCCGCCTGCAGTTTTCCCTTCGTTTTGCCTCCAGCTAGCGCCGTCATGTAATTGTGACGTCGGCTCGAAATTGGTCTATAACCTTTTTATTTTTCTTTTTTTTTTACTTACTTTGAAGATCCAGAGGAGATTTTCTTTGAAATCCTTGCGGAAGTGGTAATTCTTGAAGTCTGAGTCTGATTTCTCATGTTGAAACCTGGTAGCAAAATAAATGTGAATGTTTTTGGGGTTTTTTGCATTTCAATCCATACTAATGGCTCAGTTATAAATAAAGAGCAAAGTTGTGTGGGGACACTATCCTCTTGATTGTAATAATAGAATGCAATAATAGACTTAGTTGCATATATATTCCACTTGACCCTGATGACTGAAATTTATGATCTCATTGCAAGGGACTGAATTTACTTTCAAAAATTGTCAATGTGATTTATATTTATATGGATCTCTGCACATGGTCAGTTTGATTCAAAGTACATTATATTGAAAAACCATGTTACATATCATGGCTTATTAAGTCCATTACACTGGAAATTACACATTTTGAAAAAGTAGATCAATTTAAATTGGAAGTGAATGGTAAACTGTGGTATATTGTGTTCTCACCTGTTGAGAAGAAAATTTGCCAGTTCCACATCACTCTCCAATTTCTTCTGTGCTTTTAGAGCTTCCCACCGTTTAAATTCTGCACCAATATTTACTGTGGTATTTTGCCCTTTGTTACTAAACCACACAAAAATAAGTAAATCACATAAAAAGCAACAGGTTCATAGTTGTCAATTTCCTTTGGCCAAAATAAAGAGTAGCGTCAGTTCTGGCAGGTCACATTAGCAAAGCTCGAATCAGCTGATCCACGTCTACCTATACGACACCCATCACAGCATCCATTTATAAGCTCCTTCAGTATTATCAACAGCTGTCGTGTTTCTATCGAGCTATTACCCTCCTCCATCCTCAGCTCCTCCTCTTGTCCAGTCAGGATTTAGCATTTTGATTCCCATTTGAACCAGACTAAATTCACGAATTATATTGTACATTAAAATATTGAATTAATAATATCTGCAATATATTAATTATGGTTCTGTTATGTTTACCCCAAGGGGGGTTATTGCTGCTCTCCCAGCTCTTATCCATGCTACGCTGCATGAATGTGCAGAGAGTTCTTGCCCAAAACAGAACCATACCACCAATCAAAACTGTGGGCCCTATTTTAACGATCTAAGAGCATGGTCTAAAGCACACGGCGCAAGTGCACTTAGGGGGTATCCGAATCCACTTTTGCTAGTTTAACCACGGGAAAAATGGTTGGCTCGCCCGTTGCATAGTCTAAAAGGGTTGTCCCTATTCTCTTAATGTGTAATGTGTGTGTTTTGGTTGTAATGTGCAAAAAAAAACTATCAGTGTAATTTCCCATTACCTTAAAAGCCAGTTGCGCTCACGCCATGGCAGATTTCCTAGTTACATGGTGGAATTTGCAAGCGGAGAGAGTAAACGCGTCTTCAGAGAGAAAAAATATCTGCTCGTGCCCGAGGTTAAAGCGCGCAAGCAGACCATCTACAGGACCAGCCGGATTCCAACATATATTCTTTTTGTAAACAATATTAATCTTTTACATTGTAATACTTTTTATTTTTAATATTTGGCATGTTTGTGTGCTGCTGCACATCCCTGTGTTGTGGACCCGGCTACAGGCGCACATTACTAATGCGCTCTTTTAACAAAAAAATATATATATTGCACCCTTGACTTCAGACCAGCCGCAGGCGTTGATCAATGGCGCAGTCTATTTCATTTGAATCAAAATAGCAACGCGCAAACAACGTACCTGAACACACCTTATTTTCAGACCAGCACAAATGGGAGCAATTGCATTTACTATTTAAATAACGTGGCACAGGACATGAAACTGAACTGCGCAGCATTGCGCCGGGTGTATGATAGGGCCCTGTATGCTAATTGTTAATCATATTTGACGATAGTGGTCCTGACAGAACCATTATCAAACCAGCAGCTTACTGCTACCTACTTCATCAGTACAGAAAGGTGGTTGATTGAAAAACAGTTTTATGATAAAAAAAAAGGAACACAATACCTTTTGCTAGATGGTTTTTTCTCACAGAAGTTTGGTCCATCACCTTTTGATTGGTCACTCTTCATAGACACAAAGCTGGATGCATGTGAAAATGATTTTTCAAAATGACACAAAGAGCAGAAAGAAGGGAAAAAAACACTTTACTACAGGAGATACACTACAGTGTTTTTTAAAGAGGTTTGATGTTGCAACTGGTACTTAAATGCAATATAGCCCCTAGTGTGTCATGTATTTATACTTGACTGCCTGTTCTGTATTTCCACTGTGGAATGTAGTGCCCTAGTGGCTATCTGTGTAATTCAATGGCCATTTTCATTAACAAGCAAAGCCGTTTACAATTTTCTTTCAAAATTCTTTGATTAATTGTTCTATTTAGTCAAGTTTTTAGTCTAGTAAAAATAGTCTTGTCAAATTTAGTCTAGTACATACACTAAGTTATCATCACTGCATGTTTGTGTAACGTGTTTGTTCTGTTTTGGTTTGGTTCTATCATTTGCTCCTGTGGTTTCCTGTGTGTTTGTTTTGTGTTAGCACCCCGTTACAGTTACATGTGATGATGATAGATTTTACTTATTTAATAATAATGAATCAATGGATCACATGTAAGACACTTTGAGAAACAGATGAAATACCTTTTGTTACATGGTGTTTTCTCACTGAAGTTTGGTCCATCACCTTTTGAATGATCACTCTTCACAGACACAGAGGACAAATGTGAGCCTGATCTTTCACTAATGACAAAGAGACAAAAAAAACTTTACTACTAGTAGTGATACTTCCGTCTCATTTGAAAAAGTTTTGATGTTGCAAATGGTAATTAGATGGGTAAATGAAAAAAAATACTACAGCAAATGAGGTTTAAGTTTGAGTTTGTCAAGCCTGTTCTGTTCATAGTGAAGTCTGTTCAATTTAAGTCATGTTCTAGTCTTCAAGTTTATGTCATGTTTTCTTGTATTCTGTTTCAATAAACTGCTCACTTTCAACTTGCCTCCAGAAGATTAATATTACAAAAAAAAGCCTAAAATGAACCCAGCAGTTTATCTTCTTCGACTACGCCAAGGAAACATGACTACAGAGGACTATATTGATGTGTTTCTTGAACTTTCCAACCATGTGAATTTTAATTACTTCACCCTTAAAGGTGCTCTAAGCGATGTCACGCGTTTTTTTAGGTCAAAACATTTTTTGTCACATACAGCAAACATTACCTCACTATCTGTCAGCTGCCTGTCCCCTGAACACACTGTAAAAAAACGCGGTCTCTGCGGACACCCCAGGCTCCACAAACCGCTACAAAAACAAACTCTAGCGACCCGCTCTACGAAACATAACAAACTGTTCCAGCCAATAACCGACAAGAATTGTTTGGGGGTGGGTTTGAGGGGTTAGTGCGCAGATGAGGAGGGAGGGTCTAGCTAGCCTCCGTTTTGTTTGACAATAGTTCGAACGTCAACAAGAAGTGATGTCACCCAGGATCGCTTAGAGCAGGGGTTCTCAACTCCAGTCCTCGCGACCCACTGCTCTGCATATTGTGTATGTCTCCCTTATTTAACACACCTGATTCAGATCCTCAGCTCGTTAGGATAGACTCTATCCTAACGAGAGTCTATCCTAATGAGCTGAGGATCTGAATCAGGTGTGTTAAATAAGGGAGACATACACAATATGCAGAGCAGTGGGTCGCGAGGACTGGAGTTGAGAACCCCTGGCTTAGAGAACCTTTAAAAACATTGTTTTGCAGGGGGTTAAATTAACTAATTTGCTTGTGGCTTCCTGGGGGAAAAGTTCCACTGGTCCCTGGAGCAATACATCAATCATGCTCGGTTGTACATCAAGCGGCTCATCATTCACTGTGACAATTGCAAAGATTGAGGAACTTTGCATCTCCTCAGCACCTGCCATGCCAGAGTCTCGCCACGTCCAAGAACGTTCTATGCCCTATGTAACAGTCATGAAGGTTTTTATGTTCCTGCTTCACCATGGCCTCAAAACCTACCTCGATCATGGCGACCTACTGCTCTACTGTGGAGGTCATCTTATTTATTTTGTATTTGTTAAACTTATGTTCCGGGTTTTGTCATGTGATTCCCTGATCTCATCATGTGATCCTGTCATGTGCTCATTTTGCTATAGGCTTGTTCGACTTCATGTAGTGCTGAGCAGACCAATCGTTGTCTGACTTGAAGCAGTGCATGCCGGTTAGAACTTTTGTCTGTCAAAAGCGCAGGCGACATGTGACTGTGATGTATGCATCAAAGTGGTGCAAGAGTGATTCAAGATGAGCTGGCTCATTCATTCTGCGCAGCTTCTCCAGAGCGGCGGCACAACCTCTGATGATGACAGATGTTTCACGATTGGCCGGATTCACCGCATGACAACAATCTCTTGTGTTTCGTGTTTATTCTCACACCATCAGTTCTACTAATGCTCACAAATCTGTTTTTATAACAATAAAAGCACCTTTCATGTAGTCGTGATGTCATATTGTTTCATGTACAGTATATCAATATAAAACTAATAAAAAATGTAGACCCCACTTAATTGATAGTATAGGCTTTTGGTGAACTTCATTCCTTTACAAACAGATGCTATATTAAACAGTAAATAAAGTATTAAATGAAACTTAACACAGTTTCAATGAACTTTACACAGGTTTTCACTTTCAACTTGCCTCCAGATGATTAATATTACACAGCCATTGTGTTTAGGAATTTATTCTTGTATTTAGTCAAGTTCTATCACATTTACCACAGTAAGAAGATTAGTTAACATCGCTGTACTGCAAAACATATGAAATACCTTTTGTCAGGTGTTTTTTTCTCACTGAAGTTTGGTCCGTCACCTTTTGAATGGTCACTCTTTACAGATACAGATCTGGATACATGTGAGCCTGATCTTCCACTAATGACACAAAGAGCAAAAAGAGAAAAAAACACTTGACTACAGGAAATTCTTCCAGCTACATTTTCAAACGTTCACACAACTGCTCACGTACAGTATTTGAGTCTTTTGTTAGATTTTACCTTTTGTTAGATGGTGTTTTCTCACTGAAGTTTGGTCCATCACCTTTTGAATGGTCACTCTTGACAGACACAGAGACGGACACAAGTGAGCCTGATCTTCCACTAATGGCACAAAGAAAAAAGAAAAAAAAAATGTTACTTTAGGAATTACTTCAGCCTCCTTTGAAGAGAAGTTGCAAATGGTAATTAAATAAAGAATAACTGTGCATTTATTGTATTATTAATTCAAGTTCTAGTTTTAATTTACTTTATTGTCCACATTGTGCAAAAATTGTCTCGGTCTCCACCAAACAATACATAGCATAATTTAAATAATGTAACATAAATAAAACATAAATGTGGAATACCTTTTGGTTTGTGATAGTGTTTCTTCACTGAAGGATACATGTGAGCCGGATCTTAATAATAACACAAAGAGTAGAGAGTAAAGAGTAAAGAAAATTTTAACTACAGAGTCAGATTTAGTTTTAATAATAATAATAATAATAATAATAATAATAATAATTTAATAAGATTTAGTTTTGCAATTAAGTTAATAAATATTAAATATTATTTTCTCAACTGTGACACTAGAAAATGAATAACATGTTTTAAGAAAAACACTTTCTTACAGTCTATGTGTAGCAACAATAAGAAACCATTAAATACCTTTTGGTAGATGATGGTGTTTTCTCACTGAAGTTTGGTCCATCACCTTTTGAATGGTTACTCTTCACAGACACAGTGCTGGACACGTGTGGGCCTGATCTGTCACTAATGACAAAACTAAAAACATTACTACATGAGGTTCCTCAGTATTGTCACATTCATCACCTAGTTGTCGTCTTCTTTGTCATTATAACCATCATCATCACTGTATAGCGTTAATCCCTGTCTGCACTACAGCTCCCATCATCCTCCTCGGTCCACACCTGCACCCCATTCCCGGCACCTGCAACCTATTATCATCTGTGTCACCTGGGATCTGTTAATCTGTTTTCATTAGGGTGTGTATTCAGTTCTATGTTTGGTGTCGGTTATTGTTTGTGTTTATATATATATACACACACACGCACACACACATATGAATCATTCTTCACATAAATCCAAAAGGAGAAATTGATTAATTGAGTGCAGAACAATGCATTCAGCACCACTCCAAGACTACCCAACTCGACTGGCTTTTCCCATATATATGTCATGGACTTTCCCCAAGTATGTTTTCATTGGTTGTCATGGTCATTTATGATTTTTATGGTTAGTCCTCTGGCACCCTGGCTCCAACTGCTCTTCACCGTGGCTCTGCCTTGGCCTTTTGGTCTTCTGGTGTCAACTGCGGTGCATCCAAAATTTCATACTGCCTGAACGTACTACATTTGAATTTGAACTTACTTTGAGACCCTTTAAAACAGTATGCTCGATATAGTATGAATGTGTGCACTATGAATGTAATCCGGATGTACTAGATCCATCATGTTGTCATTATCATGTGAACTACCAGCATCAGTTGCGTCACTTCACCTCCATTCATAAATTCTCTTTCGTTGCCTCATTGGACAGTAAAGAGTCCATCGAATGAGCACTTCAGAATCTCGCTGGAAGTAATAGGTCCTCCTACTCCGTCCAGGCTCCTACCTCCATCATCTGCTGATGAGTCCTCCTCTTCCTGGCTCCTATCTGGGTCGCTTAAGGCACTCTCAATCCACCAGAGCCCCGGTGGTCTGGTCCACCACCTGCTCCCATGGTCTCTCCCGTCGACCTTGCTACGTCCCCCACCCTCCTTTCACTTTTATTGTTTCTTTCACGGTGCCAGGAGGCGGGATAATGTCACGTTCAATTTTAACTTCAGTTCCCTTTCGTTCGTCACTCCGAGTTCCGTCGGAGGACGACGAATGGGGTTTCGCATAGAAAGCCTATCAACTTCGAGTATACAAAACGAGCCAATGGCAAGTAAATGCCATGGGTCTGCGGAATTTGCATGACGTAACTCCGCCCCACCTCGTGGGTATATAAGGAGGAAGTCCTGCATCTAGCAGATATGTTTTCGCTTCGGAGCCAAGTTTATTTCTTCACTCCACAAGCCATCTCTGTATTGTCAGCTTTACAAACGCCATTAAGCATATTCTGCCCCGCCGGCCCGCTGCTGCCTCCACCCGCCAGGTCGGGCAGAATCCTCAGCCTGCTCGCCGCCGAGGGCGCCCTCCTGCGGCTCCCGCCCCTCCCGCCCGGCCTACGCAGCAGCCTCCACCCAGGCCACGGCGCGGAGGAGGTCGTAGGAAGGCGCCACAGCCCTCTCCAGCCCCGCCCCCCGCTAAACGCCAGGCTAAGCGGCGCTCCTGAGACGGGCTGCTCAGAGATGATGTTTGTTTCTCAGGAGATGGTAGCAGGACCACTCCTTCCCCCGGTGGAGGGCCGGGGGAGAATCTTTTGTTCTTTTTCTCCAGCGAAAACCGCTGCTCACCCACGGGTGAGCGGCACCTCACACTGGTTAAAGATAGAAACAAACCTCTCTTCTCTGAGCTCACAGAGTTCTCGGACGACACAGAGTGCCGCCCACAAGCCACGCTCTCCTCGTCCCCCTCTGTCCCAGAGGCGGTTGACACGGCGGGTCGCCCACGGGCCGCCTCAGCCCTGTCCCCCTCTGTCGCCAGACCCCCGACAGAGCACGCCCCCGTGGAACGCTGGTCCTTCCCTGGCCTCCTCTGCTCGGGCGCGGAGCCTAACTGTGCCCCCACACCGGGCCGCTATGCCACCCACGTCTGGGCCAGTTACTCCGCTTCGCTGCCCCTCCGGGGGGACGCCTGTCGCCCGCATGACCCCGCTGGTTCAGTACCTGGGAGCCTGGCTAGAGCTTCCCCGTCTGTCCCGCTGGGTCGCGCGCACCATCAGGTTCGGCTATGCGATTCAGTTCGCGCGGTCTCCTCCCCGCTTCAGGGGAGTTCGCTCCACTTTGGTCGGTGGCAATGCCCCTATCATGAGAGCCGAGATTGCCACCCTGCTGGCGAAGGGTGCAATCGAGACTGTCCCTCCAGCCGAGATGAGGTCCGGCTTCTACAGCCCTTACTTCATTGTCCCCAAGTAAACCGGTGGGTTACGGCCAATCCTGGACCTGCGCGTGCTGAATCGCTCCTTACACAGGATGCCGTTCAAGATGCTCACTGCCAAACGCATTTTCGAATGCGTGCGGCCCCAGGATTGGTTTGCAGCGATCGACCTGAAGGACGCCTACTTTCATGTCTCCATTCTTCCTCGACACAGACCGTTCCTCCGGTTTGCTTTCGAGGGGCAGGCATACCAGTACGCGGTTCTCCCTTTCGGGCTAGCCCTGTCTCCTCGCGTCTTCACGAAGGTCGTCGAGGCAGCCCTTGTTCCCCTTCGGGTTCACGGGGTTCGCATCCTGAACTATCTCGACGACTGGCTGATCCTAGCTCACTCTCGAGACCAGGTTTGCGAACACAGGGACCTTGTGCTCCGGCACCTAGCTCGCTTGGGCCTTCGGGTCAACTGGGAAAAGAGCAAACTTTGCCCCGTGCAGAGGATCTCTTTTCTCGGTATGGACATCGACTCGGTCGCCATGTCCGCGCAGCTTACGAGCGAGCGCGCGCAGTCACTGCTGACTTGTCTGAGACAGTTCCAGGACAAGAGTGCGGTTCCACTGAAACTTTTTCAGAGGCTCCTGGGGCATATGGCATCTGCAGCCGCGGCAACGCCGCTCGGATTGCTTCATATGAGACCGCTTCAGCTTTGGCTTCGTGACCGAGTACCGAGGTGGGCATGGCAACAAGGCACGCTCCGAGTACCAGTTACTTCGAGCTGCCGTCAGACCTTCACCCCGTGGTCGAGCCTCAGTTTTCTCAGGGCTGGTGTCCCCCTAGAACAGGCTACGAGGCATGTTGTCGTATCGACAGATGCCTCCGCCACGGGCTGGGGTGCCATGTGCAATGGTCATGCTGCCGCGGGCTCCTGGACAGGACCCCAGCGCCTATGGCATGTCAATTGCCTCGAGTTGCTGGCCGTACGCCTTGCCCTGCACCGCTTTCGAGCGCTGCTCATGGGTCAACACGTACTAGTCCGATCAGACAATACCGCCACAGTAGCGTACATCAACCATCAAGGTGGTCTACGCTCGCGCCGTATGTCGCAACTCGCTCGCCACCTCCTCATATGGAGTCAGAAGCATCTGAGGTCCCTTCGTGCTATTTACATTCCCGGAGCCCTGAACTGTGCAGCCGACGAGCTGTCACGGCTTCAGCCCCTCCCTGGCGAATGGCGACTCCATCCCCAGACGGTTCAGCTGATTTGGGACCAGTTCGGCGACGCACAGATAAATCTGTTTGCCTCCCACGACTCGACCCATTGCGCCCTGTATTATTCCCTGACCGGGGGCACGCTCGGCACGGATGCACTGGCGCACAGCTGGCCGCGGGGCCGCAAGTATGCGTTTCCCCCAGTGAGCCTTCTTGCGCATCTCCTGCGCAAGGTCAAGGAGGACGAGGAGCAGGTCCTTCTGGTTGCGCCCTACTGGCCCACCAGGACCTGGGGCCTCATGTACAAAGACTTGCGTTGAATTCATACTAAAACATTGCGTACGGACAAAGCTGTAAATGTGCGTACGCACAAAAAAAATCAGATGTATGAATGTCTGCGTACGAAGGATCCCACGCATATTCTTTTTGTACATCCCAATTAACGTAAACTTTAGCGCACATGCACGAGCACAACGCCCCACCCTTAATTAAATACATTTAAATATGGTAATGAGCCCACTTTGGCAAAAGAAAGCAGTAAGAAAATGGCTAAAGCAAGCGGCAAGAAACGAAACTTTACAGAAAGTGAATTGGAGGTGCTATCGGAGGTAGAAACGAGAAAAAATATTTTATTTGGAACTTTGTACTCCAGAATTAATAAAAAAAAAAAATGAAAAAAAATATTGAGTGTGAGAGTCTGGCTGATGCCGTCAATGCGTTGGATCTGTAAGTCGCTGTAAATGACCTTAAATAGAAATGGTCTAAAGTTGGACGTTAAACGGAGAACTGCTGCGCACCGAAAGTGTGGGCAAAACAAGCAGTGGTAAAGGGGTCGATGAACTTACACCCTTTGAGCAGAGAGTTGCCTCAATTATGGGTGACACTTTACTGTCTCTGGAATATATCTGCTGCTGTGGGAGACTCGGATCGGATTTACTACAGGACTGCCACGAAGGTAACCAATTTCTCATGTGTTTTTACTTTGGTACACATAGCTTACCTATTTAATTTTCAAATGCATGCAATGTAGCTGACCAAAAGTAGCTACACCAGAGATTTTACATATCCATTGCATTTATGGCAAATGCGTGTAGGCTACCCATTAATAACAGACTCAAACAGTGGCGGTTCTACATTGAATTACACCCTGGGCAAAACCCCCTTCGAGCGGAATTATAGATCTTATATAATTTATAATTATTTTATAAATTGCAAATTAATAGCAATGCTTCCCACATGTGGTGGTGCGATAGACTTGTAGAACAATTCGTTGTGTACATTGCCTGTAAGAGTCGCCAACGGACAAAAACTATGAGAAATGTACGTACGCCAGACATGAGATCGGCGTGAAGGAACGCACATTCTCGCGTTAATTTCACTGTTAGTACATCCGACCGTGAGCGTGAAAGCTGGCGTACGCCGTGTTTTTGTGCGTACGCAGTGTTGATACATGAGGCCCCTGGTTCTCCGAACTCATACTCCTCGCGACAGCACCTCCTTGGCCCATACCTCTGAGGAAAGACCTTCTTTCTCAGGGACGGGGCACCCTGTGGCACCCTCGTCCCGATCTTTGGAGCCTCCACGTCTGGCTCCTGGACGGGACCAGGTAGGTTTGAGTACCCTACCACCTCCGGTGGTGGCTACCATCACTTCCGCTAGAGTGTCGTCCACGAGACACCTCTATGCGTTGAAGTGGAACCTCTTCGTCAGCTGGTGCTCTTCTCACCGAGAAGACCCCCGGAAATGCCCGATCAGCGTCGTGCTTTCCTTCCTTCAAGATGGGTTGGAGCGAAGGCTGTCTCCCTCCACCCTGAAAGTCTATGTTGCCGCTATTGCCGCACACCATGACTTGTTAGAAGGTAAGTCTGTGGGAAAGCACGACCTGGTCATCAGGTTCCTGAGAGGAGCCAGGAGATTACATCCTCCTCGCCGCCCTCTCGTTCCCTCTTGGGACCTCGCAGTGGTTCTAACTGCCCTGCAGCATGCTCCCTTCGAGCCTTTGCAAACAGTGGAGCTCAAGCTCCTGTCAATGAAGACAGTGCTCCTGGTTGCATTGGCCTCTATTAAAAGGGTAGGGGACCTGCACGCATTCTCCGTTGACGAAGCGTGCCTGGAATTCGGGCCGGCTTACTCTGACGTGATCCTGAGACCCCGGCCTGGTTACGTGCCCAAGGTTCCTACCACTCCCTTTCGGGACCAGGTGGTGAACCTGCAAGCGCTGCCCCCGGAGGAGGCAGACCCAGCCTTGGCACTGCTCTGTCCAGTACGTGCTCTCCGCACCTATGTAGACAGGACGCAGTGTTTCAGGACCTCAGACCAGCTCTTTGTCTGTTATGGTGGGAAGCTGAAGGGAAGAGCTCTCTCCAAGCAGAGGTTGTCTCACTGGATAGTGGACACCATTGCTTTGGCATACCAGCAGCAATGTCGACCGTGCCCCCTTGGTGTGACCGCCCACTCCAGCCGGAGTGTGGCGTCCTCTTGGGCGTTAGCGCATAGCGCCTCGCTAACAGACATCTGCAGAGCTGCAGGCTGGGCGACACCCAACACATTCGCCAGATTCTATAATCTCCGAGTGGAGCCTGTGTCCTCTCGTGTGCTCGCTTTAACCAGCCGGTACTAGGACACGCTCAGGTGTCTTCGCTTGCTCGCCATTCCACTCCACGGACTGGATACGTGCGATATTTTCCTCAGGTGAGCTTCTCCGAAAGCCCCGAGTTCCTCCTGCACTCCTGACGTCGACCCAGTGTCTTTGTACCTGTGCGTCGGCTAGGTGCCTCCCGTGTGCATGGTCCCTCTACGGAGCTACCCCCACATGTGTATTCCCACTGAAAGCCTCTCTGAGCATGTGTCTTCCCTTGGCAAGCCACCTTGCCACTCCCTGGGGTTTAAAACTTTTCCACCTGCGGCTGGATACCCCAGTGTATTCCCCGTATGCATCCTTCGGGTCATATGTGTATTCTAAATTCCCCCCCGTTGGGCTGGGTATATCCTGCATACTCCTCTATATCTTGGGATATGCTCCCCAGTGTACCTTGGTATTCCTGTGTTAAATAGGAGTCCCACTTGTCCAGTATGACAGGGATCTCAGATTTACGCAGGGCACTGGAAGACAGCTGTGAAGGTGGCGTGATTAGACTGGTAACCCCATTCGTCGTCCTCCGACGGAACTCGGAGTGACGAACGAAAGGGAACGTCTCGGTTACGTATATAACCCTCGTTCCCTGTGTGAGGGAACGGAGACGTTCCGTCTTTTCTTGCCACTTCCGCTGTATACCGCGGGGATCGCCTGAGCTCAGTCTTGGCTCCTCAGCGAAGAAACATATCTGCTAGATGCAGGACTTCCTCCTTATATACCCACGAGGTGGGGTGGAGTTACGTCATGCAAATTCCGCAGACCCATGGCATTTGCTTGCCATTGGCTCGTTTTGTATACTCGAAGTTGATAGGCTTTCTATGCGAAACCCCATTCGTCGTCCTCCGACGGAACGTCTCCGTTCCCTCACTCAGGGAACGAGGGTTACATACGTAACCGAGACGTTTTATTTTCATTAACTTTCATTAACATTTTTATCAATATTTCCTGAGTTTCCTTGGCTGTCTTGGTTACAAAGTATGCTTTCATTGCTTGTCATGGATCCCTATCAGTCAGTCATGTAAACTAAACAAGCCAATGCATATTGGCGTGCGAGATTTGCATCACACCCCCTGCCCCGTGAAGCGGGTATATAAGAAGACGTGTGTACAATCACACTTCAAGCTTCCGCTTCGGAGTGGAGTGTTTCAGTCTTATCCTGCTCTGCAATCATCCACAAGTGTGCTATGATTTGGGAGAGTTCTTCAGCAAGTGTTGGTGTGACTGTGTGTCAGCGTTGGTTACTTCAAGAGCATTTCCTACTGCAGTTCTAAAAGAGCATTGTTGCACACTGCAAACTTAAATACCAGTCTTGCAAGTTGTGCTGAGACCATTGCCCGGGGCGCTTTAGCAATATTAAAAGAGCTATTTCCCTAAAAGAGTAAGCACGGGTGTGACGTTGTTTCTTTTTAAATATGTTATTCCACCCACCCATGTGTTTCTGGATGCGGACGTTTCCTGGCTTCGTCTGACAGTCACGATCACTGCTTCATGTGTCTGGGCTTAAAGCACGCTGAGGTGGCTTTTGTGGATGAGTCATGTACCCATTGTGGGCAGATAACCATCTCGATGCTGCAGTTGAGACTCCAATACCCCCAAAAAGGTGGAGTCCCCTCTGCTATGCTCTGATCTAGTTCCTTTGCCCAGCAGAGGGCAACTTGGTTGAATAAACAGGTTGACCTGAGGTTCACAGTAGGGCTGTAAAACGATTTATCGCGAATACTCGTGTAAGGCCGTCTAATTCGATCCAATGGCGGTATTCGATTAGAGGTGAAGGTCTCGCACGTGTTCAGTCTCTTCCCATGGCAAAGGGATTTTTAATTAAATGCAATACGTTTTATCTTAACTCGTTTCATCTGACTCCATAAAATGAAAAGGGTTTTTCAATGATATCATTAAATATACGTTAATGTTTGACTATTCCTTTTAACTCCAATGAAAATAAAGTCAAAGTCTGTTAGAATAATCAAATATAGCAATTTATTATGTCAGGTAAATGTATTATTACAATTCCACAATCAATTGAAAGATAATCAATGCAAAGCATCAAATGTTCTAGAACAAAGAGGAAAATCCTTTACCCGACATTGTATGGCTACGTGAGCTGAGAGTCGCGAGACCCTCAACCACACGGGCTAATCTGAATACAGAAAAGGGCCCCAATCTTCTAGCTGCATTTCCTTATATACCCAGACCTCATTTCATATGTAAACAAGAGTTCACAGTGGAAATTTACTGTGTTCACCCCCCCAGACTTACTGGGGGCAGAAGTTGACCATTTGTTAACAGTGGTAATTTGCATTCATGAATTTACACCTTTTGGGAGTAGGACCATAGAGACCACATTCCTTTGTGTGCCAGATATCCCTAAACTCTTAAAAACCTTATTTCCTTTTGTTTTACTTATTTGGAAATGAGACTTTATTACCAGGCACCCTGAGACCTTTAAAATGATACTAAACAATAATCATTCACATTAAACCCATATAAATTATTGTGTGAGTGTGGGCGACCTCTGTAAGAGTGGGGGATGTGGGGAAGGAGTGTATGTCGTTTCTTTCAGTCTTACACTCGCATCTAAAATAAAAGTTTGTGTTTACATAATATATGTCTGTGTACTGTGTATAATTATTTTGTTTATATAAATATACACAAATGCCTGTACATATTAGAGAAATATTCGCATGTGTATACTGTATATATTATATATATAAATTATTCTTAAATATAAACATGCATGTGTATAATTATATAAACAAAATAATTATACACTACACACATACAATATCTCACAAAAGTGAGTACAACCCCTCACATTTCAGCAAACATTTTAGTACATCTACTCAAGGGACAATACTAAATAAATGAAACTTAGATATATTTTAGAGTAGTCAATGTGCTGCTTGTATATCAGTATATACAGGGGTTGGACAATGAAGTGAAAGTGAAAGTGACACGTGATGGCCAAGTATGGTAACCCATACTTGGAATTTGACCTCTGCATTTAACTCATCCAAGTAAGTGCACACACATTAGGAGCAGAGTAGTGAGTAGAAGTAGAGTAGAGTAATGAAACTGAAACACCTGTTTTTAGAACACAATAATGTATTAGTATGGTGTAGGGCCTCATTTTGCATCCAAATAAAGCATCAGTTCATCTTGGGAATGATAGATAGAAGTCCTTCACAGTGACCAGAGGGATTTTAAGCCATCCCTCTTTCAGAACAGTGTCCAGAACATGCGATGCTGGTGGAGGAAAACGGTTTCCAAAATACCTCAATAATATTGAGATCTGGTGACTGTGCAGAACATGGGAGATGTTCAACTTCACTTTTATCTTCATCAAACCTTCTGTCACAAGTCTTGCTGTGTGTATTGGTGCATCATCATGCTGATACACGGTTTGAACATCAGGTGTTCATGATCCAGAATGGTCCTGTAGTCCTCGGCAGTGAATTGTCATGATATTTTGCAACTCAAACCATCACTGATCCACCCGTGCTTCACTCTGAAGACTGGCCACCATATATAGATGTGAAACCTCCAACACTACATTGGCCAGTGTTTCAGTTTCATTGTCCAACCCCTGTATTTACTGTCCTCTGAAAATAACTCAACATACAGCCATTATTGTCAAAATAGCTGGCAACAAAAGTGAGTAAGACTGATCTTGGATCGGCGTGTTTTAAATCGGTCCGTTTTAAAGTGCCCGCTAAAATTTTTGATGCAGAGACGGATTTTCAAATGCATTCAGGCCACATTTACACATAGCCGGGTATTTAGAGAAACGAATATCATATTCTTGTTGTTATATGACGTTTTGCCATGGAAATAAAAAGGGGAATTATAAAAAAAAAAAAAAAAAAAAAAAAAAAACTTACTCTGGGGTGTCAGCTAGAATAATTTAAACTTACCCGTGAAATGGTTAAATACCTTTTGGCAGCAGATGATTTGTTCTCGCTGAAGTTCGGTCCGTCACCTTTTGAATGGTCACTCTTCATAGACGCAGAACTGAATACAGGTGAATCTGATCTTTTACTAAATACACGAAGAGAAAAAAGATGACAAAAAATAAACACTCTTAAAGGAGATTATTCAGTCTCAATCAGGGATGTAGTGGAGGCTAAACGTACGTAAACGCCGTTTGAGCACCTCCCAAAATTCGGAAATAGCGTTTACCCACCTCCAAAGTGCGTTTATCCACCTCTAAATAGTCTATAGTTCCTAAGCCATTTTAAATTAAGCTTATGTCGTTTTAGTTTCATATTGTTCATTATTAGTTTCATAGGTTGTTAAACCTAAGACGAAGTCTCAGTAGGGGTAAAATCTTTGCGTGGCAGGGGAGCTGCCACTCAACCAGTCACGGATATATATGCGCCTGCCACTGCGTTATATGCGCCTGCCACTCGAACTTATGTTTTTAAACCAAATGCAGGGCATATCCCCTGAAGCCAGCGGGAGCCAGAACGGTACGCACAATAGGTCAATATTCACCATTAACCAAACGCTTTTCGCCTGCCTTTGAACTACTGTACCCACTTTTTTAAAATCCTGAGCACCAGTCTCGTGACATAGGCTTGCGCCTGCCTCAAAATCTCTCACTGTTTTAATTTACCAGACGAACCCACAGACAGTGCAATGTTGATCTTATTTTTTTATTCGCTCTTTTTGCCCATAAGGGAGCGTCTCTTGGCTCCCGCCTGGGCTACTAAAGCGTCACATCTGCCACAAGATCTCTCACTGTTTACACCTACCAGACACTCCTAATGATACATGAGAGCACACAGACAGTGCAATACTGATCTTATTTACCTATTTCTCATCTGATCTTATATTTTATTCGCTCTTTTTATCCGTATATGGGAGCGCGCTCGTGGCTCTATTAAGCGTCACGCCATCAGCAAAACCTGCCACAAGATCTCTCACTGTTTACACCTACCAGACACTCCTAATGATACACGAGAGCACACAGACAGTACAGATCTTATTTACCTTTTTCTCATCTGATCTTATATTTTATTCGCTCTTTTTATCCCTAGCTATATGGGAGCGCAATCATGGCTCTATTAAGCGTCGCGCCAGCACTCACTCATCGAGTTGAGTAAAGTTGGTAATAAATTCACAGATTCGAACTTCCAGGGTCAATAACTCCTCAGCTAAACATTGTTACTACACAAATTACACCTCTTTTTAATCGTAGTAATGTAGACAAGCAGCTACAACCTATTTTTCCACGAAACGAGCTTTCCTTCGCAGTGGATAAAATACATTGATCTCTATAGCAGGCTGAAGTGCAAATCCCGAAAAGCGACACTATAGTGTCCCCAAATTCAGTTTACACACCACTGCTGTCCTGTTTAGTTATACTACAACACTTATTTTGGGGAAAAAATATTTTTGCATCAATTGTATGATTTATATTTATGGAAAGTATTCAATAACTTCACTGTAATTCACTGTACTGTTGCCAAATTCAGTTTACACGTCACTGATGTCCTGTTGGTTATACTACAACACTTATTTTGCGAAAAATATATTTTTAACTGTAAATACAATTGTAAATATATAATTATTATGAAAAATATTCAATAACTTCACTGTAATTCACTGTATTGTTGCCAAACTCAGTTTACACATAACTGCTGTCCTGATGGTTATACTACAACACTTATTTTGGAAAAAAAAATATTTTTGCATATTCCTTATGATTTAGATTTTTTAAATTTTATTTTAAAAAATGTGTTTCTTGCTAAAGCAATAACTTTAAGTTACTGTCCATCAGTGATGTATTTGAATAAGGCATTAATGCAGTGCATAACAGTTTTTTTTATATTTTTCATAAATATAAATCATAAAAAATATGCAAAAATATTTTTTTCCAAAATAAGTGTTGTAACCAGCAGGGCAGCAGTGATGTGTAAACTGAATTTGGCAACAATACAGTGAATTACAGTGAAGTTATTGAATATTTTCACAAGAATTATACATTTACAATTGTATATATACAGTTTATATATATATACAGTATACAGTATATACAAAAATTTCCCCAAAATAAGTGTTGTAGTATAACTAACAGGACAGCAGTGGTGTGTAAAATTAATTTGGGGACACTATAGTGTCGCTTTTCGGGATTTGCACTTCAGCCTGCGCATAGAGATCAATGTATTTTATCCACTGCGAAGGAAAGCTCGTTTCGAGGAAAAATAGGTTGTAGCTGCTTGTCTACATTACTACGATTAAAAAGAGGTGTAATTTGTGTAGTAACAATGTTTAGCTGAGGAGTTATTGACCCGGGAAGTTCGAATCTGTGAATTTATTACCAACTTTACTCAACTCGATGAGTGAGTGCTGGCGCGACGCTATAGAGCCACGAGCGCTCCCATATAGCTAGGGATAAAAAGAGCGAATAAAATATAAGATCAGATGAGAAAAAGGTAAATAAGATCTGTATTGTACTGTCTGTGTGCTCTCGTGTATTATTAGGAGTGTCTGGTAGGTGTAAACAGTGAGAGATCTTGTGGCAGGTGTGACGCTTTAGTAGCCCAGGCGGGAGCCAAGAGACGCTCCCTTATGGGCAAAAAGCGCGAATAAAAAAATAAGATCAGCATTGCACTGTCTGTGGGTTCGTCTGGTAAATTAAAACAGTGAGAGATTTTGAGGCAGGCGCAAGCCTATGTCACGAGCAGTGATGGGAATACTAACGGCACTACTTTTTCCAGTAACGAGTAATCTAATTGATTACTCTTCTCATCTTAATAACGCCGTTGTTCTGTCAATGTAGCATACTTTGTCAGAATAGCATACCGGAAGTTGAGTTTTATAGCGGTGTCTGTCAATTTAGCCTACTTTGTCAAAACAGCATACCCCAACACTTACCGCTGGTATGCTGGAATGATGGTTTAAATCTAACGCATGCGCAATGCCACAAATTTCACTGCTGCGCATGCCCATTAACCGAAGGTATCCCATTCTGATGGGTATGGTGTTCCGTCAGAACACCTGTTGGCTCTTAGAGTCGCGAATCGCGAACGACCCAACAAAAGCTCATTCGCGAACGAGTCGATCCATCATCACTAACGCTCATTCGCGAACGACCCATCATCAGTAACGGCTAGCGCTCATGAATTGCGAACGACCCATCATAACGCATAGTCGGACAGGACAGGACAGGACACACAAGGAACAACACAAGCCAGTCAGTCAACGAGAGACAGGTATGGCGACGAGCCCAAAAAATCCAAAAGTAGCCTTCTCTAAATGGAAGTATAGACATCGCTTTTTCCTTCAAGAAATTAAAGGAAATTAAAGCAATAAATATCAAAAGTTCCAAAACAGCTATTGTGTTATTTGCATTGATCCACTATATAAACGTAATAGCCTATCTACATGGCATTTGATTGGAGGCTAGTCTCACTTTGTCCCACAGCAACATTTTTTTTAGATGTGTGTACAATGTTTCATGTTTCTGTTAATAATGTATTGTATTAAGTGTCCATTTCATTATAATATTCAGATTTATCATAAATAATTGAACATGCACATGTATTTTAAGTTCCGTTAAAGAGGGGTAGAGGTGGGGTCACATTTGAGCATTTAAAATTTAATTTTACTTGAAAGTAAAGCAATAGTTACTTTCTTAAGTAACTAGTTACTTTTAAAATTTGTAACTGAGTAAGTAATTTAGTTACTTTTTGGAAGAAGTAACTAGTAACTGTAACTAATTACTTTTTAAAAGTAACTTGCCCAACACTGGTCACGAGACTGGTGCTCAGGATTTTAAAAAAGTGGGTACAGTAGTTCAAAGGCAGGCGAAAAGCGTTTGGTTAATGGTGAATATTGACCTATTGTGCGTACCATTCTGGCTCCCGCTGGCTTCAGGGGATATGCGCTGCATTTGGTTTGAAAACATATCTTACATATTGTGTAAGTTCGAGTGGCAGGCGCATATAATGCAGTGGCAGGCGCGAATATCTGTGACTGGTCTAGTGGCAAGCACGAATATCTGTGACTGGTCTAGTGGCAAGCACGAATATCTGTGAATGGTCTAGTGGCAAGCACGAATATCTGTGACTGGTCTAGTGGCAAGCACGAATATCTGTGACTGGTCGAGTGGCAGGCGCGAATATCTGTGACTGGTCGAGTGGCAGGCGCGAATATCTGTGACTGGTCGAGTGGCAGGCGCGAATATCTGTGACTGGTCTAGTGGCAGGCGCGAATATGTGACTGGTCTAGTGGCAAGCGCGAATATCTGTGACTGGTCTAGTGGCAGGCGCATATAACGCAGTGGCAGGCGCATATATCCGTGACTGGTCGAGTGGCAGCTCCCCTGCCATGCAAAGATTTTACCCCCTCTCCGAAGTCTCTCATATTGCGCTGCATTACTGTCAGTGTTGACCAATCTCTTGCGTAGCCAGCAGGAAGCAGCAAACTGCATCAAGATTCATCAGTCACTAGCCCAAACTAGCCTACATGTCTCATGTAATGATGAATGAATTGTAAAAATGAATACCCGGCAATTTTTTAAGCGCCGTCAAGACAGCAGCCCTCCTCCTAATGCCAGCAATCGGCCTCGGCTACAAGCCCAAAGTGAGTGAGCTCGGAAAACAGTACTAAACGTCATGTTTTTAAGGTTAATTTGGTTCACGGTAGATTTATGCCACTGACTCAACAAGTCACCTCTACCTTTTCCCATTAGCCAATGTTACAAGTAAACTTCAGGATACATTTGGCGCTTTTCCACTGCATGGTACGGTACGGTTCGGTTCGGTACGGCACGCTTTGGCGCTTTTCCACTGCATGGTACGGTACGGTTCGGTTCGGTACGGCTCACTTGTGGTGCTTTTCCACTTCATGGTACGGTATGGTACGGCGCGCTTCGGCGCGCTTTAAATGGTACCTGGTCTGTTGAGGTTCCAAGCGTATGGTACCGGTACTAAAATGTGACGTGAAACACTGCAGATCACTGATTGGTCAGACAGACAGAATCGTCACTACCAGCGTCATTGGATTTGCGACACGAGACACTAAACCCGCTATACAGAGTCATATAACCAGTAGACAACAGCCAACACGGTAGCACCTTTTACTTTCTTGAAAAAAAAGAAGAGATCAACACTTTAAAAAAGAAATGGCTGAATCGTGGTCGAGGTGCAGACGTTCCTCTCGTTGGTTGCCTGGAGCGGGTCCAGCGAGAGCTGGATGGGGCAAAACAGAATGAAAAAGTGTTCCAAGAAGTAGCAGCTAGCTCAGCTCTTAGCCGCACACGGCTATCACCGGACCTACAAACAGTGTAACGATCAGTCCCACCCACTTTGAAGGGGTACTAACTGCAGTGGAAAAGCAACCGAGCTAAAGCGAACCGAACCGTGCCGTACCGAGCCGAGTCGTACCACGCAGTGGAAAAGCGAAGCGAGCCGAACCGTTCCGCGCCGAATCGAACCGTACCGAACCGAGCGTACCATGCAGTGGAAAAGCGCCAATTATCAGATAAATAACTGGATGTAATTATATCCATACTCTGGCATTTAAACCACTGAAAGTTTGTGACAACAAGCTCCCTTTGGTAGTCAGCTAGCTAGATAATGTTATCGCTATAGCCGTTCGCGGGTACGGTAAACGTTTCTATGGTAACAGCGAGTTGGACCAATCAGAGCAAATTTTATTTGCTTTGCCACATATTTCAAAACCACACAACTGTGACCATTACATTTTACAACAACTGTTTTGTAACATCAAAAGTCAACCTTCTCAGGTATACGGTTTAATCATAAATACATTTTTTTATTATTTTTTCACAACTCGAAAATGCGCAAAATTAATAAAAATAAATAACTATCTCACACCGGAGGTCAACATGTTGAACATGCATGTAGTGCAATAACATTGCAAAATTCTACCTGTTCAGGTATACGGTTTAACCACAAATACATTTTTTGATTATTTTTTCACAACTCGAAAATGTGCAAACTGAATAAAAATAAATATGGTGTTTTGTACCATATGTTGCATAGCTGTTTTAGTTACAGGTATGCAACATATTTTCAAAATACATTTCATAAAAGGGTAAACCCTAAACCAACTTTCTTTAGTTAATGATCTGTAAGACTGGGGCTTTATTATTGCTGTTCATTGATTCAAGTAATTTTTTGGACCTTTTGGGTATAAAGTGTTTTAATTCTACAATATATGGTGTAAAAACATCTGAGTGCTGCCCTCTTCAGGTTGATTGGTGGCTACTGCAGTTAAATTTTCAATTTGTGGTGCCCTGTGATGTAAGCAGCCATCAGCTAACCACACCCTTGCCTACAGAGAGACGTGTCTCAGGTGCACGCCCCCCTCCGCTGGGCTCTGCCCACATTTCCAGCATTTTTTCAAATATTGCCAGTGGGTGGAGTCAGGCTCTGACCAGGGGTTTAGTTACCCTTTAACAATGTTATTAATTTGACATTTTTTTGCAGCAGAATATATATATAATACTAAAATAATTTAATCAGCTAAATTATTTGAGCAGTTCATTGGCATTTTTCTTAATGTGACACATACGTCACATCAAAATTCCACCTACTGTTTTACTGTTAAAAGCCCGATGTGACACATATGTCACAACAACATTTTCAAAACTTGTTTTATATCAATTTGTACAAGAAACGTTTTAAAATCAGGTCAAGTGTAATCTAGAATATGTTATTAAAACATTAGAATTGTTGCATGGGTTGAAACATACCTTTAGTAACAAAAACGACTGTTTTTAAAAATTGATGACACTGCAACATGTGCACACCAGACAGGCCACCATTTTGGAAATGTTACCATGGCAACAAAAATGCACACATTGTCACATGACTGAACCTGGATGTTCCTTAAATGTCCCTTAGGGACTTCCTGGGTTGAAAGTGAGGTATAATGCTTTAAAAAAAAAACTTTCCAGATCATCACCAGTGTTTGTGACACCCACGTCACATTGGGTTAAAGGGTTAAATACCTTTTGGTAGATGATTTGTTCTCACTGAAGTTCAGTCCGTCACCTTTTGAATGGTCACTCTTCATAGACACAGAACTGAACACAGGTGAATCTGATCTTTTACTAAATACACAAAGAGAAAAAAGTAGACAAAAAAACTCAACAAAAAAAAAAAGGAGATTATTCAGTCTCAATTGAAGAGAATGGATGTGTTTACTACTGGGTACAGACCAAAAGATAATCGGGCTGATTTTCAATTGAGACGAAGGAGCTTCGCCTGGACCCGATGACAATGCAGTGCTGAAGTGTCAACGATCCTCTCCCTATGGAGGATCCCTTTCCCACTCTACAGATAAAGCGTTGTTGAAAATCCGGTTTGCGTACCCCGAAGTGATAAAATAAAACAAAATTCTTTATCTAATGTATAGGCAAGACAAGTAGTTTGTTTAGGCATGGTTTGTAGGGAAATTACAAACCTGTGCACATATATTCAAACGAACATAACTATAGAATCAATTCTTAATGCACATGTGAATGCCATCAGGTCACAGGTTCACGTTTAAAGTCTGTTTAGAGAGAATGCTGTCGTCTTAGTGGCCCCTAATTTGATAACAAATGATAATTTTGCTGGAAGAGAATCAATCAAAACTAACTTTAGCTGGAAATAACATTATTCAAAAATCGCTATAAAGCCAAAACAATCTCTGCTACCGCAAATTGTATGTTTATCTCTGTAAATCTGCTTTGAAACAATCTACATTATTAAAGGATTAGTTCACTTTTTAAAAAAAAATTTTTTTTAAAGTGAACTAATCCTTTAAAAGCGCTATATAAATTAAGATGACTTGATTTTCATCCTTCCGACAATCCTAGCTATGTCCCGATTATCTTGATGGTTCTACAGATTTTCTTATCAGATATTTCCTTGGTGTGAGGTGTGTTAAGAGTGTCCGAACCTGCTCGGAAGAACGTCGGAGCCGCCCCGATCGCGAATCGTAAATATTACGATCAGAAATCCTGATGTGTGGGGGGAACTCCGAAGACAAATGCGCGCACGCTCTGGAGATTATCACATGAAATGAAATCCAATAAGAAAGCGAGATGAAAGTGAAAATGATGTGGACAGCAGAGATGGAGGATCAGCTTGTTGATTTGTGGCTCAGAAATGTAATTAGCTCAGTATAAAAACAATTCCATATAAGGATAGGTGTACCAGTACACATGATGTGTGTGTGTGTGAGAGAGAGGAGAGAGAGAGAGAGAGAGAGAGAGTCATAGTTTTTTAGCAAAACTATGGTTCATTTGTGGTTATCATAATAATAAAATAATAATAATTAGTTACATTTGTATAGCACTTTTCTGGGTACTCAAAGCGTTTTACATAGAAGGGGGAATCTCATCAACCACCACCAATGTGCAGCATCAACCTGGATGATGCGACGGCAGCCATATTGCGCCATAACGCCCACCACACACCAGCTTACTGGTTGAGAGGAGACAGTGATGAAGCCAATCAGTATATAGGGATTATTAGGAGGCCATGATGGACAGAGGCCATGGGGCAAATTTGGCCAGGATGCCAGGGTTACACCCCTACTCTTTATCGAAGGACATTCTGTAATTTTTAATGAAAACAGAGAGTCAGGACCTCGGTTTAACGTCTCATCCGAAGGACGGTGCTCTTTGACAGTATAGTGTCCCCATCACTACACTGGGGGGTTAGGACCCACACAGACCACAGGGATAGCGCCCCCTGCTGGCCTCACTAACACCTCTTCCAGCAGCAACCTGGTTTTCTCAGAAGGTCTCCCATCCAGGTACTAACCAGGCTCAGCCCTGCTTAGCTTCAGTGGGGAACCAGTCTTTGGCTACAGAGTGATATGGCTGCTGGCATTATCATGGTTTAACTACAATATCCATGTTTTAGTTTTTTATTTGTAGTAAAACCATGGTAAATCTTTGAAAGGGGAGAGAGACAGGGCCAGCGGGTGTGCATTACCACAACCTTTATCTGAGAAGTTCACTAAATTCCCGCCATCTCCACGACTTCACCCAAACCCTTTTCTTTTTTTCCCCGTGAATTTTCTGTGAAAATCATTCCAAACACTATCATCGCAATTTCTTCCTGCATATCGTCCGCCATGCTTATTCTGAAGTATCATGAGATTTTGCAAGATTTCCTGTTCACAGTCGAGACTCTGGTTGAAAATCTGTTCGTGTGGGGGGTGCTGTCTTTGTCACATCATGGCACACCACACACTATAGGAGCCAAACGGTTAAATCTAAGATTTTTTTGTCCTTATGTTTGTGGTCTATCACATTTTGAAAATCTTATAAGATGTAAAAAATCTTTTGGTGTGTACCCAGCATAAGATAGTCTTTTCAGTCAGTCAAGATAATTCACAATTTCACATACACCACAATGAAAAAATTTAAATAATGTAACATAAAACACATGGAATATCTTTTCGTTGGTGATGGTGTCTCCTCACTGAAGGTGGATACATGTGAGCCTGATCTTTCACTAACTATCACAATATTAAAATGCAATTGTTTGTTTGAGAAACAAAACTTTAAAGTTTTATGATAAATATTTCACTGATTCTTGAAACTTTGGCAAAAACATGTCCCACTAAGAAAAGTGCTAATTCTGTTGGAAATCAATAACATTTTCATGAATAAAAACAATCAATGTTATAATCAGGGGGTCCTTTGCACATATGTAATGTTCTTTGAAAGGTTTATTTTTTTATTAATTTAATGATATGCTGGCCGGTTGCCTACAAAATCAGTTGTCCTTGGATAGGAGATAATCATTTCAACTTGATTAAAAAATTAAAAAGTAATAATTGAATTGAATAATATCTTTACCACATGAAAGAGTACATTGTAATATGTATTAAAAACTACAAACAGTGAGTTTTGAACAATATTTCATATTATTTCATGGTTGCTCAAAATGTGTCCCACATATTCGTCACCACCGTCAGATATTTATAAAAAGCAATAAAATCAAGCAACTAAAAGGTCAACTACACTCCTGAGGACCCCATTTTCAAACCTTCAGCTCTACTGCATGCTTCAAGATCCTCAAGCTCTCCTAAGTTTTCTAGTATTTTCTCTTAAACTTGTTCATATTTTTGGACACTGCTACTGTCACAACCATAACATGTCAACACCGTCTCTTTTGTATAAAAAATATTAGATTAGATTATGACATAAATGTATACTTTTTAAGAAGAGGTCTGAAGTAGCTAGCAACAGAGGGTAAACAAGATGGCTAATGTGAACAACTCATGCATATCATGTGAAAGAGTAGCTTTTTGTCACCACCGTCAGACGTCACCACCGTCAGGTTTTCTGTCTGACGGTGGTGACGTACAGTCTGATGTTGGTGACAAAAACCTCTAAATGGTCCTCAACAAAGGCTAGAATATAATTGTTGATCACAATAAATACCAATATGACCTGTAATGTGTCATTAACCTCTTTTATATTTTTATTTACATAATTCTACCTATATTTCTTCCATACAGGCCTACACTGCATGCTACTATTAAGCAATATAGCGCGAGTGATAGTGAGGATATCCATGAGCATCCTCATGAACACGAGTGCTATATTGCTTTTATATAGCAGTTCAACTTGCATCTTAACACGTTTAAAGCAATTAAACTGTGTTTTCTAACGTTCATTTAGATTTTCGCCTGCACTAAAAATTAGCTCCAAACAACCAGCTTGGTTGCTCCGAACATTCCAAGTTCAAAAACAATGAAGTTGCGCATTGCGCAGTTTAAAGCGAAAGGTGGAGTGATTATCAGCTGTGAAGATTATGGTCGAGTGAGGATGTGCATGGATATCCTCACTCATTGGGGTACTTTTATTAATGATAGCCTATTGCTAATTGAACCCATATATTTCTTGTTGAATGTTTGCCACAGTGCTCACAATTGTTGTTCTCTTACGAGAGTATCTCTCGTACTGCGTAATATCTTACGCTATGGGGAAAACTCTTTTCCACGAGATATTGAAGCCAAAAATTATCCTTAATTTTTTATTAATGTAAAACGCTTTGCAGCAGCAAGCAGACATAGGCGAGACAGCTCGCGCGCCTATTGGCTGCCCTGCGGCAATAGCAGCAGCCTATCGAGAGAAGCTCTGCGTGACGTCACGACGAATGGGGGCCTTTCGCGCCCATATCGTCACGTCCCGCCAGAAAGGGTGTGGTCTCGCCCCATATCTAGGCTCGATAGCTGCTCTTACGTTGATTTTCATCTCTTCAGCGAAGCCTCCCGCATCGCTGGATCCAGAGTGAGAAGCCGCGCCGTCGACCTGTAGCCTTCAGCGGGACGTGCCATCGAGCCTGGAGTCGCTGGCCTCGCCGCCTTCAGCCGCCGTACCTGCTGCGCTTTCCGGCGTACATATCCTTTCCTCTGCTTAGAGTGTGTGTGATTGCATTATCTGCCTTTTTTTCCCACCCCTCTAAAAGAGCGGCGTCTTTTTAAAGATGCCTTCCTGTGGTTCTTGCCGAGCCCCACTCAGCGATGAGGACCGCCATGTCATCTGCGTGTCCTGCCTGGGTGAGGATCGCGCGGCCATCGCGCTCGCTGACGGCGGATGCCATCATTGTGAACGTTTGCCTATGGTGACTCTGCGGACTCGCCTAGCTGCGTTATCCGAGCCCGCATCCCAGCCTGCCGTGACGCCACGCCGCAAGAAGCGCCGCGCCCTGCGCGCGCCCGAGCTATTTCCAGCCCGCCAAAGCTCGCCGGTTCGCCCGCCAGCTTCGCCGGCTTCGCTCGAGTCGCCCACGGACGGACAGTGGCCGCCGTCTGCCGCTCGACGAACTTACCGGAGACGGCATTGAAACTGAGCCGATGCGTCCGCTCTCTCAAGCCGTGGATTACATCGGCCTCGACTGAAAGGCGCTCGCGCAACTAACGCGCAATAGGCTGGACGGACGCTTTCTCGGGAAAGACGAAGCTCCGTCACAGTCGAGACCCGCGCCTTTCCCCCCTGAATGGTGAGAAACATTTGTGGCTAACGCTATCCGAGATGACGGAAGCTGAGCGCTCCGTGTTCCTCGACGTTCTCGCTCTGCTGGACGCCGCCCCCCTCAGCGCGGGCCCCGGCCGAGGATTGAGATAAAGCCCGAGGTCTCAAGGCCTTCCTAGTCTCTCTAGGAAAGCGACGGTGTTCAGTTCCCGCTGCGGCCGGATTTCCACCAAAACTTCTCGCTCGTTCAGTTCCAAGCAATGTGACTGTTCCAGTGTATTTCGCAGTGAGCAAGCTGGTTCCACAGCCCGCTTGCCTGCGCACAAAGGCCGTCGTTTCGGCTAACTAGCAGCGCCGCCAGGCCCGAGATCAAACACCGCGCTCTCGCTCTGCTGGACGCCGCCCCCCTCAGCGCGGGCCCCGGCCGAGGATTGAGGTAAAGCCCGAGGTCTCAAGGCCTTCCTAGTCTCTCTAGGAAAGTGACGGTGTTCAGATCCCGCTGCGGCCGGATTTCCACCAAAACTTCTCGCTCGTTCAGTTCCATGCGTTGTGACTGTCCCAGTGTATTTCGCAGTGAAGCAGCCGGTGTCTCAGCCCGCTTGCCTGCGCACTAAAGCCGTTTCTATGGCTACCCAGATAAATCCAATAAAGAGTGCATTTTCTGGTGTCCCGGCCACGGCCGATGGTGTTACGAGTGTTGCAAGAATGCCCACGTCCCAGTGCCCATTCCCACACCCAGACACAGCCCGCCACGGTGCAGGGCTAGCACAAATAAAACCAACTCATGTTGGTTGTGCAGAAAATGTAGTGAACGCGCCCATACAATGCCCGCTTACACTACATGATGCGTGTCCCTTGGTTTCTGTAAAAACGAAACTAACACACATTTAGTCGGCGCGAGCCGACAGTGTTCTCAGTGCAGTAAATGTGCCCGCTGTCCCGCATTTCCTCACTGACACGCCGAATCCCACGGGATTCACCCCCGCTCGCTTTCTATGCACAACCCGTCACAGAGAAGCTGAGCGCGGCCAGGCTGCCCGCTGTGATTAGCGCGCACCTCGCACGCTGTGAGCACAGCGTTGATTCAGTCGGCGCGAGCCGAGTGTTCTCCGTGCTGAAAATGTGCCCGCTGTCTCGCGCCCGCATTTCTCACAGACACTCCGAATCTCACGGGATTCGCCCCCGCTCGTTTTCTCTGCACAACCCGTCACAGAGAAGCTGAGCGCGGCCAGGCTGCCAGCTGTGATCAGCGCGCGCCTCGCACGCTGTAACACAGCAGTGATTTAGTCGGCGCGAGCTGACAGTATTCTCAGTGTAGTAAATGTGCCCGCATGTAGTAAATGTGCCCACATTCCCTCACACGCGCCGAATCCCACGGGATTCGCCCCGCTCGCTTTCTCTGCGCGTCCCGCCATAGAGAAGCTGAGCGCGGCCAGGCTGCCCGCTGTGATCAGCGCGCCCCCCGCCTCGAACGCTGTAAACACGGTGTTGTGTTCCCAGTACACAGGGGCTCTCGAGCCGCCGTCCTGCCGCGGCCAGAGCCCATATTTCATTCTACCCCTAGCTATTCACGCAGATGCGTGGTCAAGGCTTCCCGGGGTATCAGAATGGGTGTTGAACACTATAACGAGAGGCTGTTCGCTACAGTTCGCTCGACGCCCCCGCCGTTATACGGCGCGAGTCGAAACTACGGTGTAAAGCGAAGTGTTTCATCTACTTCGAGCCGAGATAGCGAAACTACTGAGAAAAGGGGCTATAGAACCTCTATCTCAGGGCGAAGGGGGCTTATACAGCAGATATTTTCTGGTACTGAAAAAGATGGTGGGCTGAGACCCATTCTAGATCTGCGACTGCTGAACAGAACGCTTGTGAAGCGCCAGTTCAGAATGCTTACGACCAGGAAAATCCTCGCGCAAGTGCGCCAAGGAGACTGGTTCATGTCAATAGATCTGAAAGACGCCTATTTTCAAATACAAATAGCGTCCCATCACAGGCGATTCTTGAGATTCGCCTTCGAGGGCCAGGCATATCAATACACAGTCCTGCCGTTCAGCCTGTCCCTAGCACCCCGTACGTTCACGAAGTGCATGGACGCGGCCCTCGCCCCCCCTGAGACTTCGGGGCATGCGAGTTTTTGAACTACTTGGACGATTGGCTGATTCTAGCTCGTTCACGAACGGAGCTCATAGAACACAGGGCCGCATTACTCGAGCACCTCGAGGAGCTGGGCCTTACAGTCAGTTGGGCGAAAAGCTCACTGCTCCCCAGTCGGAGAATTTCCTTTCTGGGAACAGTGTTAGACTCGCTATCCATGACAGCACGCCTGTCACCGGAGCGCGGATTGAATATTCAGCACGTCGCGAGATCCTTCCGCCACGGCTCTATAGTCCCGCTCAGAAGGTTTCAGAAAATGCTGGGTCTGATGGCCTCAGCAGCCTCCGTACTCCAGTTGGGCCTGCTCCGCATGCGCCCACTGCAGCTATGGCTAAAAGCACGAGTTCCCCCCAGGGCGTGGACCGCAGGTCTATTTCGCCTCAGGGTCGACCTTCAGTGCATTTCGGCTCTGAAACCATGGAAAGCAACCGACTGGTATCAGTCAGGTGTGAGTCTGGGGATCCCCTCGAGTGTGAAGGTGGTGTCTACGGACGCCTCCACTTCGGGGCAGGGAGCGCTGCTCGAAGGCAGACCGCTAGCTGGCCTATGGTCAGTACGGGAGAAGCTCCTTCACATAAACTGCTTGGAATTAATAGCAGTCGACAAAGCGCTACGGCGCTTCTGTCCCCAGATAAAAGGCCACCACGTATTGGTCCGGTCGGACAACATGTCAGTGGTGGCGTACATAAATCACCAGGGCAGCGTCAGGTCCCGAAACCTTTACAGGCTGACGGAACGCCTCCTGGTCTGGGCTCAGCACAACCTGCTCTCGCTGAGAGCGGCGCATGTGCCTGGTCACCTAAATGTGGGGCCAGACAGGCTGTCCAGAAACAACGTCCCAGCAGGAGAATGGTCTCTGCACCCGCAGACGATCCAGCTGCTGTGGGAAACGTTTGGCAAAGCGCAGGTGGACCTGTTCGCGTCCCAAGAAAACGCTCACTGCCCGAGATTCTTCTCGAAATGCCGGGAGGCGCTGGCCCATGTTTGGCCCCGCCGCCCCCTATATGCTTTTCCCCCTGTCTCACTCCTGCCTCAGGTGTTGGAGCGAATCAGGAGGGAGGGATGCCCAGTGCTACTCATAGCTCCGCTCTGGACAAACCAGTCGTGGTTCCCTGTCCTGATGCAGCTGACCAGCGCTGCCCCATGGCCTTTACCGTTGAGGAGAGACCTCCTCTCTCAGGCGGGAGGCTCGATTTGGCATCCTCGCCCGGATTTGTGGTCCCTGCACGCAGGGGCCATCAACGGGTACCCACTGACCTCCCAGAGGGAGTGTTAAACACGATCGCGCAGGCTAGAGCCCCGTCTACCAGAGGGCTCTACACCTCGAAGTGGTGTGTGTTCTCTGCTTGGTGTCAAGCGCAGAGCTTTTCACCTGTAGACTGCGGGGTTACGGAAGTGCTTTCCTTCCTTCAGGAGCTACTGGATAAGGGCAGGACCCCTTCCACGCTCAAAGTATACGTGGCGGCCATAGCAACGTTTGTAAAACCGGTGTCTGGCCAGTCACTAGGAAAGAACGAGCGTTTCCTTGGAGGAGCTCGGAGGCTAAACCCTCCCAGGCCCCCTTCAGTCCCGACATGGGACCTTTCCACGGTCTTGGAGGCCATGAAAGGTGCCCCATTCGAGCCAATCCAGTCGTCAGACATGAAACACTTGTCTTCAAGACAGCGTTTCTTATGGCTCTCGCTTCAGTGAAGCGCGTAGGGGACTTGCAAGCGCTCTCAGTGAGCGCGTCATGCATGGAGTTTGGACCTAATGACTCTAAGGTCATACTCAAACCGAAGCACGGCTACGTGCCAAAATCCCTCAACACACCGTTCAGGGCCCAGGTGATTTCCCTGTCTGCCCTTCCGGTTCTCAATGAGGAGAAGGACGCGAGTCTCCTTTGCCCTGTTAGGGCACTAAGGGCTTATGTGTCCCGCTCGTCTGGTTTCAGACAGACTGAGCAGCTTTTTGTTTCGTTTGGCGGCCGTGCTAAGGGACTTGCCGCTTCGAAACAGAGCCTATCCAGATGGATAGTTGGTGCCATAGCGCTGGCTTACACTTCTAAGGGCCTACAGTGCCCTTTGGGTGTTGGAGCGCACTCCACAGGAGGCATGGCCTCCTCGTGGGCATGGTCTAGCGGGGTTACCCTGCAAGATATTGTATGGCCGCGGGCTGGGCCTCGCCGTCTACATTTATAAAATACTATAACCTGGAGGTTCCCGCCTTGCAAGCTAAGCTTTTGGCGGTATAAAGTCCAGTGCTATCTGCCGCTGTGCGGCTCAGATACTGAGTTTGACCTGCGTATTGCTCACTGACCGGTACAGCAGCTCATTAAAATGTCGACACACTTGTGGCCACCCAGTTCAGGCTGAATGTTCACCCTGACGGTATGGTCTATTTGTCACATGATCAGCTCCTTCGGATGCTATTTACAGGGAATGATGCTTCTAGCCTCTCTTCCCTCACTCTCTGTGAGTTTATGGTGATTATGCACTATATGCGCCCCGGGCTTCGGCCCCTGGGACTTTGGTGTTGGATCCCTACCAGCACGGCGTGTTGCATTGTGTTCCCCATAGCGTAAGATATTACGCAGTACGAGAGATACCCTCGTAAGAGAACGTACTCGGTTACTAACGTAACCTCGGTTCTCTCTAGAGAGGGAACGAGTACTGCGTATCTTGCCGTGCTTGGAATACGCTCTGGTTCGCTTCGGCGATGAAAACCAACGTAAGAGCAGCTATCGAGCCTAGATATGGGGCGAGACCACACCCTTTCTGGCGGGACGTGACGATATGGGCGCGAAAGGCCCCCATTCGTCGTGACGTCACGCAGAGCTTCTCTCGATAGGCTGCTGCTATTGCCGCAGGGCAGCCAATAGGCGCGCGAGCTGTCTCGCCTATGTCTGCTTGCTGCTGCAAAGCGTTTTACATTAATAAAAAATTAAGGATAATTTTTGGCTTCAATATCTCGTGGAAAAGAGTTTTCCCCATAGCGTAAGATATTACGCAGTACTCGTTCCCTCTCTAGAGAGAACCGAGGTTACGTTAGTAACCGAGTACGTTATCTGCTCTTTACGTCCAACAGTTTACAGTCCAGTTTTCAGAAGAACACTAGATGACAGTTTAATATTTTGTCAGTGATGCATTGTACATTATTCCTACTGGTAATGACTTTATTTTTTACTATGATGATTTAATTTTTGATGATATGGGGATGGGGTACTTTTAATAATGATATTGCTTAATTGTACTTGACAAACGTTTATCTCAGTGCTCAGGATTGTTATTTTTTGGACCAAATAGTTAAATAAAGTTGTTAAGCAAGAAGCCATTGACTTGAGTGGTATAAAGTTTGGAATTATATGTTGTAATGAGGCCACTGTCACCACCGTCAGATTAGTGTCACCACCGTCAGTTCTAAAGTCACCACCGTCAGAGGGAGTTTTATTTGTTTAAAATGAATATGCATACAATATGTTTCTTTAGTGCTGTTGAGTTATTAAAGTAATAGCCTCTTTTAATACAAAAATATGTTTGTTAAATAAAAACATATTACTTTTTGTCTTTAGGCTTAAAGTAAATGTTGTATGATGTTAGATCTTTTAAGGGAGTACACGTGAAACAGTATAAAAAAATGAACAAAAGTGAATATTCAACATTTAACAGCATATATGTGTACTAAGAATGCCAGATAATGATTTTAAAACTCTAAATACATATTAGACCAAATAAATAAAAAATAATTAGCTTTTTATTGAGTCTGACGGTGTTGACAAAAACAAAGTAATAACTGAAAAAACTCCTATTTATGAAAAAAAATACAAAATGAGGAGGTTGCACCGGTACATTGCTGAACAGCCAAGACCTTGGTCTATAATGATATACCTTCAGATTTTGTAAATTAACTAACTTTTTATTTTCAAAATTAAAACCTGTTTTATCCAAATTCACAAGAATCAGTGATTTGTTTTAAAAAACTTTAACACAGTATATGTGTGACCAACAGTGGAAAACACAAGAAATACCTTTTGGTAGGTGTTTCTTCAGTAAAATATGGTGGATCACCTTTCGACTGGTCACTCTTCACAGACTCAGAGCTGGAAACCTCTGAGTCTGATCTTTCCCTAATAACACAAAGAGGATAGAGAAAGACAGAGAGAAATATTTTACTAAATGGGGTACTTCAGTCTCATTTGAAGAGGTTTATTATTGCAAACAATAATTTAATACAAACCATAACTGTGCATTAATTTTCATTTCATTTTTTTTTTTATCCTGATATCTGATAGTCTAAAAAGCTAGTAACTTCATACGCTTGGCTGATTGGATAAACTTTTTTTTTTTACATTACTAACATCAACCTATCCAAAAATTTCACTGGAATTTGGAAGACACTTTCATCCAAAGCAACATATATTTAATTCAAGATGCGTATGTTATCAATTTCCGTGATCTTGTCATACTCTTTAATGGTGCGTTCTATTATTTATCCGTCTCGAAGATCCGAATCGGAAGACAGACGTTGCCTAGCAACACGCCCCCTTTCCTCGGATTTCTCCTCTCGGACGTCGGACAACCGCGAGGACACCGAGCAAGAATTCTGTTTCGAAATTCAAGATGGCTGCGCCCTGTGTGACTTGTAATGAATTATTTTCATTGTTTTTGAACCACTTTGGTATTTTAAATGACGATTATAATCACTCGTATTACTGCGTCCCCTGTAGGTATGGGAATACGGTTGTTGTGAGTGCAATTACTAACGTTGCTAGCAGAAGATTAACATGAAAAACATGAAATAAAGTAACATTTTCAAGTTCAAATGGCTGCGTTTTGATAAGGTGTAGTCATAATATTATTTTTACACTGGTACTCGGCCAGTGCTACCATTACAACAGCTTTCCGGGTGGCGTCCATTTTTTTCTCCGACTCGGACGCGCAAAACATAATAGAACGCTTGAAGTGTGGACGTGACGTCATATCCGAGGTCCGAGTCGGTTCGTTGGCTATAATAGAACGCACCATAAGTTACAGCAATATTAAAACAGGAACAAAGTTGTGACACCTGGCAGATCACTAATGTTTAACACCTCAGCCAATAAACCTTGATCACTATCAACATCTCTGTGACCTAGCGAATGTAAAATACCTTTTTTTGGCAAATAAACTAAAGTTGTAACTGAGATGCAGGACAACTTGTTAATTTTCAACCCCACACCTTTACTGGACTCTGAACCAGCCGATTTCTTCATTTCACTGTATTCCTGAGTGTTTGTTGCGTTTTATAGACTAATGAACGCATTACACTAAACCTAAGTCTGATCCTCCATCTTACTGAGCTTCATAAAGGGATACTTCACCCAGAAATTTACATTTTGTCATCATTTGCCCTCAATTTGTTCGAAACCTGTATGAGTTTACTTCTTGCATTGAACTCAAAAGAAGATATTTTGAAGAGTGTTGGCAACCAAACAATTGATTGAAGCCATTGACTTTCATTTCTCTTTCTGGTTTCCAAACATTCTTCAAAATATCGTCTTTTGTGTTCAATGCAAGAAAGAAACTCAGGTTTGGAACAGCTTTAGGGTGAAAAAAATGATAACAGAAATTAATTTTTCGGGTGAACTACACCTTTAATGATGAAGCTGCATTATCACTTTAGTTTATCATAATTTCAGTAAAGCATATTGTAGCCTAATTAATTGTATACTCAAAGTTTATGATTGTTGATTAATGCTGACTGTTTAAGGAAATTAAACTAAAACTTTATGATAAACACTCTGACTTACGGTAACAGAGGCAGAGCTACAATTGTGACACTTCATTCGTGTTTAAAAGGACTGTCTGAAAACAGACCTGTCTTACCTTGGTTTCTCTGAGAGACTCATCTTAGAGAGAGAGTCCTTTCCTCGCTCCGTACACTGCAGCTAAACTGCCATTGAAAACAATTCAGCACTGGAATAGATGTGTTGAAGAAATTCAGCTGCTCAGCATGACCTGGACATGACCAAAATGTTATGAGGTTATGAGTGTTGAGTTGGTAACAATCAAGCTGCATAAAAATAACCTGGACTCTGAAACAAACATTTTCATTTAGTGTATCCAAGTGTGTATAGGTGCATTTGAAATAACTCTTATAAACAAAACTTTAAATATAAAATGAGAAACACTTTCTTTCAGCACTGGATCAAAACATTGAAGGGAAAACTGAACTTGTATTGCAGTTTTATATGATTTTACACTCACTTATCTCCTCCTCCGAACCATAGTTCTTTTCATTTGATTTCACATAATTTGATTACGTCATGCTCAGAATACTGTAGGCTATTAAACATTTGTAATAAAGGTAATTGAGCTAATTGACATGTGTTATAACACATAGCTGAGAAGCTATAGCTATAGCTATATTTGACAAACAAAAATGAATTAAAGCATCACTCACCGCGTTCACCCGCCTAACGGTCTGATGTCCCGTTTATGCTTTCGATTTCGCATCGATTTCGCAAAACAGCAGCCAAAATAAAAGGAAGAAAATTAAAAAATGCCTCGTAATACTATTTAAATTTGTTTTACCCTTTCTTTAACGTATTCGGCTAATTATCAATAACTGTAGGCCTACTCGAGGACGTTTTAAACAAACTTACTGTAGCCTACCTCCCGCACGTCGGTCTGGAGCATGCAAAGAAAATGGTTTCCTTTACTGCTAGTCACATGGTATACAATTACACCCCTAGAGACCCAACAACCGACTGTTCTGCTACATTTACAATCTTTAATGCCTGTAGGCTATATTTATTCACGGTTAAGCAGTGACTGGTCGTGTTACATCATATCCATGCCTTAATAAAGCTAAGTCACTTGTGTCTTGGATTTTCTAATCAGCCTTAAATTAATTTGTGTTAGTCAGACCTTTATCATGTGCAAATCATGCCGCATTCAAAACAATTGTGAGATATGTTCATAGGTAGGCTACTCAGTGTAGCTCAGCAGTGTAGCCTTTTTAAAAAAAAAAAAATTAAATAGGCCTATTCAAGAACATCTGTTCGGGTAACTCGAATTGGTTTATCCCGATGGATAAGTTTAACGATTTTATTTTTTTCATTGGCGTTTGTTCAGTTTCGTTTATACAAACATAAAATGAGTCTTTAGCCTATTGACATTAGTTTAGTATAGAGACTTTGTGAATAATACACGTAGGCCTATAGGCATAAATGATTAGTAAAAAAAATTATTTATTTAATCAAAATAAAGGACCAGTTGAAAAATTTGACGTAAAAGAGCTGCATTTCATCTTTGTGCCCATTAGATGGCGCTAACCCCATGTTTTGTAACTTTGCACTGATTTAAGGGTGGAATTCAACCATGTTATTTCAGCCTAGTTGCCTTATAGCTAGTTACAATCTCTGTAAAGTAACAGCACAGTCAGCAAATTTCCTTTTTTATACATTGGCCCAAATAAACTCAATTTAATCATTAAAATCAATGTAATAATTAAAAAAAAATACCGTCACAACAGTAACAGACGTTCTTCCGGGTGGCAAAAGCTGAAGCGTTCCTATGGCAACGCTAGTAAATTGCTTGGAAGGGAAACCAACTGTCGACAGTAAAAATGTAATAAAAATAAAAAATGTAATTAAATATAACGCGTTTTTTTTATCATAATAACAACTGTGTTTAATGATATAAGTAAAAAATATATTAAATATTATGTAATATAGTAGACCTACACATAAATAGCAAAATACTCTCTAGCTCTTTTTTCTAAGCAAAATAACCCAAAACACATCGTTTCAACTTTTATTAACAACAATGTTTTTAACTAAGTAACTGTAACAGTAGCCGGCTGGATCTCTTCAGTAAGTGAAAGTGAAGTGAAAGTGAAAGTGACACGTGACACGTAACCCATACTTGGAATTTGACCTCTGCATTTAACCCATCCAAGTAAGTGCACACACATTAGGAGCAGAGTAGTGAGTAGTGAACACACACACACTGCAAACGTGGATACACACACCCGGAGCAGCGGGCAGCCTTGAGTGGCTCCCGGGGAGCGATTGGGGGTTAGGGGCCTTGCTCAAGGACACCTCAGTCATATTCCTGCCGGTACTGGAATCGAACCAGCAACCTTTGGGTCACCAGTCCAACTCTGTTACCATTAGGCCATGACTGCCCCAAGTCAGTAGAAGCCGCTCGCGTTCTGCCACCCGGAAGTATCTTTTGCCTATTGTTTACAAACATTCTGAAATGCCCTATACCCGAATATAAGACGAGGTTTTTGTCCTAAAAATAGGCTGAAAAAAGAGGGGTCGTCTTATATTCGCGATATAGACCTTATTCGATCTGCGTCATCAATGTTCGCGGCGGCCATTTTGTTGACATAGAAACCACGGCAACTGTCAGTCTGTCAATTGACAAGCGAGGCAGCGTCGGTATTATCCATGGTATTATCGCTGTATTTTTTTTTTAAAACAGCGCGATGGTGTTTTGTGTAATACACTGCTGTTCTAACAACAGCAGTAAGAACCCCGGAGTTAATTTTTATGCGATACCGACTGTCAGAAAACGTGAAGGGGGTGAGACAGAGGAGTTGAGCCAGCGCAGGAGAGACTTGTGGCAAGCTAGAATAAACAGACTAAACTGCAAACTCCCCACAGCAAAGTCTGTTCCTATCATTTTACCACAGGTAACGTTATTGGGGACATTTAACATTTAATTTTGAGTTTAACAATACTATAACATTATTTTCCTGTAATCTCTGTGAAGCTGCTTTGAAACAATTTGTATTGTTTATTGCTATTTAAATAAAGGTGACTTGACTGTTGTATATGCCTCATTGATACTAGGTAGTGAATTAGTGCTTGTGTGATACTGTGTTATTTGGTTACAACGATCCTAGTAAAAGTTAGTCTGGAGCCCTGCGAAATGTAACGTTATGCGGATACTGTATGTGAGATAGTTAACGTTCTAAATATCCGGATAAGTTACAGCTGGTAATAAGGACGGATCTTTACTTAAGGCTATTGGGTCTATTTGATATGGGTCCACACAAATCAAGCTTATCTTCTCTTGATACCGACGAGATGAAGCTATTAGGCTACTGCTCACCTCAACTCAAATCTGCGTGCGGCTATGGGCAGGACAGATGTCATGTCAACAATATGGCCGCGGTCAGCTACTTCCGGTGTTTGCGAATAAAGGCCAATTTATACTTCTGCGTCGAGTGTACGCCGTAGTGTAGGGCGTAGGCTACGCACGTAGGCGATGCCGTCGTGAGCATTTATACTTCTGCGTTTAGGTCTGCGTTGCTCTGCAGTACAGCGCCGAAACACTAGTTGGCAGCGGAGGGTTTTAATGTTCCACTGTGTTTAGATTCCGCGCGGTTCCTAGAGAAGAAGAAGATTCCTCGCGACTGTTTTGAGTTTAGGCTACTACAAGCAATGGCGATTGAAAGAGAGTGGATCACATTGGAGTTGGAGCTTATCGAGGTGGAAAAGCAGTAAGTTTTTAGTTTTTTTAACAGTTTCGCTGTACTTAGAATTTAAAAATGGCGGGCGGTGCAGAAAAACACGGCGGAAATGCGTAGGAGGAAACGCGATGCTACCAAGCCGACCAATCACAGATCTTGCGGTCCGCGTTGCCGCGACGCGTAGTTACATTTTTGAGGAGGTGCGCGTCAGGTTACGGCAAAGGGTACTGCGAAGGGCACGCGTCTGTGCTATGCTACGCCGTACCTACCGCGCGCACCTGACGCAGAAGTTATAAATTGGCCTTAAGGTCTATAGGCCTACTAGACAAAATCACGGGGAAAAGGGAGAAAGCAGGGAGAAACAGCAGAGGGCGCCAACACAAGCTCAAGGTAGTGTGGGGCAGGCGCTGCGGTGCGCTTCAGAAGAAGAGAAATACCGGTATGCTCGTTTTGGATGCATTCATCAAAATGAACGAATCTTTTTTTTTAGTCATTTCGTTCATTCAACAAACAAAATTAACGAAATGACTCGAAAAAAACACTCGTTCATTTTGATGAACGAGTTCGAACAGGAGAGTCACGACCGCGCATCAAACTAGGGTGGCCATTTCCATAACACCAAAAAGGAGGACACATATATTTTGGCGATCGGTGGTTTTGTTGACGGGGGGGGGGGGATGGGTGTAGTTGGTGAGGGCACGCAAGGTCTCTCGCTCTCTGCCGCGCGCTCTAGAGATTTGAACTAAGGCCGGTGACACACTGGCTGCGTGGCGTGCGCGTCTCAGCTGCGTGGCGTGTCCGTTTTTATTTCGGCTCCCATGTGAACAGGTTAGAGCTTGCACACTGCCTGCGTGACACGCGCGTCTCAGGCGCGGCATGAGCCGCGCGGAAAACGCGTGCATGCTAGAAATAGAACCGACGCCTATTTTTCACGTGACACGCAAGCGTGTTGGAAGCGTTTCCAGGCTAAATAGAATAGGAAAAGATGTTTATATGTTATTTTGTACACGAATACATATTAATAAATTACATTTTTGACAAATTTAGATACAAATAGGCCTATAGGCCTAATTTAAAAATAAATAGGCTAAATAAATAGGCATAATTATCAATTTTCAAATATTGCACCAGAACTAAACATTCTGTAGTCTATTTTGCTGTCAATACTGCTGTGCTGACAGTGTCTTTATCAGAAGGCTTTATATTTATGCTTAACAAGAAGTATAGTGCTTGCACAACTCTCTCCCATACGTTGAACAAGGGTGATCCGTGTCAGCAGCGCCGCGTCAGACACGCTTCTGATGTGCAAAGACACAAAAAAACGCGACGCAGCCGCCACGCAGCTGAAACGCAACAGAAACGCCACGCTCACGCCACGCAGCCAGTGTATCTCCGGCGTCTGCGTGACACGCGCGTCTCATGCTAGAAATAGAACCGACGCCTATTTTTCACGCGACATGCAAGCGTGTGGGAAGCGTTTCCAGGCAAAATACAATAGGAAAATGTGTTTCTATGTTATTTTGTACACGAATACATATTAATAAATTACTTTTTTGACAAATCCAGATATAAATATAGGCCTCATTTAAAAATAAATAAATAAATAGGCCTAATTATCAATTTTCAAATATTGCACCTGTCAAGACAGAACGAAATATTCTGTAGTCTATTTTGACTACAGGCTTCCACAACTCTCTCCCATATGTTGAACAAGGGTGATGCGTGTCAGCAGCGCCGCGTCAGACACGCTTCTGATTCTGATGTGCAAAGACACAGAAAACGCCACGCTCACGCCACGCAGCCAGTGTGTCACCGGCCTATAGGGGAATCAGAGAGCCGCTATCATTATGCGGGCTTTTTATAGGTTAATTTTTTTCAACAATTCAGCGCAACTCCAAAAAGGAGGACAAATGAGTGTCCGGCTTGAGGCTGCGCCGGACGCCGGACAGGGGGCTTAAAATCCGGACTGTCCGGCCAAAATCCGGACGTATGGCCACCCTACATCAAACAACAGAGGCATAAAACTTACTTTTTTATTTATTTATTTTAGAAATGACCGATCATTTTGCAAGATAAGACTTTTATGCATCATCTGTTGTCGTTAAAAGCCATTTGAAGCTGCACTGAAACTGTCATTTGGACCTTGAACCGTTTGGATACCAGTAAAGAATATTATAATGGAGAAAAATCCTAGAATGTTTTCATCAAAAACCTTAATTTCTTTTCGACTAAAGAAAGAAAGACATGGACATCTTGGATGACATGGGGGTGAGTAAATTATCAGCAAAAGTTTTTTTAAAAGTGAACTAATCCTTTAACGCTTGATTCTTTGGGAATCTGTGCAGTGTTGTCTTGCCTTGGCCACCGAAAACACACTTCTTTGGTGACATATTGCAGCGCAGCCGATGCACAGCACTTTGATGGGCATAGGTTACAGCTATCACTCTACAGCTGCGCGCTCCTGAGTGAAGTGCCCTTAGGACCGTATAAGGAAATTCCGGCGCATCTGACTTCATACGCGCCCATACTCGAAAAAAACTTTCCGAAACTTGTGACAACCAGGAAGGAGTATTTTGAGAACAGAAATACTCAATCAAACGTACAACTTAATTTTTGAAACTTTGTCCATGTTTAGCATGAGAATCCAACTCTTTAACAGTGTAAAAAACTCACTATGCATGAAATAGCATCCCCCCCCCCCTTTAAAGTCCCTAATAAAAACAAACTGTAAAAATTAATTTACAATAATAATAATTGCTACATTTAACATGACTCACCATTCTTTCTCACTCACCATCTGTAAGGAAAAGAAAGATTAAAAAGAAATACATTAGTGGAACATACAATTAGTAGCTATAATAGCCTACATCAGATATTATTTTTAAAAAAGCACATAGACCTATTAAAAATGATTGTAAATCAACATGTTGTAAATACATTCGATTTAGCTAATGTGATGGCTATCTTCCACATTTTCCCCAAAAGTTATTGCTACTTGGGAGGTTATTCTACGGAGCCCCTAAAGGGATATAGGCTATGAGAAAAAAATATGAGATGAGGAAAAATTATTCTCCAATGCTTTAGAGTTCTCTAAAGCATGCAATCATGCATGTTTTGCATTCCCTTGCAAAAACGTTTGTGTTCTGCTGAGAAACTTGCCATTTTGCAAATGATTGTAAAGTTTCTTGGGGGAACAAAATAATTGTGAGAGAATGCAAAATAATTGACTAATGTTTCTTCCCATTTCAATTTATACCCACCACCATGCCCCTTTAGGGGCTCCATACCATTCAACCTCTGTAATATAAATAAATAAATGCTACAAAATGCATCCTTGGATACCTCTACCCAAAAACAGATAAGACACCATGTAGATCAAACACCCTAAAATATCTTTCAGATGAAAACACACATCAAATAGACGTGCGATATACATGTGCAGTTAAATAGCCTAACTGTAGGCTACTCTGTACAAATGGTGTGAACCCTATTTCAATAGCCTACATTTGTGCTGAATGCCTCACAGATTTAGACTTATTCTGGCATCACCATTTTGTAAGAGCAAGGCATTTAAAACAGAGCAAACAGTTTAAAAACAAACAAACAAACAAACAAAAAACACGAGGGTGAAGGAATTTTTATTTTTGAATGAATGGATCTCTTTGAAATGGACCCATGAGTTAAATATCAGAAGCGTGTAAATGCTACAAGAACAGCAAAAGCATGTTCAATGGCGTTGTGCACACTTTGAAACCGCAGAGCGCAACTTAGAAAAAGCAGACTGTTATCGTTCATGGCGTGGATGCAAATATAGTTATCTTAGTTATCATTCTTGGTGTGAACGGCCTTTTAGGCTACTTTCATAATGTCAGTCCAAATACAATTTTTGTGCATATCCGATTTAGATCCGATTCAAGTCTGAATAGCCAAAAATCCCATTAATGTGGACATTCAATTATTCCAATCGGTTTTTAAATGACAGTGTGTACGTAGCCTAGGTGCTCAATTCTGAGTTTTGCAAATTTTTTGTATAGCTGTTCACATTATTTTATATGTGGCAAATATCAGATTTCCAGAGTGAACAGATCATGGTTCTGAACTGACCCTCATGTGCAAATAGAGGGTTGCCAGGTTTTCGCAATAAAATTTGCTAAGTTGCTTCTCAAAACTATCCAAATCGTGTTCCCGGGGGTAAACCCACAGAGTTGAAAAACAACCAGAGACAACGGTGAAAAAATAGCCCAATTCTGTGTAATCCGACTTGGAAACACTCATGCGGCGCGTTTTCATACACAAGTAAAAACGGAGGACAATAAAGGGGTGGTTGATTATGATTTCATTTTTCTAACTATAGTTAGTGTAATGTTGCTGTTTGGGCATAAACAACACGTACCAAGTTAGAAAGCTCAAAGTTCTAAGAAAAGGGAGATATTTTCTTTTACAGAAATCACTTTTTAAGGACTAGAACAAACGACTGATAAGGACTACACAAGCTTTCTCCGGGTTAGTGACATCACGAACCCTAAAATGTACAAAAACCCTGCCCCTGGAAACACACAACAAAGGGGTGAGAGTCCAGTGTTGAGAAGAGGTAAAGCTGTTGTAGTAGAGCACATTTGAGAGTATGTTCAAGCTGTCGCATCTGTCTTTTCACATTTATTGCAATACAGTTCGTAACAAATGCAATAGCAATTCACTCTTTATGCAAGGCATCTTACAGTTCCCAAATGAGCGATTTATAGATTATCATGACAGAATATGCTAATCAATTACTTGAAGATAGTTAACTCCACATCAGCTACATAAATTCACCAACTAACCATTCAGAAACGTCCTGTTGCACTCTACATATGTCACTTCTTCTTGAGTCTCAAGAATTATTAAATAATACTACGCAAGACTAAAGGCTGATTTATACTTCTGCGTCAGACCTAAGCCGGAGCATCTACGTTGTAGGCAACGTGTTGGTTTTACTTTACTTCTGCGTCGTTGTCCGCGTTGATGCGCAATTACACATCCATAGGGAGCATGTGAAACCAGAGGGAGCGGTTCTAGTAGACCAATCACCGCGTAGAACTTATGCGTTGTTACATTTTTGGAGAGGTGCACGTCAGGGTACGCGCTACACACAGCCTACGAAGTAGCTACAGCGCCAGTTCGACACAGAAGTACAAATTGGGCTTAATACTTAAGCAGTTGGCATTACATTTTCATACTCATCTAAACGTCGCTCACAGCAGCCTAGGTAGTGTCTCAATGTTCGCCAACAGTATACAACACTTGTTTTTAGTATGACGCAGTAGAGAACCTGAATTATTAAAACTCTTCCCGCACTGATCACATGTGTATGGCTTCTCTCCAGTGTGGATCATCTCATGTCTTTTCAGATTTCCTGACTGGCTGAATCTCTTGTCGCAGTGTGGACACTTGTAAGGTTTTTCTCCAGTGTGAATTCTCTGGTGTTGTGTCAATATGCCATTTGTAACAAAGGTCTTCCCGCAATCAAAGCACATGTGATTCTTCACACCATTGTGATTTTTCTGGTGTATTTTTAAAGTACTCATCTGAGTAAAGCTCTTTCCACACAAAGAACACATGTAAGGTTTCTCCTTGGTGTGGACATTCAGGTGGACCTTCAGGGATGATGCTGAAAAACATGATTTCCCGCATTGATCACAGATATATGTTTTTACTCCAGAGTGAGAATGCAGATGTAATTTAAGTGTGAATGCATGTGTGAAACTCTTCCCGCACTGATCACATGTGTACGGCTTCTCTCCAGTGTGGATTCTCATGTGATATTTAAGGGTTTCTTTTTCTTTAAAACTTTTCCCACATTGATCACATTCGTGTGGCTTCTCTTCAGTGTGGACCCTCTGATGTTTTTTCAGATTTCCTGACCAAGAGAATCTCTTTTCGCAGTGTGAACACTTGTAGGGTTTTTCTCCAGTGTGAATTTTCTGGTGCCCTTTCAATATGGCAGCTGTAATAAAGGTCTTCCCACAATTAAAGCACACATAATCCTTCACCCCGCTGTGTATTTTCTGGTGTATTTTGAAATAACCCAGTTGTGAAAAACTTTTTCCACACAAAGAACATATGTGAGGCTTCTCCTTTGAATGAATGTTTAGGTGGCTCTTCAGTTGTTCTGCCCTAATGTATTTTTTACAGCATTGATCACAGTTAAATGTTCTTTCCCCAGAGTGAGAGCTCAGATCTAGTTTAAGACAGTTTGCTTGTGCAAAGCTCTTCCCACACTGATCACATGTGTGCTGCTTCTTTCCAGCATGGTTCTTCTCATGTCTTTTCCTATGTCCTGACTGGCTGAATCTCTTGTCACAGTGTGAACACTTGTAAGGTTTTTCTCCAGTGTGAATTCTCTGGTGCCGTTTCAATACTGTAGCTGTGGCAAAAGTACTCCCACACTGATCACATGTGTGCGGCTTCTCTCCACTATGAATTCTCATGTGACGTGTAAGTCTTTGTTTGTATGAAAATCTTTTTCCACACTGAGGGAAGGTGACATTTTTGATAGCTTTTCTCCATACACATTTACTTTCACTCTGTGAGCAACTCAAAGACTTTTCTTCAGTTTTGACATGTATCTCCTCCACTTGATTTAGTTCTTCTTTCTCCTCATTTTCTTCCATCAGGTCTAAAATGAAAGAAAAAAAAAAGTAATTTTAAGTCACACATAAAAAAATATTAAAGGCCGAAATGTCAAAGTAAAGGACATTTGCTACAAATGCTGTACTTCGATGAATTTTTTAAATAATTTAATTATATGCAATGTAATCTCTTCCAACCCTAGCAACTACTCTGATTAGTAGCAAATTAGTCCAAATTAAATAACTCTCATTACCATAAAATGTAGAGTGACCAACTGTCCTGTTTTCCCAGGACATGTCCTGTTTTCATATAACAATATAACAAATTTCTATCCATACAGAGGAGGCATAACCTACTTTAAATGTATTGAAATTAATAAGGTTTCTTTGAGTAAACTTCGAGTATCATTTGAGTAGGCCTATCTGTTTGCCAGGCCGAGTGTCCTGTTTTTTCAGGACAAAATATGGTCACCCTAATAAAATGTAATTATGGTGTCACATATGAATCAGTAATGACTAGATGTACAGAGGAATATCTAAAAAAATACAATTATTAAAACATATAATTTGTTAGTAAATAAAGGCCCATTCACACCAAAAAATTATAACTGCAATCTAACTATAACATTTTAAAAAACGTTCTAAATTTAAAAGAATAGCAGAGTCCACTCCACAACTATAATGAGAACGATAGAGATGAAAAATTTAATCACTTTCAGAATGAACGTTTTCAGCTGATAAAAGATTAAAGCCGGGGACACACACTTAATGACTACCTGAAACATTCTAAGCAGATTATGAATGTAATTTGATACAACTGTTCATGCTGATCAGAGACAGTTGCGTTCAGTCAGTGTTTAAAATCATGTAGTGTGCGCGGTATCAAAAGATTCTAGTCTTAGAATTTAAAAAACAGCTTTTGCCAGTCATCCTCACAAAGATTTTATTAAAAACAGGTTTAATATTTGCGATTTGCCATTATCCTGAGGAGATGCCCTGTCAATCATTCTTGTCATTTTATCAAACGCATTTCCTTTTTGATGTTCCTGATATTTCATAACATGCAAAAGGCAAAAAGAAAATTTGACACTGAAGCAGTTTTTAGATCATTTTACTTTGTCATTTTTCTACAGAACATATTTTAACTGTCTGTGGCTTAGGATAAATCAATTTATCAAAGTATCATATCATATGAAAGTATATTTACGTTTAGCCTACCTATAATTGGATAGGCTCCAGTATACTAACTGATAATCTGCTTTAAGTTTTATAACATTCATGTTTTACAGCATAATTAATTTAGAATCAAGAATAAACACCAACCTCTCTGTTCACCAGTTTCTTCATGCTTCACTTTGAAGGGTTCTGGAACCCTCCTATTCTCACAGTAATCTTCAATAAACTCCAACTTTACAGATTTCTCTTCTTCCTGATAATCTGAATGCATGTCTTCAGCTGTAAATTGTGTCCGTGATGCTTTAATAAGGCTGCAAATATTTTGTTTTGAAACAGCAGTAGAGGAGCGCCTGTCTTCGTCTTCTTCTTCAGTTGTTTTTTGGAGGTCTGGGAAAACACCGTAAACTGCGCATTTCCGCCACCCACTGGTCTGGAGTGTGGAGCGCATAGTTTAACACTTGCCAATTAGTGTAAAATTAAATAATAAGATACACCTTTCTTACTGATAATTCCTCAAAAGATCAGAGAACACTGTGAGGGTGGTTTCCCTAAACGATTCTTCAGGATTGCAGAAGAAACTCTTTCAGCATGATAGTATGAAATCCCAGTTCATCCATTATTTCCTCAAATACCATTAAAGTGAAAGCACTCAACAATATGGAATTGCAATTTTCAAGAGTCTCTTTTCTGAGTTTATTACATGAAATATAAAATGACTCCTCTTTTCATTAACTGTTTTCCCCATCATCAATTTTAATCATAAAGCCATATCATACTGTATGCTATCTCTTCAAAAATACTAACATACCTCCATCACTCAACAGTTTTGCACATTCAATATGACAAACTTAGCCTTCAATGTATCAGTAAGTTTTAAATGATCTTGGGATCCTGGAAACTCAATCCCCCCCTTTTACAGTTAATAATCCCAAACAATCAGATAATAATACTACAAATCCATGTCATTCATTCTCAGTCATTTTTGTGGTAAATTATTTATTAGACATTAAAATATTTAAAAGTTGGAACGTACTGTTGCATAAGGAGCTTAATTTGAGTTGAATTGAAGCAGATCTGAACATATTTTAAAAGGATAGCTCACCCAAAAATGTTCTGTTTATCTTCTCACCTTCATTCTATCCAAGACGTAGGTTACCTTTCGTTCTTCAGAACAGTAGGCTGAAGACGATTTTTACCTGAAACCGTGGTCCTTGCTGATTAATGGAAGTCAATAGTCCTTCAATTAATGGAAGTTAATGGGTGCCGTCTATGGAGGACCAGGAATGCCACTTAAAAATAAAATGAAGATTCAATATATAAATTTAATAATTCAAACATAAAAATGTATATAAATAAATCACTTTTAAAGGGACAAATTAATAGACATTTTTAAAGTTGTTTATTTAATTTGGGTTTATAAATGTATTGCAATAAAACCATAAAACAATAAATAAATTTAAAAAATTTAAATGTATAAATAAATAGACATTTAAAATTGTTTATTTAATTCATGTTTTTAAACGTAGATTAATAAAACAATAAAAAGTACTTTAATAAATCATTTTAAAGGCACATGTTAAATCGCTTTTTTTTTAAAGCATTTGGCAAACCATTTCAAACCATTTAAAACCTTGAAATTACACACTCCGGTACAGTAGGTACCGGAACAAAGATGGTTGCGACCCGCCATAAATCCTAGAGAAGAAGAAGAAGAAGTGCATGGCATTGAAATTTTGGGGGAGAGCTCAGTTGGCCCTCTCACCCATTCTTGGAGAAAGATACTATGACCACAGCTCCTGATCATCCAAAGACGCAACTGGTAGGACAGAATAAGATTGAATGTGTTGAGTTCAGGCTTTTATATGTTCAGGCTTTTGCTTTTGCTTGGTTGTCAAGAGGAGATCCAGGGACCTTTGACTTTAAATGCTATACTCTTACAGGAGATTAAGAACCATCCAAACAGAAGTTGACCGGTTCTGGTGGAAATGGAGCCAGTTAGCCGAACTAAACTTGTTTGTCCGGACCAAGTGGCACACAGCTCACAGGAATGTGGCAATTGGAGATTTCATCTGGCTGGCTGACCAGAACGCCTTGAGAGGTCATTTCAGGCTTGCCAGGGTCATTGACGTCAACACTGACAGGAAGGGATGTACATCTCCGATCCTTCCCCAGCTACACAGTCACAACTGTGAAGCCCACTAAAAAGATAAAAAAAAAACTCTCAACCAAGATACCTGCAACAGTTCTTCACAGGGATGTCAGACGGATAGTTGTCCTACTTCCAGTTGAAGAGCAGCAGTAGCAACAGGATCAAAAATGGAGTAACTAAATCCGACACATCACAGTTCTGGTGTGACCTCCTTGGGTTGAAGAACCAGGAGGTCAAGTGGAAGGTGTTGTCAATTCGTGGTTACTTTGCTTTAGTTGTACTGAGCACCCCAAGCCTATTCACCCAGGACACTCAGAGCACTCCCAAACTGCAGGGGGCAACCATGCAACCATGGGAAGTGCTCTTGGGACCATATTTGACTGCGCACCCAGAGGAAGTGCATGGCATATTACAGCATACAAAAATCAATTAAGGTGAAGGGTTTCAAAGGTAAATGTAGAAGAGATGAAGTGATATTTTCAAGATTAAGGTTTGGGCATACTGGGTTAAAATCAACGCTGTTTCTAATGGCAAAATGTATGTCTGATAAATGTGCGGTTTGTAATGTGCCTGAAAATGTCGAGCATGTCATCATGAAGTGTAGTATAATGCTGAGAGGAACATCTTACGTGACAAGATATGAATTAGGAGGGGATTTTAGGGATGAGTGAAGAAACAAGGGAGTGCTGCAAAGCTGTATTTAAATTTGTTAAATATACACGATTAGATCATATATCATATAGTGATTTTTTTTTTTTATAAATACTAAGTACTAAAACCTTGAAATTACACACTCCGGTACAGTAGGTACCGGAACAAAGATGGTTGCGACCCGCCATAAATCCTAGAGAAGAAGAAGAAGAAGTGCATGGCATTGAAATTTTGGGGGAGAGCTCAGTTGGCCCTCTCACCCATTCTTGGAGAAAGATACTATGACCACAGCTCCTGATCATCCAAAGACGCAACTGGTAGGACAGAATAAGATTGAATGTGTTGAGTTCAGGCTTTTATATGTTCAGGCTTTTGCTTTTGCTTGGTTGTAACGTGCGATTTAAATTAAATAATGAAGACTTTATTATGTGAACGTAGAACTTGACAGACGTAACGTTACTCTAAGCATGTGTATACGTTTAATTATGGGATTGGTATTTTTCTTATTAGAGATCCTAGGTTAATCTGAATGACTTTGTTTGGTTTGGTTTGGTTTGAGGATTCAGTAGCATTTATTTATTACTGTGAGAAAGTGGTTTTCAAGTCTGGGCAGAGCTGTGGTCAGTCAGAAAACACAGAACTTGACAGTTGATAACCAGCGTGGCAGTGACAACAATGATCAAAGGCCTGAAGTCAAGCTGTCGACGCAAAGGAAGAAGTTACTGGAAACTTTTTCACCATGGCAAAGGAAACTCTTGAAACAGTCAAACAACTGAAGCAAGAGCGGACCTTAGCTAAATCTGCTTTCACCAAGCATCACATCACCTTGGTCACACCACAAGGTGTCACTGTGGCCTCAAAGCTTCAGCATTGCCACCCTGAGCTCGATTGCTATGTCTGAGGTCAAACACGCCCCTCTCATTTGCATACAGAGCAATACATGTATAAATAAATAAATGAATAAATAAATACATTTATAAATAAATAAATGTAGATGTAAATGCATATATACATAAATAAAAGAGAAAATAAATAAAAGTGGAAATAAATAAATGCATAAATAAATAAATGAAAAAATAAATAAATGTGGGAAAATATTTAATTATACATAAATAGGGAAATAAAATTATTAAAAGTCATTTATTTTTAAAAATGTTTACATTTCTTCGCTTATTTATTTATTTATTCATTTTTAATTTTTGTAGGTTTGGTCCTCCATAAATATCCCTCCTCGCTCCTCCGTCCTCCATCCTATGACCCGGAAACCGATCGAGCTCAGCCATCTTGAAGGACATCTCGATTCTCTAATTGCACCGCAAGTATCGAGGAGTAAGGAGGCTTCCAGAAGAGTTATGAGCGAGGATGCACGGGTGTATCCTTAAGGCCAATTTATACTTCTGCGTCGGGTGCGCGCGGTAGTGTACGGTGTAGGCTACGCACGTAGGCGACGCCTTCGTGAGCATTTATACTTCTGCGTTTAGGTCTGCGTTGCTCTGCAGTACAGCGCCGAAACACTAGTTGGCGGCGGAGGTTTTAAATGTTCCACTGTGTTTAGATTCCGTGCGGTTCCTAGAGAAGAAGAAGATTCCTCGCGACTGTTTTGAGTTTAGGTTACTACAAGCAATGGCGTTTGAAAGAGAGCGGATCACGTTGGAGTTGGAGCTTATCGAGGTGGAAAAGCAGTACATTTTTAGTTTTTTTAACAGTTTCGCTGTACTTAGAATTTAAAAATGGCGGGAGGTGCATAAGAACACGCCGGAAATGCGTAGGAGGAAACGCGATGCTACCAAGCCGACCAATCACAGATCTTGCGGTCCGCGTCGCAGCGACGTGTAGTTACATTTTTGAGGAGGTGCGCGTCAGGTTACGGCGAAGGGTACGGCGAATGGAACGCGTCTGTGCGTCTACGCCGTACCTACCGCGCGCACCCGACGCAGAAGAATAAATTGGCCTTTAGAGTATTACCGACTAATCGTGACGCACGTATCAATTCTCCTCCCCCTTCACACCGGTCACAATAATTTTAATTTATACTTTACCCTTGCAGTTTATATAAACCACACATTTCGACAGGGTATATTTCTTTATTATTATTTATTATGAATTTCTTAAATAACCAAACCTCCACAACATAAGGGCAGATCCTTTGAGCGCTGCTGATGATGCTGTGAAGTGACGCTCGAGTGATCAAGTATTCCAAGTATAAAAAAGCTTCCTCTGTCCTCTTTTTCTTTCCTTGCTGCCTTCCCTCGCATCCTACAGGGGGTGGAGCTGAGACGAGAGGAAAGGAAGCGAGTAAAGGAAACGAGGATGCACAAATAAGAATTGAGAAGCAGCACTCATAAGGATATCCACAAGTTTCCTCCGTCCCATGAGGCCTTGCGTCAAAAGTGGGCGCGTCTTCCGGTTCGAAGTAAACAAGCAGGACGCGAGGCTCATTCATTCAACAGTTGACAGGCATTTAAAGGAACACTCCACCGTTTTTTTAAATTGGGGTTAGTCACGGTCTCCCCTACATTTAGATAGGTGGGCAAATGCATTTTTGTCTCAGTGCATGTATTGTCTTAGTCTGGCAGCGCCGGCGCTAGCTTAGCTTAGCATAATGAATGGAATCCTATTTTGTCAGGTAGCATATCGTGAGTAAAAGTGATAAAAAATTTTTTTTTTTTAAACTCATTACTTCTTGTGGCCTGGTTATTCACAACGAGTACAAATAACAATGCAGATTAAGACTAGGTGATTTCCTAGGGAGAGATTGATTTGGGACTATATGGGGGGGAAGCACAGGCGAAGCACTACTTGGGTGCAGAGATATCACGCAACACATGAAATAAAGCATGAAATAAAGCCACAAAGAACCGGCAAAAGTAATGATTATGCATGAAACATTTGAATTATTTATTAATAAACTAGTGTTTTCTGTCAGTGGCTGCAAAGATGAAGTTGACGATGCAGACTCGCCATCTTCGCAGTAGTGAACGCGCCTATAGAGAGAAATGCACACTTCATATGAATTATTAGCCTACATAAGCAGAGATTACCCAATTTCTTTTAGTTTTCAATTGTTTTGCTTAAAAGTAGACATTTCAAGCTTTCTATAGATATACTTCTCAGGTCTATGAGACAAGTAGCTAATACGCTGAGTTTCGGTTCATTTATGAGACGCGCTTAAGTTCATGTTCCGGCGCCTTCATGTCCTGATTATATTGTCTACTATATTTGATTCTTATTTATTAATTGCTTCTTATTATTTATTAATTATTTCATAATATTTATGAAAAGGGAACCGCATGAGATGAGTAAGATACGATCATAAGATGACCAATATATCTGAAAACATTTGGAATGGTTCAGACATGATTTTGACCACTTATTAAGTTTTGTTTTGTAGAAAGCTTTTCTTTAAAGTTAATTTCGTTTTTTATAAATTGTATCTTTATTTTAATCAATGTTTCAACAACAAATTGCCTGGATTAATAAATAAGAAGCAAACAGTAGACAATATAATTAGGACACGGAGGCACCGGCACGTGAACATTAATGAACTGAAAACATAAGCAAATCAAATGTTTAATGCATAATCTTTACTTTGGCCGGTTCTTTGTTACAAGCTTTATGCGTGCGTTGAGATGCGGAATACGCGATATAAAAATACTGTAATTGTTCTAGTGTCAATGCATTGCTTGTTTTTTGTTTACATTTCATGTTGTGACACTTCTCTTGTACATAGAATGCTGCTACAGGCCAGAGCTTCTTTGCTGCTGCTCAGGTCAGCGATGGTGTGATGTTCAATATGATGTATGCTCGTATACAACTTAATTGAATCTTTCCACATCCTAACCAAATGCTCCACTCTTCTCCACAATGGTAACCCACTGTAATTTAAATGGTTCTAATAATTGCAATATAATTGAACATTAAACACAATTACACACTATAAAGTAGCTTATACATTAAAGTTTACTTAACCCTTTTCTCATTATCTCAAAAACACATAAAATGACACTTAATTTCAACATTTATTCTGTCTTAATTCAGCTATATGCAAAGCATGCTTGGAAATAACAAGCACCGCCCAGTTTCAGTTAATGCAACACAAATCATTCATGTAATCCAACACAAACGGATTAAGTAAACTTTAATGTTACATATTTAAGCAGATTGAACACAATCAAATTAAGTTTGTAAAGTAAAACATTTTTTTTTTTTGATTGCAATATAGCATTCCAGAAAAGACTTTCCGAAATACTCACAGAAATGAAAGACTTTGCCTTTAGATTAACTTTATATTTTCTCTGAGGCCATGCACCTTGCCACTTTCTTCACCCAATACGTTGGAAATCGTCACATCCAGGTTTTTTTGAACCGCGAAATTAAACCCTTTACATTAGTTTAACGATTGATAAATAAAGGGATAGTTCACCCAAAAATGAAAATCAAGTCATTAATTACTCACCCTCACTGTAAAAAGTGAACAGTTGGATCAACCTAAAAAAATTACTTCAATTGGTAACACCTAAAAAAATTAAGTTTTCTCAACTTAAATTATCACGTTTAACGTGATAATTTAAGTTGAGAAAACTTAATTTTTTTAGGTGTTACCAATTGAAGTAATTTTTTTAGGTTGATCCAACTGTTCACTTTTTACAGTGCTCATGCTGTACCAACCCCGTAAGACCTTCGTTCATCTTCGGAACACAAATTAAGATATTTGTGATTAAATCTGAGAGCTGGATCACTCCTCCATAGGCTTCTAAGGGATTGAAACCTTACAGCCTCGAAAAGTCATTAAAGACATCGTTAAAATAGCCCAAATGGCTACAGTGGCTCAATCTTAAGTTTATCAAGCGAAGAGAATATTTTTGCGTGCAAAAAAACCTAAAATAACGTAGTGTAACAGCGCAGCGCTTCTGTGTTATACGTCACACGTAGGCTCACTGTTGGCCGACACTGGTCATGTGTGTGATGCGTGTGACGTTCAACCAGAAGCGTTGCACAATAACACTACGTGAAATCTCCAGGCCCAAAGAGAATAGTTCAATAAAGTCGCTATTTTAGTTTGTTTTTTTGCGCTCAAAAAGTATTCTCGTAGCTCGATAAACTTAAGATCTATCCACTATAGGCACATTAAATATTTAAACATTTTCTTCAATGACTTTCTGGGCCGTCAAGTTTCACTCCCTTAGGAAGCCTATGGAGGAGTGATCCACCTCGTAGATTTAATCAAAAAAATCTTAATTTGTGTTCCGAAGATGAACGAAGGTCTTACGGGGTTGGTACAGCATGAGGGTGGGTAATTAATGACTTAATTTTCATTTTTGGGTGAACTATCCCTTTAAGTATAGTGGTTAAGTTAATATTATACAGATTAAGTTAATTAAATGCAATACAATAGTGTTTTGGTGGTAAAAGAAATCTATGTGTGTTACTTTAACAAAAAATATTTGGGTAAATAGAACAGTGCCACAAAACCATTTTTTTGAGTGTAGAATTTTCTGTCGTTTGCTCATTTTCATCAAGTGTTGCTAGTTTGTTGCAAAAAGGTCAATGAAACAATGGAGAAAGCATTTAGCTGATTTTTAAAACTTTAGGCTCTAATTTACAGATCTTCATCGAGTACCAGAACATAATTTGGAAGATGTTATTCCAATTTAGGTTTATTGTTTGTTGCATAGGCAAACAAGGAGATCTTTAAAAATCCATAACAAGGGTTTTCATTCCTCATCTGCACTATCCCCGATTTCTTCTTGTGTCTAATTCTCAAGCTTTATCAGACTTTTTTTTGTCTGTCGTGACTGAGTATTCCGACCCATTCTATAAATGTGTTTATATGGGATGTGTCTGTTTTTTCCTCAACACTTCTGAAAAGGTAAAATAATTGACTTACCACAATGGCGGAAGGAAGAGAAGATGATCAAACCTCTTGTTGGTTTTAAAATACTTTGCTGGAAAAGACATTGCTCGTCTGTGTTGCGAGATCACGGAGGGTTGTCACCAACTACCGGCTGGATCGGCCCAAAGGAGGCATCCAATCCGCGGGTGAAGGTCTCTGCACGTTACTGTCTTTTCACGTGGCAAAGTAATTTGATTAAATGAAGTACATTTATCACATGTATTAACTCGTTATTTCATCTGACTCCATAAATAAAAAAGGTTTTAATGATATCTCTACATCATTAAGAGTGTGCAAATGTTTGACTATTCTTTTTAACTCTTTACTGACAATTATGTAAATTAGAGTCGATTAGAATAAAATCAAATGTACACTTTATTATGTCAGGTAAATGTATCACGCCAGTTGCATAATCAGTTCAAAGATAATAGATACAAACATCAAATGCTCTAGAATAAAGAGAGAAGATGCAATACATTGACATTATTAAAAACTACATGATGAGAAATGTTTTGCGTACACTTTGCATCACAAGCTAATCTGAGTTATAGAAAACGCCCGACCTCTAGTTTTATTTCATTATATATTGACAGACCAAAGCAGAAAAACTCTTTTCAAATGTAAACATGAGTTCACAGTGGGAATTCACATTAATCACCATCCCAGACTTACTAGGGGCAGAAGTTGATTTACATGGAACCTCAGTAGGAATTTGAATCGAGACCATTTGCCTGGAAGACACACTCTCCTGTGTATGTGATTATTTCTAAACTCTTAAATACCTTATTACCTTTTGGTTTACTTATTTGAGAATGAGATCTTTGTTCCAGTCGCACTGAGATATTTCAAATGATATCCAACATGTGTGATACTGTATGATAACTATTCACATTATAGATGTTGTATTGACAAACGCCCCACTCATGTACCTATGTGTGTTTTTTGCAATGACTTCAGCAAACACTAGCCTGTCGTAATCACTACTAAACGTATTCTGAAACATTTTGATGCTCAAGCTTTTTTTTACATGATCTGGGCCAAGTAAATTGGTATAGAGTCAGCCTGATTTCCACTGTGAATGATGCATGGTTGTTGTTTAAAGATCTTCTTACTGCTGTGATCAACAAACATGCCCCAAGCAAAAAGATACACACAAAAAAAAAAAACTATATCTTGCTATATTTATTGACCTTGCAAAAGGTTTAGACTCTGTGGACCACAACACACTCATCCACAGACTTAGCAACATTGGTGTCAATGATCACTCACTGGTTTGGTTTTCAAATGATCTTTCTCACCGGGTTCAACATGTAAGATTTGAAAAACTGTTTTCCCATTCTCTCCCAGTCACCAAGGGTGTCCCCCAAGGCTCCATCCTTGGCCCTACACTTTTCTCAATTTATATAAATAACATTCCCCGGGCAATTGGTAATTCACTCATTCACTTATATGCTGATGATACAATCCTTTATGCCACGGGTTAAAGCTGTTCAAGCTACCTTGCAAGATGTAAACTAGAAACAATCCTTTACACAACTCAAACTCACTCTTAATACCTTCAAAAAAAAAAAAAAAAAAAAACATTTGGTTTTATGCCTCTTCCAGCCCTTAAAATCCCCACTTGCAAGGGGGACAACATGTCACTGCATATAAATACTTGGGCATCTGGTTGGAAACTTCACTTTCTTTCTCCATCCAGATATCAAAGCTGCAATCTAAGGTCAAGGCCAAGCTTGGTTTCCTTTACAGAAACCGCTCTTCCTGCACTTCTGCTAAACTTGCTCTTATTCAAATGACCATTCTACCCATGTTAGACTATGGAGACACTATATACAGAGTTGCTTGCAAGTCCACTCTATCAAATCTTGACATTCTTTACCATTCTGCTATCAGGTTTGCCACAAATGCTCATTTCAATACACACCCACTGCACTTTATATTCATCTGTCAACTGGCCCTCCCTTCACAATTGTCGCAAAATTCACTGGTTCACCTTCATTTACAAGACCCTTCTCGGCCGCTCACCTCCTTACTTAGGTCACCTGCTGCAGCCACAGTCTGTCACATACAACACCCGGTCCTCACTTCGTCACCAACTCTGCTTTTGGTCTTGCTTCTTGATCCTATATAGATCCTTGGGTGAATTTCCAGTGATCTCGGCATGAAAGAATGAGTGAACAGGGAATGGGGGTTCAAAGGAAAAATATGTAGATTTGGATTGCTTAGGTGAGACTTGTGTCTCGAATGGTGCACAAGAGAAATTAAAATGTTAATTTGCCCTCTCTTCCAGTTCTTCCAGTTTTTACAACATCAACTTTACAATGAACAAAAGCGTGTTTCTGTTTGTCACATCAAACAAAAGTCTTCACTTATTAGTTTTCCATCTCAAAAGCACAAATGGGGTGTCTTCAAACACTGTTAATGTTTCTCTGCTGTAAGATTCCTTATTCAATTTGTCTTCCATTCACCAGCAGGATCACCTGTCTCCTGTTGCACAGGATCTTGTGTATCTGTGAGAGAAAAGAAGTTAAAATGAGAAGAATAAACTTAATTTCACATATAACATTGATGCAGCATTGTTCTTTAAATGACTGAATTAATGGTGTTTTATACATTTACCAATAAAGCCTTAGTAACATAAACATTAAATACTGAGTGTTATCAGCACAGACATGCTGTAACAATTACAAAGTTTTAGTAAACTTAATTTACGTAAATTGATTAAATTTACCCACTTATTTGACAGGAATGACTCTCTATAATGTAACATAAGCATTAGAGAATAATATTATATGGTTAATATCTGAATGACGGCTAGTGTGTCACAGAGGACACTGAAGACAGAAAAAACAGACATATATTAGAGATCAAGACAAGTTTACTCTGTCTTTCTATTTGTATTAATGCTGTTTTTGAGATTGGGTTAATAATGTAATGTTGTCCGAATGAACTGGGAATGAATCCATATCTCACACATCTTACAGTTTTGTCCAGCAGCTTTTTCGCCATGGTGGAAGCAAACACAGATTTTATTTTATTATCACAGGCAGACAAGAACCTACTTAAACAAGAAAAACCACCTGACTGACATGTAAAGTTTTCCTTTGAAAATAAAATTCAATAATTATTTCCTACTCAAGTGTATGCTACATCATGTTGGTACCACAGATAAAAATGACTGACTGTGCAGTGCAGGTACAATTAGAAGAAGAATTTCAAGAACAGTTTTTTTTTTTAATGTACTTTTCTTGAAGTTTTCTAGTTTAATAATCAATGATTCCCCAAGGATGTGTCTTGTTTTCTGTTGAAGTGCACTAGAATCAATAGACAACTTCACACTTTATTTGCAGTATAAATGTGCCTATAGATAAATAGTTAAATCTGGTATGTTAGTGTGTTACAAGCACCAGGCAAATGGAGTGTAGCAGCATTCATGTCTCACTGATCTGCATTCACTGGGGACAGCCAGACAATAATCGTTTTTACTCATAAGCATCAAAGTTTTTTTGTCACTGTTGTCAAATTAAACAATAAGTTAAAATATCTACATAGAGCCAACTTAACTTAGACCATCCCTTAAAGGAGAACTCTGGTCAATTTTAACATTGAGCTCATTTTGTTGTAAATTTGGAGTCCTGTCAGTATACATAACAACGACAAAAATCTGTGTTGCCTACTCTGTTATCCTCTTTTAAAAATGTGCACCCTGTTGACTTAAACGTGGCAAGTTTTAAACTAGCTTTTAGCCTCTTAACAACCTTATTCGTTATTACAAGTGCACAGCCATGTGAGTGATTTTATTCAGAGTGAACACGGTGAATCTGACTGCAGTAGATGTGAAAGCCAGCTCACATACCTGTATTTACTTCCTGTTTTCAGTCGAAGTCCACAGTAGTCGATTGTCGAGTTTGTGCGCGGCGCGCGATCATTGGTAACTGAGATAACTAATGATCGACTAATGATCGCATTTACATCAGTAAACACATAGGGCCCTATCTTGCACCCGGCGCAAATGACTTTGTACACTGATGCATGTATCATTCCTATTTTGCACCCGCGCAAAGCGGGCTTTTCCCTCCACAGACACACGTCGGTAAACTAGGAAATGAACTTGTGCTCCCTGGGCGGGTCGGAGCAAAAAGGAGGCGTGTTTCGGCGCAAACATTCCCTAGTGCTATTTTGCACTTCCAGAAAACAATTCCGCCACTGACCCAAAAAAAACTGGTCTAAAGTCAGTGGCGCGTTGCGCGTTGTTCATAATGCTATTTTAAGCGTGCATGCTTGGCCATAAAGTAGCGGGTGCACAACGCTCATACACTTTGATTCTCTCATCAACATAGATGCAGCAGTTTTTATTTTTGCAAATCATACATTATAACAGGGAAATATATTAACACACGAGGGAAATCATTGTGGTGTCCATGAAGATGTGAAAAATTAGGCATAAATCTACATTTACCCAAAATTTTCAGGCAAATTGTAGTAGCCTAATGACGGATCAGACCTGTTTGCCCAATAGTGTCAAGACACATATGTATATAAGGACATCTGACAAATTAGTTTGTCCGTCAAGAACCAGGGAAAAAAAATCTGAAGACTGCAAAATCACCTTTACCATAATGTAAGTACATTAAAACCCTTACTCTTTAACTTACCAGTTAAGTTGAGCTTTCTCATATTTTTTTCCATTGATTTGGGTTTGTCCCATCCACAATGTCAATTCTCTTTCTTTTACGGCCCTGACGAGAACATCGATCTCCTCGGCTGTGAACCGATTCTTAAGCGCGCCTGGTAAATGCGCCATAAAAATAACAATCCGCCATGCAACATGCGCACCTGCTCTTAAAGGGTATGTTGGCTGACGCTCTGATTGGTTTATTTCACGTTACGCCCAAACCACACCTATGAATAATGAAGCTACTTCAGACCAACCCCTTTTAAACTTGTGTCGGGCGCAAGAGGCATTTATCCCGCCGGGAAAATAGCAACAGCGCCGGGATCCGCCCACAAAGTCACTTGCGCTTTGCGCTTTGACACTTGCGTTTCAGATCGTTAAAATAGGGCCCTTCGCGTTCGTATCTCACTACTCTACCCTGCCAGTAAGTTACATACAAAAATAGATCAAAGTGACATTACATTAACCAACCATTCAGAAACGTCCTGTTCGAGCCTTAATTGTTGAACTTCTCCGGGGCCGTCATCTTGTTCCGGGTCCGACTACGGTTCAAATTGATACGGTTGCACCGATGTGTCCTCAGAGACTCCCGCTGCCCTATCTTTCTCCAAAATAAACCCGCAACTGTTGTCAAGGCAACACTCCATGTGTGTTGTGTCAAAACGCCCCACAGAACAGAGGGGCGGAGTCACTATTATTTAAAGACACATGCACTTAAACGGAGTGCTGAATACAGAGATGTTTTTGACCAGGTAAAATGACTGTTTTCTAACAATGCTAATGACAATATTTAATTAAAGTATATTACAAACTTTTCATTTAGACCCTAAAGAATCAAATTAACTTGGCATTATATGACCCCTCCAAAACTTTCATGCTTGAGTTGCACTCCTTTGAAACTCATGTTACTTACTGTTCCTGCAGGGTTAGGCTACTTTAAACAACCGATCTTGACCCCGATAGCCACAATCCCGATCCCGATCAGGATCCCAGTCCCAATCAGGATCCCGATCCCGATTCCGATCCCGGTCCCGATCGACGAAAAAGAGAAACCCTCAGGGATCTCTGTAAGAGTTAAAGAGATACATTAATTTTGTAGCTCGTTTTGCCATTCTGACATTAATGAAAACATTATATGTTGATTGACAACCTGATTGACCTTTTAATTCATTGCTGGCCTTAATACATATTGCATTATTGTATTAACAATTTATTAAGAAATTTCAAATGGTTCTTATTAAAAACATTGTTTTCTTATTATATTTGATATAATAAATAATAAATATTGATTTATATTGGCTGAATTAATAAAATGGATAGGTCAGTATTTGAACAGTGCACCAGTAAAGAAAAGCAAATTTAATTGTTAAATAAATTAAACGTCACTGTATGCTTCTTTGTTACGTTTTTTTCTTTATCTTTCTTTATTACAATAAAAGCTCAAATTAATGTGCAGTGTTTTAACAACAGCAATATCCTTTGTAAGGTTTGTAAAAAAAAATAAAAAAAGAAGACTTTATTACGCTACAGATCAAGGGATTATAGAAGCAAAGTGCATTGGAAGGTGCACGGCCCGGTTCCCCGATAACACTCACTCTTAGCGCGCTAAGAAGACTCGAAAAATATATATCTTACCAAAGTTATTTATGTTCCTAAATGTGTTCCCCCGAAGTGTCCCTTAGGAAGCTTCTTAACACCTCTTGCCTCTTACGTTCGACGTTACAAAGGCGCTGTCCCAAGTAAATGTGCTGAATTAGTTGTCATCAATTGCTCAGGAATCGATTTTCCACTTCATGCGAAGGTGCATTACGGCGTTAAGAAAGACAACATTCAATGAAACATTCCTCAAATTATTCCAGTAACATTTATTTTAACATAGTTTAAGTTATCTGTAAAATATAGACTATTAATTAAATTATCAAATTGTCAGTAATATGTTCACACGATATGTTGTGACGGGTAGACGAACCGGGTATCCCTCGCTAATCATCCACCCTCATTATCCCGTTATGCTTCTTCTTGACATGGGTTTAATGACTTCTAAAAAGTATGTAATACACTTTTATATTAATGGTAAGGTACTTTACAAACAGAATTGATTGGCAAGCAGCTGCAGTTACTTCTGTTTCTGTTCTGTAGCAAAAAACCTTAGCGCTGCAAGCAGCTGGACTTCAGGGCTTAAAGCAAAATTCCGCCGCGTTAGCCTGGCAAGCACAGGTCTGAGAAGGTCCAGCAGCACCATAATGAGTTGTCTTGGGAGGCGATTTTTTTTAATATAGCCACGTCAGGCAAAATGTCAAAAGGGTTTAAGTTTTGCCGAACAAAAAAATCCGTGGCCGGCGCCGTCTTAGATTCAATACAAGGACACGTTGGATCGCTGCCATAGTTGGTCGCTTACTGGACACCACCATGCTTACCCATTTATAGATCTTAGCCATTTAGAGCCAAATTGTTTGCCAGATTTTAACTAACAAAAGTGATTGCCAATTTAAACGCTTTAATGACATTACGAAATAGCCTAGGCTAGTCAACTTCATAAATAGGCCTGTATACATTGTGAACATATTTTATTATTACTCTTAAAATGTCCATAACATAAAATCATTGTTGAGCCACAACATTGTCAACATACCATAGTTTGACTTGTACTGCGCTGCGCTGATTTCTAAAGACTGCTGCACAGTGGCGGCGACTAGCGTCTTGAGCTCAAACAACGCTAAGAGAGAGCTTACGAATGGTCCAGACCAACCTTACGAAAGTGTGACTTACAGAAGATATACTTAGCGTACGAATGTGTCGGGAATTGTGCCATAAAGTTAAGAGAGAGGTTAAGGAATAGGTTAAGAACTACTTAGCTATAAGAACGTTTTGGGGAAACCGGGCCCAGATTGTTTGATTTGCTGTTTGTTACTCTTGTCAAACATTGTCCAGAGGATTGAGGATAGGTTCAAACAGATAACTTCTGATGCAAGGCAAAGAATCTTGAGAGCAAAGCTTCCATCAGCTGAACCCTATAATGTTTGTTTTAGGCCCTTCAAAGCAACCATTTATAAGACCTTCAGTTCGGAACAACTCTGTCATGATCCCGGTACTCTCCTCTTACACACTACCGCCCTCTTCTGGTCACACTCTTTATTGCATCTATTTACACACACACATTCCCATTCATTATCTCTACCGTTCTCAGCTGTGTCCCATCACCTCATCTCTCTCCCTCTCCTCCTCCCCAGCTGTTTCCCACTTTCTCTGATTAAACTCTGTATTTCTTGGCTTCCCTGTCCTTTGTTCTTTGTCAGATTATTGCCTAATGTTACGTACCTGTCTGCCTGCTGAACCAAGTCCTGTCTCTGTCGTGTCGTGTCCCGTCTGGTCCGTACCTGGTTGTGCCTCTATCTGTCGACCTTATTGCCTCGTCTCTGCTTTGTTACATCTTCAGCAAACGTGAGTGGTCAAGGACTGGCGTTCCCGTGCCTTCTTCGGTCCCAGCCTGTCTCATCATCCGGGGTTTCCCGTGGCCGGCCCTGTCCGCACATTTCTGTTCCGTTACTGAATGACTTTCTGTTTTCCTTTGGATGAGACTATCTTCAGTTGGATTTATCGCCTTGTGGCCACCTGTGTTATTTTGTCTGAACTATTAAACATTGTCAAACTGCCTTTTGCTTTTGGGTCCTCACTCCTACACGTGACAGAATAATCTGACCAGAAATGGACCCAGCAAGGGAGAGTCCTCTTCAGTCTGCACTCGAGATCCAGGGAGCCATGCTGGGCCGTCATGAAGATGAACTGGCCGCCGCTCACCATGCTATGGATTCCCTTGCAACTCGCATGACCGACATCTCACAACAGCTTCATCACCTCCGAGTGGAGTCTTCCTCTTCTAGAAGCCATGATGCGCATGAGCCGAGAGTGAACAACCCGCCGTGCTATTCCGGGGAGCCCAAGGAATGTAGATCCTTTTTAACACAGTGCGAGGTTGTCTTTTCACTACAGACTACCACATATGCTAGTGATCGCTCTCGCATCGCCTTCGTTATCTCCTTGCTGGCTGGCCGGGCGCGGGAGTGGGGAACCGCTGTGTGGAGTTCGGAGGCTGACTGTCTCAGCCGTTATACCTGCTTCAAGGAGGAGATGCTGCGGGTTTTCGACCGTTCTGCATTCGGGGCGGAGGCTTCCCGCCTCTTGTCTACGCTTCGCCAAGGGAGAAGGTCAGCAGCAGACTTTTCGATTGAATTTCGTACCTTATCTGCTTCCTGTGACTGGAACGAGCCCGCCTTAGTGGCCCGTTTTCTTGAAGGACTAAATGCTGACATAAAGGATGAGATCCTCGCCCGTGAGTCGCCGACTCGACTGGATCCTCTTATCGATATGGCCATTCGAGTGGAGAAGCGCTTCGAGATGCGCCGCCGTAGCCGCAGCCTCGAGAGGGCGCTTTTCACCACCCCGGCTCGCTCTCCTACACAGCCTTCTTTCACTGACTCCGAGCCCATGCAGCTGGGTGGTTTACGAATCTCCGCGGCCGAACGCCAGCGCCGTATTATGGCTCGTCTATGCATGTACTGCGCTTCTGCATCTCATCGTGTTGCCTCCTGCCCGGTAAAAGCCAAAGCTCACCAGTAGAGAGAGGGTTACTGGTGAGCGCTTCAACCCTAGACCCTCCGTCACGTGCACGCACTACCTTCTCTGCTTTTCTCCGCTGGCCAGGTTTTTCCACCTCCTGTCCGGTTTTGATCGATTCGGGAGCCGAAGGAAATTTTGTGGATGAGACTTGGGCTCGAGAACAGGGGATTGCCCTCATTGAACGTAAAGACTCCACCCCTGTCCACGCCCTTGATGGTAGTATCCTCTCTAAAGTGCGCTTTGCCACAGCTCCGGTGAATCTCACCATCTCTGGCAATCATCAAGAGACAATTTCTTTTCTAGTTTTGCATTCCCCTTTTAACCCTGTTGTTTTAGGACATCCCTGGTTAGTTGAGCATAATCCTCAGATTAACTGGTCTAGTGGTTCAATTCTTTCATGGAGTTTGTCGTGTCATGTCAAGTGTTTGATGTCTGCTGTCCCTCCTGTCTCTTCTGTCTCTGTTTTTCAGGAGGAGCCGGGTGATTTGTCCGGGGTCCCGCGGGAATACCACGATCTCCGAGCGGTCTTTAGTCGTTCCAGGGCCACTTCTCTTCCTCCCCATCGACCTTATGACTGCGCTATCGACCTCCTTCCGGGTACCACTCCTCCCCGAGGCAGACTTTATTCTCTCTCCGCCCCCGAACGCGAAGCCCTAGAGAAGTATCTTTCAGACTCGCTCGAGGCTGGTACCATTGTGTCTTCCTCCTCCCCTGCCGGTGCGGGTTTTTTCTTCGTTAAGAAGAAGGATGGTTCATTACGCCCCTGCATAGATTATCGAGGCTTGAATGACATCACGGTCAAGAACCGTTATCCCTTGCCGCTCATGTCTTCTGCCTTCGAGATCTTGCAGGGGGCTAAGATCTTTTCAAAGCTAGATCTTCGTAATGCTTACCATCTTGTCCGCATAAAGGAGGGGGACGAGTGGAAGACGGCGTTTAACACCCCCTTAGGACACTTTGAATATCGCGTTCTTCCTTTCGGGCTGGTCAACGCTCCCGCCGTGTTCCAAGCGTTAATTAACGATGTGCTCAGAGACATGTTGAACATTTTCGTTTTTGTCTACCTTGACGATATTTTAATTTTCTCTCCGTCTCTCCAAGTACACACTCTACATGTTCGTCAGGTCCTCCAACGCCTCCTCGAGAACCGACTATTTGTTAAGGCCGAGAAGTGTACTTTCCACGCGCAGTCCATCTCATTTCTTGGTTCGGTAATATCCGCTGAAGGCGTTAACATGGATTCCTCTAAGGTCCGTGCGGTCACGGAATGGCCAGTGCCTGAGTCGCGTGTTGCTCTTCAACGTTTTTTAGGTTTTGCAAATTTTTATCGTCGGTTTATCCGTAACTTTAGCCAGATCGCCGCCCCTCTCTCGGCTCTCACGTCCGCCAAGGTCCGATTTTCCTGGACGGAGGGGGCTCAGACAGCCTTTGATCGTCTCAAATCCCTTTTTTCCTCCGCCCCTATCTTACGAACTCCTGATATCTCTAGACAGTTCATTGTAGAGGTTGATGCATCAGAGGTGGGCGTTGGAGCTATTCTCTCCCAACGCTCGTCTTCTGATGAGAAGGTTCACCCTTGCGCCTACTTTTCGCATCGTCTCTCGCCCGCCGAAAGAAATTATGATGTTGGCAATCGCGAGTTATTGGCCATCCGTTTAGCTCTCGGAGAGTGGCGTCACTGGCTTGAGGGTGCCTCTGTCCCGTTCGTCGTCTGGACGGATCATAGGAATTTAGAGTACATTCGTTCCGCTAAAAGGCTCTGCGCTCGACAGGCTCGGTGGGCACTTTTCTTCACGCGATTCGATTTTACCATCTCCTACCGCCCCGGGTCAAAGAACCTCAAGCCAGATGCTCTTTCGCGACAGTTTGCTTCCCCAGAGGTTGTTCCCAAGAAGGAGGAGATCCTTCCTCAGGGCGTGGTGGTGGGTGCAGCCGTCTGGGGAATAGAACGTTTGGTTAAGCGCTCTCTGGCACACGCCGTTACCCCTCGTCTTTGCCCTAAGGGTCTTTTGTACGTTCCTCCTTCTGCTCGTCTCGCAGTCCTTCAATGGGGCCACTCGTCCAAATTATTTGCCCATCCTGGCGTTAGGGGCACCGTCGCCGCGATCCGCCAAAGATTCTGGTGGCCCTCTCGTGAGCGCGACGTTCGCCGTTTTGTCGCTTCGTGTGCTATTTGCGCACAAACTAAGTCCGGTAATTCCCCTCCGGCCGGGCTCCTGCGTCCCCTTCCGTTACCGTCTCGCCCGTGGTCACACATCGCCATGGATTTTATCACGGGCCTCCCCTCCTCCGAGGGGAACACCGTGATCCTTACTGTCGTTGACCGTTTTTCTAAGGCCGCCCGCTTTATTCCTTTACCTAAACTCCCGTCTGCTAGAGAGACCGCCCAGATTGTCGTTGACACGATCTTTAAGATTCATGGTCTTCCCTCCGACGTCGTATCCGATAGGGGTCCCCAGTTCTCTTCCCTGTTCTGGAGGGAGTTTTGTCGTCTCATTGGAGCGTCGGCTAGTCTCTCCTCCGGTTTTCACCCACAGACCAATGGCCAGGCCGAACGGACTAACCAGATAGTCGGTCGCATTCTCCGTAGCCTCGCTTTCCGCAATCCGGCTTCCTGGTCAGAGCAGCTCTCCTGGGCTGAATATGCGCACAATTCCGCTCCGTCTTCTGCTACTGGTCTATCCCCTTTTCAGTGTTGTCTCGGTTACCAGCCTCCGCTTTTTTCGTCACAAGACACGGACTCTAAGATGCCGTCCGTCCAAGCCTTTATTCAACGTGCTAAGCGTACTTGGAGGGGAGTTAAGTCTGCCCTTTTGAAGTCTCGTTCTCGCACCCGGCGGGCCGCTAATAGACGTCGTGTCAAAAGCCCCCGTTATTCTGTTGGGCAGAGGGTTTGGCTGTCCACCCTTAATCTTCCTCTCCAATCCACTTCGCGTAAACTGGCTCCCAAATTCATCGGGCCTTTCCGTGTCCTTAAGATACTCAGTCCTGTCTCAGTCAGACTCAAGTTGTCTGCCAACCTTCGGCGCGTTCACCCGGTGTTTCACGTGTCATGCATTAAACCCGTTATTCGTGTCCCTCCTCGTCCTGTCACCACTCCTATCCGTGTTGAGGGCACTCCCACCTACAGGGTTCGTAAGCTTCTCGACGTTCGCCCCCGGGGTCGTGGTCATCAGTTTTTGGTTGATTGGGAGGGATACGGTCCTGAGGAGAGAAGTTGGATTCCATCCCGGGACGTCCTGGACCGCTCGCTGATCGATGACTTTTACCGCACCCGCCAGTCCTCCTCCTCCGCTGCGCCAGGAGGCGCTCCTTGAGGGGGGGGTACTGTCATGATCCCGGTACTCTCCTCTTACACACTACCGCCCTCTTCTGGTCACACTCTTTATTGCATCTATTTACACACACACATTCCCATTCATTATCTCTACCGTTCTCAGCTGTGTCCCATCACCTCATCTCTCTCCCTCTCCTCCTCCCCAGCTGTTTCCCACTTTCTCTGATTAAACTCTGTATTTCTTGGCTTCCCTGTCCTTTGTTCTTTGTCAGATTATTGCCTAATGTTACGTACCTGTCTGCCTGCTGAACCAAGTCCTGTCTCTGTCGTGTCGTGTCCCGTCTGGTCCGTACCTGGTTGTGCCTCTATCTGTCGACCTTATTGCCTCGTCTCTGCTTTGTTACATCTTCAGCAAACGTGAGTGGTCAAGGACTGGCGTTCCCGTGCCTTCTTCGGTCCCAGCCTGTCTCATCATCCGGGGTTTCCCGTGGCCGGCCCTGTCCGCACATTTCTGTTCCGTTACTGAATGACTTTCTGTTTTCCTTTGGATGAGACTATCTTCAGTTGGATTTATCGCCTTGTGGCCACCTGTGTTATTTTGTCTGAACTATTAAACATTGTCAAACTGCCTTTTGCTTTTGGGTCCTCACTCCTACACGTGACAAACTCCACAACATGGCGGCCATGACTTATCTCCCTTCAAAATGCTTCTGTAGACGTGATTTATACACTTTAGAATGAATCCACTGACTTTGATTTGGCAGACAAATCAAATATCAATACTATTTGAAAATCACATGACTACTTGATTTTAAAAACAAATAACATTTTATGCCAGACATTTCAAGATTTGTATAATGACATATATAATAATGAGACCTCTTTTACTGCTCTTATTCATTCATTTGGCAGACACTTTTACTCACATAGACACTTTCTTTAGAGAAAACTGTTGTCATGTATCCCACTCAAGAGTACAATGGGAGTTCATGACTATTAATGAAATTTAAACCAATAAACCTGCAAATACTAACACTGAGATTTAGCTACTGCACCACACTCTGCTGGAAGAAATTAAATAATAAACATATATATTTATATACTGTAGGGGCCACCCACTGGCACAACAATGGTGTCTAATTGAGTGGCTGAAGGTTTCCTGTCTATCTGTCTTTTCTGTGCGTAACTGTGAACTCTAAATTGCTTCCAATTAAGTTAATTCCAATTCAATTACTATCTGAATCTAATTTATAAAGGCATCGAATTTAAGGTGAAAAGCAAATATATTATGTTTCATTTATATAATTTATCTCAATGCTGGATTATCTTAATTCATTCAGATTTCCAATGTCCCTGAGAGTCATACTGTACATCTGAACCGTGCACGTGGATCTCAGAGTCACAAACTTGCCAGTCTTGGTCATTTAACAGGAATAATATTCCGAGTTTTTTACAGTTGGATTAGGCCTTTAGGTCAAACGGTCGGATTTAATAGACTTATTGGGATAACTGAATTTGTATAATTAAAAAGTACTGACCGTGTAGGTCCCACTTTATATTAAGTGGCTTTAAGTACTATGTACTTACATCGACAAATAGGCTAAGTACAATGTACTTATTGTGTTCATGTTGTATTGTAAAACACTTGTGCTGCTATTGAGGTGTGATACTGGTAAGGTTAGGGACAGGTGTGGTGGTATGGGTCGGTTAAAGGGTAGGTTAAGGTGTAAGGGAAGGGTCAACTGTGTAATTACAAATGTAATTACATAAATTAATTACAGCTGTAATTACATGCAGGTATTTCAAAATATAAGTGCAATTTAAAACCATGTATTTACACAATAAGTCCTTTGTATCAAATTATTAATTTCAATGTAAGTACATAGTACTTAAAGCCACTTAATATAAAGTGGGACCAAAGTGGTCTATAAAACTAACTTTACCACACGCTTTACCATGGCTATGAATATAGACGCCGATCCCCGGGAGCCTACGGAAACGGTAGAGCACCCACGGAACCATGAGACATTAATTTTAACCAATCAAAAATCTATTGAAATCCGGACATGTCTCTGATAGGAGCCAAAGAAAGAAGATACACTCATATTATGAATAGGAGAAAGTGCAAACTAAAGCACAATATGGTGGAATAAGTCCCGCCTTCTAAATAAAATAGCCAATCATCGTATCACTGCTGCTTCTGTTATAATCTCCAGTTCCTATAGAAATAGTCAGTGTTCTGTGTCACCTGCGCTTAGGACTGCACATGCACATTAGCGTGGTACTGTCTGGAAAAATACAGTTTTGGAAAAAAAAAAAGTTTATATTATAACAGTCAGATTTCATTGGTGGTTACAAATATGTAATTTAATCATATAAGGGCACAGTTTTGGAGAATTTGATGTAGTGCTGGAAAAAAATCAATCGCGATTAATCGCATCCAAAATAAAAGTTTTGTTTACATACAATATGTGTGTGTAGTGTGTATAATTATTTTGTATATATAAATACACACATATGCATGTATATATGTATGAAATATTTGCATATATATAATGTATATATATTTATACATCATTTATATTATATATAAATATACATATTTTTTATGTTAATAACACTTTTTTCTTAAATATATACATGCATGTGTGTGTATTTATATATACAAAATAATTATACACACTACACACACATATTTTATGTAAACAAAACTTTTATTTTGGATGTGATTAATCGCGATTGATTTTTTTCCAGCCCTAATTTGATGTTCCCCTTTCAAAGAGAGGAGCTCCACTTGTATGCCTGAGAGGTGTCTCAAAGATGACCGCAGAGGGAAATTACTTGTCTTAAAGGGAGTTTATTGGTGTACCTCATATGAGGGTCCTGGTCTGTCGTATACACACAATTCTACCATTATATTTAACATTACAACATAACCGAACACGAAAGCTTTTAATTAACTCCAAAATCAACTGGCTATATCAGTGAGAGAGAGCAACTCACAATAACACCCAAACAAAAACAAAAATAACACATGGAAAGAATATGTGAATGAAGATGTGTTTTTGCTGATTTGTTGGTAATGTATTTGCATTCTGCAAACCATGTCAGGCCGCAGCTGAGTTCTCCATACAAGAGAGGGTGAAAAGAGCTAGACTTTTTGAACGAGCAACTCATGATAGAGGAGCATCAGGATCAATGGCTGATGCACGCTCCCTTAAACGGAAACGGGAATATTCTCCTGTTGAAGTCCATGATGGACCTAGCTGTTTAAGGGATTTGGCTGCCAAGATGGATAATTTTAGGGTGCTCTCACACCTGTACTTCGGTTCATTTGGTCTGGACTAATGGTGAAAAATTATACTTTGTATCATTTTCAGGCATTTTGGTTCCTTTTCACACCACACTGATTGCTCTGGTCCAAATCAGTTGATGAGTTGATGCAATGCAGTCACGTGACAACATCCACATCACTCGTTGGCCAGAAGTGTCTTAAACGTATTTCCACAACTGCCCTTCGATTGGCCAGAATTAACGTGCGGGAAAATTCCAACAGAACTCCCAGAAGTAAACAAAGAGGAGGAAAATCCGGCAGACATACGCAGAATTTGCTCACAATTTTTGTTCAGAATCAGCACAACCTTTATCCTTTCGCAAATCCCCTCATAAACAACAAAGTGTAGACGCGATATAAATAAGAGATTCACTGTGCAGTGCAGACAACTTTAGTGTTTATGAGAGTTTTCGGATGAGAGGTCGGATCACGTTCTCACCACAAACAAACCCCTCCAGAGTTCGCTTGAAAGCGTACCGAGCCCAGCTCTTCGAGGAGGTCTCGGTACGCTTATTTGGTCCGCTTTTGGTGCGCACCCGAGTGTGATTGCTGCATTCACACCTGCCCAAACGAACCGCACCAAGGGGGAAAACGAACTCTACTGCGATTCAACTGAACTAAATGAGACGGGTGTGAAAGCACCCTTAGGCCCCAGAATATGAGGTTAAACACAGAACAGCATGCAGTTTCATCTTTTGTCTCTGAAGACGATATCCTTCTGGAAGATTCCTGCTAGGCAACTACAGTCATATTGAGGCTGTCAGCACCCTCATCTTCCTCAGTTTTACGGAAGACAACTTTACTTCGTTTTTGAAAGTAAACATCTTTAAAGGTATATATGATGTCTCATAATATACATTATAATATATCGTATAATATATATAACCCCAGTGGGTGAGATTGTTTCACCAATTTGACGCTGGGAGAATAAAGGGACATGTTTTTAAATTGGTCCAAATGAAGTTTGTTGATGTATCTTTCACGCTCTATGGCAGGCAGGGCGGACATATAATTACTTGACATGTTTAATCTTAGTGATTTCTTAAGTTATTCACGACTGCCGGCTGTGTACGGACGTTGTTTTGTGATGCTATTTTGCATTGAAGTCTATGGGAAGTCTAGTTTATTTTCCCCCAAAAAGGGGCAGTGACGAAATCGACAGTTAAGTTCCCGAATGTGCCGGTAGTAGCCTACGTATGTAAGAGCTCTGTGTTACATTTAACCCCGCGTTAGGCCGTGCCCCGCGCTTCCTACTTGCATTATTCTTTGCTGCCTGTACATTACCCCTTGCCATAGCATATCAAAAGTAATTCACATTCTTTATTTTGCAAATATTTAACATAAAAAAATAATGTTTAGGCTATTTAGTGTAGGCCTAAACTTCAGTGTTAATTTGAGCATCTAAATTATTCACTGGTGATCACAGTCTAAATATGATAATAGAATCAAACAGAATTTTACAAAATTTATGGAAAGTTTGAGCTACTTACCAACAGTAATATGGAATGTCTTGTGTAATATCATACATCTGGTGGTGACCTCATAGTTTCCAGACTGATCGTTTCGGATGTTACTGATGGTGAGGTCTCCAGTTTTACCATTCCGATTAATGTTTCTCCATTCCTTGACAACAGGGCCGTTTAAGCGTGGAATGGGGATGACTTGATCTTCAAACTTCCACACTATCAGATCATCTCCCTGTATATCCGTAACACCAGTGCGTAAAGTAATATTATCTCCCTCCACCACTGACACTGACACCACATTATCTGTCATCGTAACAAACAGAGAACAAACAGGAACAGTGTAAAACAGAGATTATTCTTATAATGCTGTAAGTTGTATAAGGTCTAGAAGTCTGAGATCACACTGAAAATCACTGACTATAGTAACACTGACCACACTGTTTTCACTGATCACACTGACTAATGCAACTGCAATTAACTTAATTTATTTTAAATAATATATTCATGCATGTATATATAAGTTTTGAAATAATTCATGGGATATTAATTTTCAGAATATATTGCCCACATTGCCCACATGTATAATACACATAACATATATTAAAATAATAATTCATAATGGTAAAATTTTTTTTTTTTTTTTTTTTTATCAGTTTAAAAGTTTATCTTCCTCCACGGGGCGCTTCACAGCTCAGAATTATATGTGACACATTCAAATATGAGAATGATATTACAGGTGCTGGTCATATAATTAGAATATCATCAAAAAGTTTATTTATTTCAGTAATCCCATTCAAAAAGTGAAATTTGGATATTATATTCATTCATTACACACAGACTGATATATTTCAAGTGTTCATTCCTTTTAATTTTGATGATTATAACTGACAACTAATGAAACCCCAAAATCAGTATCTCAGAAAATTAGAATATTGTGAAAAGGTTTTAATATTGAAGACACCTGGTGCCACACTCTAATCAGCTAATTAACTCAAAACACCTGCAAAGGCCTTTAAATGGTCTCTCAGTCTAGTTCTGTATGCTACACAATCATGGGGAAAACTGCTGACTTGACAGCTGTCCAAAAGACGACCATTGACATCTTGGACAAGGAGGGAAAGACACAAAAGGTCATTGCTAAAGAGGCTGGCTGTTCACAGAGCTCTGTGTCCAAGCACATTAATAAAGAGGCGAAGGGAAGGAAAAGATGTGGTAGAAAATTGTACAAGCAATAGGGATAACCGCACCCTGGAGAGGATTGTGAAACAAAACCCATTCAAAAATGTGAGGGAGATTCAAAAGAGTGGATTGTGTTGGAGAATTTCATTTGTCTCGTACATGGGTCTAAAATAAAAGCTGTAATGATAAAGAAAAACTAGGCTTAAGGGTATGAGAAGACAGAAAACTAGGCCTGAGAATATGGGAAGACAAAAGACCAAACAGGTCAAAGAGTATGAGAGAGATAGAAAAAAAAAAACTGTGGTTAGACAGCACAACAGGTCAAAGGGTATGTGAAATATAGACTGGAAAATTACCCAAAAATCATGTATGAAGTCATTTTAAAAAAAAAACACATGCACGAAGGACCTGCCACCAATAGAAATATGACATTGTTTCTAATCGTGGCAAAGTGACGAGGAGGAGCAAAAAGATAACTGCATGAACGCTAATTGGACACCAAACGATAAGAAAAAGGTATAAGACAAGAGCACTGGCCCTTGTAAGATCAGATGGTCGGCCGGCATCTCACTTTGTTGCTTGTCAATAAAGTTAATGCTCCTGAAACCTGAAACTTCGACTCTGAGATATTTCTTTGAGAACCGATTTGAAGACTTTGAATTTGCTACAACTGCAGCTGGAGTCAGTAATGCCATTACAATGTCAGTAAATTATTCGCGAGCGGACGCAAAGTTTCTCGGAACCAAACATGGTATTTCCAAATCTAGATTATTCTGATCCAGATTTTTGAAAACCTTTTTTAAAACCTTTTTGCAATGCTTTTGCCTCTTTCAGAAAATGTTTGCTTAGCATCACCTGAGAAACTGTGTTCTTTTGACTGGTTCATCTCTTATTGTACCAATGTAGTTTACAAACAGTACCTAATAGGTAGCATTTTTTCCTTAAACAAAAAAAAAAATAGGAAATTTATCTCTTGGTTATATTAGTGAAAACCTGAACCTTATACAACACTGAACCACAATTAAAATATATACACTATTTTTAATGATCACCTTATTTTTTCGATGAAAATGGCAATAACCATGATTCTTTTTATATATTTCACTTTTTACACATTATTCTCATAACTTGCACTCATGGTTGCTTTTTAAAAAAATTTATTTACAAAAACAACAACCGGTTTTGAAGAGTAAACCTCTGATTATTCCATATCGTCTAAACTGTTCTCAGAAAATTATTCTAGATTTGAATCCAGTTATCAGATTGTAAGACTTGACTCACCATGGACAGTAACACTGAATATTTTGGATGTCTCAGTTGTACTCATGATCTGTAGTCTATAGAGTCCAGCATGGTCAGTTCTGGTGTTTGTGATGGTCAGAGATCCAGTCTGCTTGTCCAGATTCAGTCTGCCTCTGAATCTCCCATCAGCACCCTCAGATGTAGAGAAGAGTCCATCTGCTTTATTCATCTTAGCTATGAATTCACCACCAAACCACCACTCAGCTGAATCATCTTCTGGTATTACAGTATGAGGGTTTAGAGTGACAGAATCTCCCTTCATCACTACCAGTGTCACATCAACTTTCTGAACACCAAACACTCCTGATGGGGGAAAACAATTAAAAGATGTTAATTCTTTATCAATCCAGACATTTTTGCAGTGCAGCTGTTAGAGTGAATTTACCATGATACAAAGAGTTTTTTTCAGTATTGTACTGAAGTGCTCTCTACATGTGAAACAGAGAGATGAAGAATCCAAAACTGAGTCTGTCACTGCTGTGCGTGAATCTGCTGTTATAGTTTTCTAAATATAGTTTGAAACTGGCTTTTGCCAGGCTTTTGCAACTGGCTTAATTTCCCCAATACCCATTTCAAATATCTATTTACCATAAAACCACACTTTACATTTTATACACTAGCCTCATGTGAGGATATTGTTTTACGTCCATTATGTTGTGCCTCCTGAAAATTAAAGATGACGTGACTTGTGATTTCAACATAAAACACAAATTGTAAAAAGTTTGTGGCTGTATGTGGAAGATCACATGCAACACTCAAACAAAACACAAAAATAAATAAGTAAATAAAATTAAAAGTGCAGCCTGGAAGCACTGGATTAAAAAAATGCAATGAACCAAAATAAATTGTTATTCAATTTGTTAAAATATTAAATGTTTCTTATACTGGCATAACATTATTCAGATAATATATATATATATATATATATATATCCATAAAGAATGTTTTAAAGTTATTCACAGATATAGGGGAGACCAGAGAGTGTTGTAAATTTGGGGGAGTTCAAACACCATCAGTTTAACTTAGAACAGAGTTTAATCACAGTCATACATGAGCACCAGCATCCTCAGATCACAGTAGAAGTTGTGAGTCACAAAACAATATAGCCTAGAATTTACAGAATCAAAAAACAGGTTTGAGATATAAAAGTAAAATTTCAGGAATTGCTCAAAAATAGATCTGCAAATGTTTTGCACACTGTAAAAAGTCTAACTATTATTTACTCAATTTTTTTGGTGAAACATTTTTACACTCAAAAAAATTGAGTAAATTTTAAAGCTGTGAAATCAATGAAATATACTGTGCGAATTGAGTAAATACAAGTAAAAAAATTAAGTAAATTGGAGTAACTGAATCTGGTACATTAAGAAATAAAATTGAGTATGATTTAAAATTTAAAAAACAATATTTATGAGTAATATTAACTGTTTTTATTTATAAGTAATATTAACCTCTTTTATTTCCTCTAAACCTTTGTAAAATAGTAGCCTATTTCATACAACAACCAGTATACGTTAAATGGCATGGCCTTTATTGTCATTGAGTACAGCAATACAGCACATTTTACACTGTTTTTAACATGTATACAATATTGCCTACATTTAAACTCAATTAACAAACATTTTTGAAGTAAAATGAAACATTTAAACATTCAGGTAGCCTAATTCAAGTGTAATCAACCAGTCTTGTTATCCAATGTCCACCGGATCAGCGCTGGTTTTCGTCCCGGAGACGGACTCGCGCTCTGCGGGTGAACTTCGAACTTTAGACCGGTGTCCTGAATACCGTCCCACTCATAGCCGAAAGATACTGCGAGCGACTCACTCCATAACCTGCCAATAAACAAACAGTGACAGTTCTGAGGACATTTTATCATCCAAATGAATTATATTCATTATCATTAGAAAGGAATAAAGTCGTGTGTTTATGCAAGGCGTTTCAATCACGCGAAAAGACCATAACGTTAAAGACGGGCGCGACTCTGTTTAGGTGTCGAATTACGCACATGTATATGTTGTTTTGCATTAAATAAAATGATTTAAAGCACAGTAATGATTGTATAGATAAGATAATATATGCACAAACCTGAATTTCACAGAGGAAATGCACCAAATCTGCAACGCTGAGAAGAGAGATGTTGTACTGGAGACCGGAGAGTTCAAACAGCCCGCGCTCACTCAACCAAGAACCAACCGTCGAGTTGTCGTCACGTCAGAGGGTGGGGGAGGGGTGAATTGTTTTAATTGAGTAAACTTACTAAATTTCTTAAGAGTGTGAAATATATTAATAATATTGATTTGAATTAAGTACTTTTTTTGTTTCTTGAAACAGATCAGTTTAATTAAACATTCTCATATTTTTTGATAGAAATTTCACAAATATATTAAGTGTATTATAAAGAAATAATTGGTTAGTCAAATACTAAATAATTTTATTGAAAAAAACTTAAATATATCTGTAAATTCTAGATAAAATGAACTGTTGGATTTTTACTAAATTATTTTGGTATGTTTAACTCAAACAATCAAGTTAAAGATATTCAGAGATTTTATTAAGTTAATAAAGTTAAATATTTCTGTAATATTTACTAAGCCACAGAATTATTTTTTACAGTGCAAGTGGAAAAACAAATAGCAAAACGTTTAGGCTAATTTTATCTCCCATCTCATATTTGTTTCCATCACAGTCTATTTGTTATATATTTGTTACAAAATTTGTTTTTATTTGTTTTTTATCAAAATATTTTATCTGAAATAAAGGAGTTTGTATTGCATAATATTTAGAAAGGAAAACTTAGCACGATAATTTAACTAACCCCAGCGGTTACATGAGCAGAAATAACAGAGCTCGTTCTACTTATGAGGCAAATAATTATGAGCTTGATGAAGATATGCTATAGTTTTCTATTTCTGGTGTAGATAGTGACACAGAATACCTAAACTTAATAACGAAAACTTTATTTTAAAGTAATCCCTATTAATATATGTTTCAGGGACATCTGACTGGATAAATTATAAGTTATTAATGTGCAGCTGCTGCTGTTAATTCTGAGCCACACCCATAACCGACCGACAGAAAAGAGACACAGAGACACTTTATGCCGATTTTTATTTTGTATTCCGCTAAAACAGTAGCCAGCATTCATAAGCTTATTGTTGTTACTGTTGTTGTTGTTGTTGTTGTTGTTATTATTATTATTCTCAGACAAAAAAAAAGTTTTGCAGAATATTACAGGTCGTCTGCGCCCTCTTGTGTTCACTACCAAATAAAGACACACACGCACAACAAACTTAGCCCAATAAATACCATTATAATGGCGTTGTTATTCACACTATGATTTATCACAACGTCTATTTGTAGAAAAGTTTTACCAGTTTTTGAGGCGACAAGCAAATTAGATGACAAGAGCAAATGCGCATTTTATATTGGTTTACATTGAAACCGAATTTGTTCAATTAATGAAAATAAATTTGACTCACCGTCCACGAGCAATAAAGCCCCCAAAAAGAAGGAAATGTTCCTCATTTTGATGTTGCTTCTGTCCGCATCCAGAAGGGATACAGGATATTTGATGACTCGCAGCAAACCGATCAGGTCACGCGATTTCTGCGAAAGGATGATTTACGTCACACTATTTCAAAGCGGTCCAAACTGTCTATTGTCCAGAGGAAAATAAATAAAGCGTCGCCTCTGCTTTGGTGAGCGCAACTGCAGCAAATTTGAAAGTGTTAAATTAACACTTTTTTGGGGTTTATATAGGTCCACACTTAGAGTTAAACTAACACTTTAAATAGTGTTACTTTTTTACACTAGCTTAGTGTAAAAACAATACTGTAAGTGTTCACTGTTAACACCATAGTGTCCACCATTAGTGTCTGCCAGAGATTTGGTGATGCTTTTGAAATTCTTTAGTGTATTCTTAAAAAACGTCAATGCTCAACGTGCACTAACGGTCCAATTTTGCGAATACATGCTGGATAATAATGCAGCATAAAATGGTGTTTGGGCAGCAAGTTTTTTTGTGTGTGTGTGTGGATACAACTCTTTAAATAATGCATTGTGCTCAATTGTTAAATACTTCAGGAGGACAGTCATGCCTTTAGAAATACAAGGGGAAAACACCAGGTTTAGAATTTGAAGTAAGAGCAGGATACTCCACCTAAGGGTACAATATCACCAAACAGAAATGGATTGTTTTGACAAGACAAAGTGCCTGGATAGATTTGAGCTCTATGCTATTTCCACTGTGCTTTAGATTAACTGGACGATTTTTTCTCTCCAAATAATATCCATAATCATATGAATATATTCTGGAGAGCAATTCACTCCTTGTAACACATTTTTCTGAAAGATACTCAAAAAGTAGTTTCATTTCAAGTTGCACAACTCCTTCCAGGAGGTCATGCATTGCATCTAGAGAGCCTAGTTGTGGCACACATGAAAATACTGCAGACTATTGACTGTTGAGCTTCTTTTGAGGCGATGTGTTGACTTGAATTGAGGGTCAGATACTTATTGCAGTGCTGTTCATAAATTGAACGATCACACAAAATAACCCTAAATCATCCACATTGTAGCAGGATTGCTCTTTGATCGAAACAGCACCAGATCAGCTTTATTAGTGTTGAAGGTTGCTGTTCTGTCTAAAGTAAAACAGCACAAGATCAGTGTTGTATTTAATATTTCTTTATTAATGGTATCAAGTTCTTTGTCAAGTTTTTTGTATGTAATACTTAGACCTTTGCCTTGGTTACTTATACTTCTTGCAGTAAAAAACAGTTACAGCCCCCAACCATCAGAACAAAGTTGGCACCAGATATTCCTGAAACAGCACCTGATTGACCTGAACCTGTAATGATGAAGACAGACATTAATAATAATAATAAAGTAAAAGACTGGCTAGGCCCTTTGCAGCAGAAAGTGGACACTAACGCCGATACTGTAAGAGAACTGGAACGTTCAGCATCTGATCACAGTGATCGCATAACTGAAATGCAATTATTACTGTACTGTGTTACCTGCAAATACCTTAGGTAAATATCATGTAGTCAGTTTGGCTGTAAACATTTGGTCAGTGTGCACTGACAGAATATGACTATTCTCAATAACTTGCCTGTGATTGTTGTCTCTATGGATATAATAATGTTAGTTTAACATAAGTCCACACATGTGTTGTTGGTGTTATTGAGGGAGGTTAATCCTCTGTTTATATTTCTATTTCTTTGTGTTTAAATTTGTATTTATCATTGCACTTTCTCCCAGACGGCATAGAGTTAATTGTAGCTGTCCGAGTGTTAAAATGTAAAGTGCACATGTCTCGTTTAGGGAGATGCTTCTGCCGGGGTGGGAGAAAAGGGGTCTGGGTGCTGTTCTCATGTGTTGTTGTTGTTTTGGGAAATGAGAAATGACAATGAGCAGGCGAGGGTCAACAGTTCGCTGAGTTCAGAGAAGAAGTTGGACAGGGCCTTAGGAGGTTGATAGAGCAAGATAATTATGAGAGAGTCAGCCTTCAATACCATGTATCATGTTAGCAATATATAATTTATCAATAGCAACATTTTGCTAACTAATATTTTAAATGTTGTTTCATTTCTTAAAAACTATAAACACCATACAACATTGTTTATTTCTTACCTCCTCTTCACACCTCATGTGTTGTTAGTAATAAGTTCTGTTATTGTATGTTAGTTTTTCTGTAAACTATAACAATAATAGGCTGTAGCGTCTGGACCAATCAGACACACACAAATTATTTATTATATTTAATGAATAATCCAGAAAACTCACTATCCCAACAAAGGTCTGTGAAACTTCCCCAAATCAAGCTAACACACTGGCAGAACTCGATGTCCTGTTACAGGACTCAGTAAGACTGATAAGTTTTACGAATTGAAGGGAATTGGGACTTAATTCTTGCTGAGAAGGAGAAATGAACCCTTTTAATCCTATGCATTCCATGTGATAAATGTATTAACATGTATCTAATTTTTCATCTCATGATTTTCCTTTTATGTTGTTTGGCTTATGTCTTCATTCTCTCTTCTAAACTATTTTGGTCTGAAACATGACTTGGTTAACCAAAATCATATGTATATGTTTAGTCTCTATAAACTCTAATCTTCATCCCCCATTTGTTAATTTACATGACATTTTGCTAACTTTATGACACATTAGTATTTCACACCATCGCTGACTTGAGCGTCAAAGAAGCTCTGGCCGCTGTCAAGGACGCTTGTCAAAAAGCACGGGGAAGCTCGTTGACACTTTGGACGCTCTGACGTAGCAGGGAGAAGAGAAGTGTCACAACATGAAATGTAATAAACAGAAAAAACAAGCAATACATTGAAGAAACCTTTTATAATGACAGCATTTTTTTAACTGTTTTGGTCACATTTGGTCGGGGAAAAAAATAATAATTAGCTATTATTATTATTATTATTTGCATTAGGCTATTTTTTGCATTAGTGTAATTGGTCAAATCATCGTCACCATGAGCAAATGAATTGCAGTCCCGCTTAAAACAAGCATTCGTAAATATTTCAAATAAAAGTTGCGCTCATTCTCAAATGTGTATCACTGGATCATTATGGAAAATCGCGAAGTTGTTGTGTAGAATAGAGTCATACTATTCAGTAGCCCTCTGCTTGTTTCCATGGCAAGGACCCACCCAATCTCACCTGATCTCACTTCCTCCTAATCAGTGGTTCACTTTATAAGCCCCACCCATTCCTGTGTTCTGCCTGGCAGCAACACAAACCACATGTGAGGACCCTCAGTCTCTGTGTTTCAGATACTATCCATGGTTGTGCGTGATAAAAAAAAAACCATAACCGTCAAGCCTCATCATCTCATGTTGCTCCTCATGTGTGAACAGTGGCAATAAATGGCTTAAACGGAATCCTTTGTCCCTTCTCCATTCTTATCGATGTACCATGGTGATGCTCAAACTCCTGTGAACCAAAGCTAGATAGATTTTACAAGTGGTCCTTCGAGCCAGAGCCTGAGCATTGTCATGGCTGAAGGGAAGTCACCTCTAACCCATGGAGCACTTAATCCTCGACGCAAGATTCGTCCACCCCAGCGCCTGGAGGACTATGAAGTTGGCTATGAGAATAGAGTTACCAACCCAGATTGCACACATGTTCCACATGAGGGTCAACAGGAAGAACTTCAAGTAGATGATGAGCTAGAGAATCCTGAGCACTCTGAAGACAGAATACGCTATATTAATCCTAGTGAGACTCCACCACCTCCCACCTCCTTCACCAGACCATTTCCATCTACATCTGCCACCAGACAGCAAGACGGCACTCCAGAACTGAGCCAAGCTGATATAATAAAACAGTTACTTGAAACAGTGACAATGGTGAAGCGGCAAGGAAGGATGTTGCAGCGTCTCATGGAGAAACATGAAGCTTCAAGCCCAGAAGGCAGCTATTCCTCTGCAACCAGTAAACAAGATGGATTGCCCTTATCACCATCCGATCACTCACATGAACGGAATCAGATGACAGTGGGGTCACCCCCATCACCGCCAGCTCTTCGTCATGAACCTGCAGCCTTAGCTATGGCTCAGCCCAGAAATCCTCGAAGAGGAAATGTAGTATCAGGGCTCACTCCGGTAGTTTCACGCCCCCTTTACTCACAAAATCACCCTTCTCCTTCAGTCCATCATCAATCAGACCTCTTGCATCAACTAGCCCGGCATCAGCTTGCACCTCCTCTACCTCCTGTTCCTCTACAGTCCAGACCCATGTATTCTCTCGGAGGAGCTGCAGCACCCCCTGCTGACAGGCATAGGCGTTACAGACCAGTTGAGCCTCCTAAGTTTCCTGACCTTACCAGAGAGGATGAGGTGCAATATAGAATGTTGCGAATGGCACTGACCAACCTACTGGATCCACATGAAACTGAGGAATTTAAGTATCACATTCTTCTCGACCATCTGAAGGTGACCAGGCCAGACGTTTGGCTTTAGCCTATTCATATGCGCCCCAGCCATTCACCGAAGCCTTAAGGGCACTAGATGAACGCTATGGCCAACCACGCCAGTTGGTACTTAAAGAACTGAGGAATATCATGGCCCTTCCTCCTGTACGCCCCGGAGATAGTCATGCCCTAGATGTCTTTGCCCTGCGAGTCCAAGCACTAGTTGGGCTGTTAAGAACTATTGCTAGCGAAGGCACTGCTGAACTCCTCTGTGGCTCACATGTAGACAGGCTATTGGAGAAACTCCCGAACGAACAGGTTAGCCGCTTTAAACGCCATATGCACAGGAACCAAGTAGATGCCAACTATGCCCTCATCGACCTCTCTGAATGGCTGCAAGTAGAGTCCCGTTGCCAACCCAGGCGGGATTACACAGGTCCAAATCCCTCTCGAGTACACCGACCATTAGCTTCTACTCATGCAACTACAACTATACTCCACGGAGCAAACGGCATGAGTGAGCGTGGGGATCCCCAAATGCCTTCGAGGTCTCCGTGTGCCTACTGTAGCTCTACAAGTCATCACATAAGTCACTGTGCTGATTTCAAGGCCCTCAGCAAACAACAAGTTATAGGATGGATCAAGGAAAATAGGAGGTGTTGGCGCTGTGCCCGACCACGTTGCAGCTAACTGCACACTAAACAGAGACTGTAATATATGTAAGCGGAGACATCTACAAATACTCTGCGAAATTAACAAGAAACCTGATACAAATTCCTACCTTGTTAATTCCACAGCTCACACCCTGTACCTAGATCGCCCAAGTCATACCGGTCAATTCCTTTTGAAGCTGGTTAAAGTCATCTTGCGAAATGGCAGACGCACCTTGGAGACGTTCGCCCTTCTGGATGATGGTTCAGAAAGAACTATCCTTTTGCAATCAGCAGCTCACAGCCTACAGCTTAATGGAGAACCAGAGGATTTAGCACTCAGAACTGTGAGACAAGGAGTGGAGATCCTCCAGGGGGCTACTGTTTCCTTCAAGGTGAGCTCTGCTTCAAGTTCTGGTGAACTCGATATTAACCATGCCTTTACTGCTGATCGACTTGCCTTGTCAGAGCACACACACCCTGTTCTTTCCCTTCAACGGAAATATAGACACCTATATGGACTGCCATTGACACCAATGCATAAGGTCACCCCACTACTTTTAACCCTTGTGCATCCTTATGGACATTTTTGTCCTTTTCAGTTTTGTTTTTTTGATAACTTTGGCTGTGTTAATGCTAACTGCATAAAATTTGCCACAGGTGTGTATTTTTATTGGAATTTTAATATTTCACCTTCATTTACTTTAAAAAATTTATTTTGCACTAGGTAAAAAAAATACACCCACTTAGCGCCTTTTGGACAAAAATGTCCCCATTGAAACCCATTAAAACTGCGATTTTTAATCCCAGTGCCATTCAACTATAAAATGATGCAATCTTTCTTAACAGGCTTTCATTCTGTTGGCAAGGCTTCAAAATTTTAATTTTTACTATTTTTTATCAGATGGTGCCATTTTTTCAGGTTTGGCATATAAAGCAAATTATCACTTTATTGTTGTTTTCTGCTGTTTTCGGCTTATGCATACTATAGAGCCAATTAGATAAATTATGAACCTATAATTGTGTGGGTGTGTTGGTATGGTTGTCAGAGTGTGGTTAGTATGTGTGTACTGAAATTTTTAGGTGTGTGTGTGTGAACATTTTGAAAGAAAGAAATTATATTGTACTGGAAAACACAAATCCCACCCCATGTAAATGAGTCATACCCTTGGCAGAGTCACAGACCCTGCATGTGAAAACTGAAAAGGTCAAAAAGTTACTGAAGTTACTTTTTTTCATTTAAACACATTTCTTATTACTTGCTTGCACTTTGTTTTTGTTTTTGTTTTTATTCAAAGGTAAAAGGTGAGCTTGATTTTGATGTAGAAGTTTAGAGGCCCCACGACACCTTGCATAAATCAAAAGTGATTATTTTTTATGTTTTCACCTCGAGAAAATGGTGATTGTTTTGTCTGGTAGATTTTTGTTGACACAATTGCTCTCACAGCCAAACCTATAAAAATGTGATTTTTGAGGGCCTTGTCATTTCATTGTTTGCAAGATGAGACGTTTCACAGCAAGGGAAGCTCTGGATCTAGTGAACACATGTGAAAGTGAGGATGAAGAGTTGACTTCAGTTCTTGTTCAAAGTGATCTTGTACTTTTGCTTTATTTATAGAGCAAAATAAGGTATATTCTATCAAAAAAGTAAAAACTTTGGAGGATAATAGGAGTAATAAATCAATGATTTGACTTGGGCCTGAGTGACTTGGGCCTGAGTGGTATTTTTTTTTATTTTTTTTTATCTGATACTGCATAAAAATATGAATGCATCAAAATTAATGTTGTTATTAACCAGTGATATATCCAAGGCTGTAATATTTAAAGAAAAACCTGCTTAGCATTTAGTATATGGAATATTTGTATTATTATTATTATTATAATTTTTTATAAAAACAAAAGTGGCATTATGTAAAGAAACCAGCGTTTAAAGGGTTAAAATTCTGAAAATTAATGACTGTTTGGTAATTATGATTAGAGCTGATGCTAGTAAAAAATCTAAGTCAGTGAAAGTGGAAAAAAATATGAATCTATAATATTTTTATGACACTTTTTTGACATGGACATTTTTGTCCTTTATGGACCTGAGTGGTAATTTTTTTTATTTATCTGAGACTGCATAAGAAATATTAATGCATTAAAATTAATATTATTGTTAATCATTGACATATCCAAGGCTGTAATATTTAAAGAAAAAAAATTCTGCTTAGAATTTAGTATATAGAAAATTATTATTATTATTAAATTTTTTATAAACATCAACAGTGGCATTATGTAAAGAAACCGGCATTTAAAGGGTTAAAATTCTGAAAATAAATGAATGTTTGGTAATTATGATTAGAACTGATGCTAGTAAAAAATCTAAGTCAGTGAAAGTGGAAAAAAAGATTAATCTATAATATTTTTATGACACTTTTTTGACATGGACATTTTTGTCCTTTATGGGCCTGAGTGGTAGTTTTTTTATTTATCTGATACTGCATAAAAAATATGATTGCATCAAAATTAATATTATTGTTAATCATTGACATATCCAAGGCTGTAATATTTAAAGAAAAAAAATTCTGCTTAGAATTTAGTATATAGAAAATTATTATTATTATTAAATTTTTTATAAACATCAACAGTGGCATTATGTAAAGAAACCGGCATTTAAAGGGTTAAAATTCTGAAAATAAATGAATGTTTGGTAATTATGATTAGAACTGATGCTAGTAAAAAATCTAAGTCAGTGAAAGTGGAAAAAAATATTAATCTATCATATTTTTATGACACTTTTTTGACATGGACATTTTTGTCCTTTATGTACCTAAGTGGTAGCTTTTTTTTTAAATCTGATACTGCATAAAAAATATGAATGCATCAAAATTAATATTATTGTTAATCATTGACATATCCAAGGCTGTAATATTTAAAGAAAAAAAATTCTGCTTAGAATTTAGTATATAGAAAATTATTATTATTATTAAATTTTTTATAAACATCAACAGTGGCATTATGTAAAGAAACCGGCATTTAAAGGGTTAAAATTCTGAAAATAAATGAATGTTTGGTAATTATGATTAGAACTGATGCTAGTAAAAAATCTAAGTCAGTGAAAGTGGAAAAAAATATTAATCTATCATATTTTTATGACACTTTTTTGACATGGACATTTTTGTCCTTTATGTACCTAAGTGGTAGCTTTTTTTAAATCTGATACTGCATAAAAAATATTAATGCATCAAAATTAATATTGTTCTTAATCATTGACATATCCAAGGCTGTAATAATCAAAGAAAAAAAATTCTGCTTGGAATTTAGTAAATTGAAAATAATTACTATTTTTCTTTTTTTCATAAAAAAACAACAGTGGCATTATGTAAACAAACCAGCATTTTAAGGTTTAAAATTCTGAAAATTAATGAATGTTTGGTCATTATGATTAGAGCTGATGCTGGTTAAAAAAATGATGCCAGTGAAAGTGGAAAAAAATATAAATCTATAATATTTTTATGACAGTTTTTGGACACGGACATTTTTGTCCTCTATGTAGCTATGTGTAACTTTTTTAAATTGATGCACAAGGGTTAATTGGTTCAGACCATAATCATTTGATTTCACCTATTGCCCCAGTTCGATTCGGTCCATCAGGAACACCAGCAGCTGTTAAGACTCGTCTGGGCTGGACATTGCAAGGTCCAACGGGGGAGATTGAATCTCTCCCTTCTGTTGCTACATGCTTCCATACCTCCATTGCCTCTCGATGTGATGAGTTGTATCAAAATGTGGAAAGGCTCTGGCAATTGGACGCAATTCCCAGTCGAAATGAAAAGGCAGCCACTCGGTCCAAGCTGGACAATCAGGCAGTGAACTTGCTTGAGGTAGCCACAAAGAGAGTTCTAGTGGATGGAGTCTATCGCTATGCGACACCCCTCTTGAGGATCCCAGATGCGCCCCCCTTAAAGGCCCCTCCACAGGCCACCATGGCCCGACTGCGTGCCATTGAATCCAAGTTGGCGAAGGATCCTAAGAAAGCAGCAGCCTATAACACTGAGGTCTCCAAACTTGAACAGGCAGGTCATGTTAAAATGATTACCACAGAGGAAGCTGAAGGCTCAGCTGAGGCCTGGTATAAACCCCATCACATGGTGACACACAATGATAAGAATCGCCTTGTTTTTGACTGTTCGTTTGACTACCGAGGCCAAAACTTGAACAAGATCTTACTACCTGGACATACACTGGGGCCTTCCCTCCTTGGAGTCTTACTCCGTTTTCGAGAACATGATGTCGCCATTAGTGGCGACATACAGAGCATGTTTCATCAAGTCCAGCTTTTGACCAAAGACAAGCCCCTCCTTCGTTTTCTTTGGCGGGACATGAAAAAGGATGCCCCTCCAACCATCTACGAATGGCAAGTCCTTCCCTTTGGGACTACTTGTAGCCCCTGTTGCGCTATCTTTGCCATTCAAAGGCACATCGAAAATCATACTCGGCCAAATGATCCAGTGCGCCATTCAGTAGAGAGGGGATTCTACGTTGATAACTGCCTTCAAAGCTACCCCACAGTTGCTATGGCCCGTCAGACTCTCGATCAGTTGAGGTCAATTTTGTCCACTGGAGGCTTTAACATTCGACAGTGGGCCAGTAATGACCCGATGGTCATCAGTCACTTACCACCAGAAGCAAGATCTAAAAATAGTGAGTTCTGGCTCTCTAGAGATACTATGCCCTCAACGGAATGTACTCTTGGGCTGCTGTGGAATTGCCAGACAGAACGTCTTGGTTACAGAGGCCAGGCAACAGAATCATCCACCATAACAATGCGGTACATTTACCATGTCCTTGCCAGCCTCTATGACCCTTTAGGGTACCTTATCCATTATACGACCAGGGCAAAGGTCCTAGTCCAGCGGCTGTGGGACAAGCGACGGGATTGGGATGATCCCTTATTACCCTGTGACCTACTTTCTGCTTGGAACTCCTGGAGTGATGAACTGTCAATTCTCCCGACAGTAACCATGCCTCGATGTTATACGTCTATCAGTGCCCCACTGCCCTCTACACAAGATCTTCACATATTTTGTGATGCATCGAAATCTGCTTATGGTGCAGTGGCATACCTTCGGTCGGAGGGTGGGAAACAAGTTCAAGTAGCCTTCTTGCTTGCTAAATCTCGTGTGGCACCAAAGAAACAGCAGTCCATTCCTAGATTAGAGCTCTGTGCTGCATTAGTTGGTTCCCGTCTTTGTGACTTTCTCAGAACAGAACTGACTCTCCCTATCAGACGTACCATCCTTTGGTCAGATTCAACCACTGTACTTACTTGGTTGCGGACCGATTCATGCCGCCTTAAGGTCTTCGTTGGTACTAGAGTGTCTGAGATACAAGAACTTACTAACTGCCAAGACTGGAGGTACGTCAATACAGCCGATAATCCAGCTGATGACTTTACGAGGGGTAAAGCCCTTGGAGAGCTCCAACGGCCCAACCAGTGGAGCCAAGGCCCTCATTTCCTTTCTCAACCCCCTGGTACCTGGCCTCAACCCCCTGATGGCTCCATCAATGGAGATCAACATCACCTTGAAATTAAACCTTCCTTTTGTGGAGCAGTTGGCACTATCAGGTCGGTCCCAGACTTCAGCCTTTATGGAACTTATCAAGCCCTCCTTGATGCTTCTGTCCAGTTGAAGCACCCCCCAAACGCTCAAGTAACCTCAACTCCAGCAGATTATCTTCAGGTAGAGACAGAAATTCTGAGACAGGCACAGATGGATAGCTTTGGTGAAGACCTCACCTATATCAAGGCCAAAAAACCTCTATTGTCAACTAGTCGCCTACTCACCCTTGCACCCGAAGTTTGTACGGACACAGGTCTTATTCGGGTCGGAGGCAGGTTACGGCAGGTTGAACAGGAACCTAACACCATTCATCCCATTGTCCTCGATCCCAAGCATCCAGTGTCTAAGCTGCTCATCCAGGAATATGATGAAAGACTGAAACATCCTGGCCCAGAGAGAGTATTTGCAGAGCTCCGCAGGCGGTTCTGGATTTTGAGAGGGAGAGAGGCAATACGGAAATATCAACATGGTTGTGCCCAGTGCCAACGGTGGCGTGCAAGGCCCGTTGTCCCCAGGATGGCAGACCTTCCTATAGCTCGTCTCCAGTTGTACAAGCCTGCCTTCTACTCAACGGGGATGGATTGTTTTGGACCTTATAATGTCAAGCTTGGACGTCGGACCGAGAAGCGGTGGGGCATTATATTTAAGTGTCTAACGACTCGCTGTGTGCACTTGGACCTCCTCTGTAGTCTCGATACAGATTCTTTCCTCCTGGCCCTACGCCGTTTTACAGCCCGTAGGGGCACTCCCTTCGAAATCTGGTCGGACCAGGGTACTAACTTTAAGGGAGGAGAGAGGGAACTTAGGGAGGCCTTCATAGCACTCAGTCCATCCCTGCAAGTCCAACTCCATCAACAAAGGATTCAGTTCCATTTCAACCCTCCCCATGCCCCTCATTTTGGAGGAATATGGGAAAGAGAGATTCGTTCTGTCAAACAGGCCCTGCAGAGCTCCCTAGGCGCCCAGCTGGTGACAGTAGAAGTCCTGCACACTTTGTTGATAGAAGTTGAAAACATCCTTAACTCTAAGCCTCTTGGCTACGCATCCTCGGACATTGCCGATCCTGACCCAGTTACCCCAAATCTTCTTATGATGGGGCGGCGAGATTCCTCCCTGCCTTTGGTCTCCTATCCGAGCTCTGACCTCCTTAGTCGCCGGCAGTGGCGTCATAGCCAGGTGTTGGCAGATCACTTTTGGGCCCATTTTATTAAGCGCTACCTCCCCCATCTTCAATGCAGACAAAGTGGCAAACACACAAAGAGAATTTGCAGCTTAATACAGTGGTTATGATCATGGACCCACAATTGACCCTTCGCGTGGAGCTTGATTGACAGGTGTTCTAACCAATCATACTTCGCCATCCGCCATTTTTTCCGAAAAAGCAGCCAGTAGAGTTAGGAGGATTTTAACTTGGTAAAATGAATATACTGACGCCTTTCCGCGGTTAAAACAACATTACTTCTTATGTTCGTTCATGTTTATTTGATGCTATAAATGAACTAGAAGGAAGAGATGATCGGATCAGGAGCAGCTTTAACGGATGCTCTACAGCGATCTGTCACGGCACATTAAAGAGCCCCAAAACGGTATTTATTGTTTAAATTTCTTTCAAAAAATGACCACATTTGAAAGCTGAGACTTTGTTTAATATGTTTAATATCAAAAGTAACCGAAAAGTAACCTGGTCTGTCCTGTCTGTCCGCGTGTTGTCAGTCTCCTCTCTGCTCCGCGATGTATTTTTCACTGCGTGAGAACATGGTGAGAGCATGAGAGCAGCATAGCTTGTCGGAACATAGCGACAGTAACTAAGGAGGGCGGGTCTTTGCGAAGGGTCAATTGCCTAGGGCCCTTTGGACTGTTGGTTGCGTTACAAAGGTTTTTCCAAGTAAGGATGGTCAGGTCAGGACGGCGGAAGTAATGGTAGGGAACAGATCTTATGTCTGCCCAGTTTCTCGACTGATTAAACTCCCTGCCATCCCCGATCATCCTCCAGATCACTCCTCTTAGTATGACTCTTGGGAGAGCAAATCCCTATGGGATTTGGGGGCGGCTGTAGAATAGAGTCATACTATTCAGTAGCCCTCTGCTTGTTTCCATGGCAAGGACCCACCCAATCTCACCTGATCTCACTTCCTCCTAATCAGTGGTTCACTTTATAAGCCCCACCCATTCCTTTGTTCTGCCTGGCAGCAACACAAACCACATGTGAGGACCCTCAGTCTCTGTGATTCAGATACTATCCATGGTTGTGCGTGATAAAAAAAAAACATAACCGTCAAGCCTCATCATCTCATGTTGCTCATGTGTGAACAGTGGCAATAAATGGCTTAAACGGAATCCTTTGTCCCTTCTCCATTCTTATCGATGTACCATGGTGATGCTCAAACTCCTGTGAACCAAAGCTAGATAGATTTTACATGTTGTGTTTGGTGCTGCTTTACTGTATTTGCGGAGAAGACGTCACCAACTATCCCAGCTATTTTATCCCACGCCTCGTTCTTTTGTAACTGGTCCCTGTAAGCAAACAACGTCATATCATATATGATAGGAAACCCAGCAACAGCGATTATCAGCTTCTCCTCCATTTTCTCGGAACTAATGTTTTGGTAGGAATGAAAGTTCACATCGTATGTTTCTCCGGAATCAGCCAGAGTGAAGGACGTCTTTATTCTGATTGGTTGCTGGCGTTTTGCCGCTGAACCGCGTCATAGCTCATTACCATAAAGTTGAGCTTCGTTCAACTTTCTTATTGAGCTCAAAACGCGACGCCGGGGGATCTGATGCTCCTTGCAGCTGAGAGAAGCCAGCTTCCATTGAAAATGAATGACTTCTGGCCGCTTTGGAAGCTCAAGTCGATGTGAGCGTACGGTAAGAATCTTGTAGATTCTTTCCTTAAACATCCAATGAAATGACACATTCAAATGCCCTGCTAGAACACAATGGGTCGTAAAAACTCCCTCCAAAGGGAAGGCTTCTTATACGCTGATTTCATGCAGCCGCCATTTTGAAATTGCTCCAGTGGGAAGAAAACCGGAAGTGTCGCTTTTAATCATAGGAGAGTCGCGAAGGCGATGGCATATTGTTGTGTTTAATGTAGAAATTAGTTATTCTAAAAATGTACATACATTTCTTTCATACTTTAGACTATATACAGTGAAATTCATTTATAAATAAAACATTTTTTTTTTATATATATATATATAATTCAGAACGGAAAAAAAAGAAGCAGGAACGAACTTTATACCCTATATTGGATATTAACATCCAATAGTGTAAATCGCGGCAGCGGCTTCAGGTTGGTAGTCCAAGCATTGTTGTCTATCTGTACTTCTGATCTGTACTAGCCTCGTGCACTCTTGGGAGTTTGTAAATGATTTGAGTTCATCCAAGGGTAAATACAATGTTTTGTGAATATGTTTGTTTAATACTATTTGTGGATGGATATTTGCGGTGTATGCCTGGTTATTTGGTCTTATGCCAGATGTTATACATTTAATTTTTCCAATATTTCATATGCCGTTCATCAGACTATAATTTAATGTGATTACCATCTGATGTGATTATTTACACCATGGGTCACCAATCTCGCAGTGTGCAACAATGTAGGGGATTTCAACCCTCGTGAAGTGAATGTGGAGGTGTGTAGGGAGCTGATTGTTATGCGAGTGTTATTTTCTCTAGTTTCTCTCGAATGATATGCAAGTGGGTAATAACAAATATGAGAGTTCACGTAGTGTAATAGCTTAGTGCTTCTGGGTTGTACATCACACGTAGGCTCACTATTGGCCGACGCTGGTCGTGTGTGATATACAACACAGAAGCACTACGCTGTTACACTACGTGAACTCACTCAAGGCCCACAGAGAAGGAAATGAATAGTTGAATAAAGTTCTTTTTGCACACAAAAAGTATTCTCGTCGCTTGATAAACTTAAGATCGAACCATTGTAGTCACTTGGACTATTTTAACGACGTCTTTCGACGTCTGGTGTCCTTAACGACTAACTTTTCTGGGCCGGTAAGTTTCAATCCCATAGAAGCCTACGGAGGAGTGATCCAGCTCTCAGATTTAATCAAAAATATCTTAATTTGTGTTCCAAAGATAAACGCAAGTCTTACGGGGTTGGGACAACATGGGGTTGAGTAATTACTGACAGAATTTTCATTTTGTGGTGAACTATCCCGTTAACTAACTATACTTTTGCTGCCAAGCTCCTGTAGAAAAATGTTTGTTTAAAAAAAAAAAATAACAAAAATAAATTTTACTAAACATTTATTTGGTGAAAAGTAAAAGTCCTCAAGTATGGTATGCAAAAATCAATCTCAGAGGACTCTTTTCGATGGTTAAATCAGCACTGTTAACTGCAAGCATGGCCACAGGTGGTTGGGCAACACTTCTGTCTGGCCATCATGGTTCCGGTTGTCGGCACATAAAAGGTGGATAACATTTACCAGGCGTCACTGCATGGATACAAATATTCAGCTTTAGTCTGTGCATTTAGCATCATTCAATTTCAGAAACACAAAACTCAAAGCATAGAACAGGTTTTATTTGGAGCAAAGTTGTATTCCAAGTATTATGAATCGTCTCAACTATTTTATCCCTCAATGCCAATGTAACGTAAAAACAAGTGCATAAATCAAACATTAGTATGCTGCCTATCAGATCTTATGTATAATCATACGTTGATAAATGTGGGGGCTAAAAACATAACGGCCCTAAAAATTCATGGTTTTGGTTTATCTGTCAAGTGTTTGTATTACAGCATATATGAATGTTGAATGACTGTCTGCATTTAAAAAAACAAAAAAAGCTGATCCACACACTAATAAAATAAAAATACCTGTATATGGAGCTGAACACTGATGTCCACATCCATTACTGCAGCATTTCTCATCGTTCGGACAGTCACTGTCATGGGAACACGACTCGACACACACTCCAAGGGTTTTTTTTGGACACACTCCTGGCTTTGGTTTATCTGTCAAGTGTTTGTATAACAGCATATGAAGGATTCGTTGAATTTATAAAAAAAAAAAAAGCTAACCCACACATGAATAATAAAATTAGTGGTGTCAACAAATTAATTCACTGCAGTGAAACAAAGGCGGTCTCAAAACAATTTGTTTTTATTTTATAGCTGTCGTTTGTCGCATCACAGACTACCTTGTAGCCAATAATGTCAAGGTGACAAAACTATCAGAGTCTCGAGAAGCCAGGTTTTCCAGGAACAGTTATAATAAAAAAGGGTTGATTTAGCAATATAACCTGTGTATGATGTATATTACGATGTTATGATGAATTTTATTCAGACACCAGTATTAATGCCATAAGAGATGCCATTGAAACTACTTTAAGTTGTTTCTACATTAATTTGAAAACTGAAATTACTACATTATAAAATATTTTAAAAACTTCAATGTTTTAATCATCAAAAATAAAAGTAAAAAAAAAACATAATAATAATACCTGCATATGGAGCCATACACTTATGTCCACATCCAATGCTGCAGCATTTTTTATCATTCGGACAGTCGCTGTCATTCTCACATGACTCGATACACACTCCTACAACTCCTATATCAATGTTTTTGCTTGGACACACTCCAGGCTTTGGTTTCTCTGTCATGTGTTTGAATAACAGCATGTCAGTGAATGTTGAATGACTCGAATGTGTTTTGAAAGAAAAGAAAAAAAAAGTTGATCCACACAGCAATATAAATACCTGTATATGGAGCTGTACACTGATGTCCACATCCATTACTGCAACATTTCTCATCGTTCGGACAGTCACTGTCATAGGAACACGACTCGACACACAGTCCAAGGGTTTTTTTTGGACACACACCAGGCTTTGGTTTCTCTGTCATGTGTTTGAATAACAGCATATCAGTAAATGCTGAATGACTCCTTGTGTTTTGAAAAAAAAAAAAAAGTTGATCCACACACCAATATAAATACCTTTATATGGAGCTGTACATTTATGTCCACATCCATTACTGCAGCATTTCTCATCGTTCGGACAGTCACTGTCTTGGGAACACGACTCAACACACGCTGCTTCTTCCAAACCCACTTCAAGGGTTTTATTTGGACACACTCCGGGCTTTGGTTTCTCTGTCATGTGTTTGCATATCAGTGAACGCTGAATGACTCCCTGTATTTTGATTTAAAACAAAAGGCTGATCCACACACTAATATAATAAAATTTAAATACCTGCATATGGAGCTGTACACTGATGTCCACATCCATTACTGCAGCATTTCTCATCCTCCGGACAGTCACCGTCATGGAAACACTTTTCAGCACACAATCCTACTCCATCTGCACTTGGACACACTCCTGGCTTTACTGTTATTCAAACATGACAGAAACCATAATCACTGAATGTATCAATTTAAATAATAATAATAATAAAAAATTACAATGAAAAAAAATGTCTTCAAAGTTTCAAGTTTAATTCGATGTGTCACTTGCAGTTTGTTTGTAATTATTTGTGAAATACAATAGCATTTTTTTTCAGGGTTTCTTTCAGAGGACCTCTGACATCTACTATTAGTTAAAAGTCATTGAAAGCAGGGAGAACACAGTTCCACAAACAAATCGTTGCATTCGTGTCATAGGGCAGTCTTTATCAGAAACATCCTCGAAGGGAAGCAATTCAGTTTCACCAGGCATCAACCGGACACTATACAGAAGATGATTCAAGAGGATCATTGGGGAGGCTGGGAGTGCTGAAATAGTTTTCCACTTGCAAGTCAGGGGTTTTGCAATGCGTGTCATACTGAAGTATAACAGCCACAAACATATCTGTATCAAGTCAAATTAGTTTAGGAATCTACCATTGTTGCCTAAATTAAACTAAAAACAGAACCTCCCACTGTTGTGCATTGTAATGCTAAAACAAAACATGGACAGTGGTTAATATTGGTTATGAACAGTTTAAAATAATACCGGTATATATAATTTGGCATGGAAAAATCACATTACGGTTCCAACAAAGTGCACAAATTTCCGTATGATCAAAGTTTGGCCGAGACTTATAGTTTCTGACAGCATAACTTCTGAATAAAGATAAATATTTTTTTTTTTTTTTTTTTTAAATCTGTTCGGTCATTTCTGTGCAGCTATTTGTGAAGCAATCAAAATTTGAAGGAGTAGCAAAAAATCTAAATACTGTAGGCTACTTTTCATAATGACCACTAATGGGCGGGTGGGCCACAATAACAGCAACACAGAGTTTAACTTTAACTGTACATCTGTCCTGTAGGCTAATTATAAATGTTCCAAGTGCCTAAAATCAGATTTTGATAGCCTACTTGTTCACGTATTTTCTTCGCACCATAGTCTAATGAAGTTAAAAGATCTCACCGGTGTCTAGATCAGGGTCTAAGCTCCAGCATACGGGACACAATATTAAAACAGCAACCAACGAGAAATACAGTCGAGCTGTCATCCTGAGACCTGCGATCTCACAACGGACTCTGCTGAACAATGCACTGAGTTAGAGGGTTTGTAAACGCTTTTTGAAAGATAAACTTAGTAGGTTTGGCGTGACTCCAACCTGGCTGCAGTTTTTGTAGTCTAATCTTAAAGACCCTGATTAGCTTGTTCAGGTGTGTTTGATTAAGGACGCTGTGTTAAAAATCCCAATTAGTCAGTCTTGGGAGACACGCCCACTTCCTGGAACTTCCTTCACCTGAGGATAATTGACCGTTCGCAGGCCCCTCCCCCAAAACGGCCATTGTCCAATCACACATCATAGCAACCGTTACTATGTGAGCAGGTCCGTCAAACATTGACTCCAAGCAAGCTGGTGAAGCGGTGCACCCACAGCGTTTGTAAATCAGACACTAGATACCCCGAGAGATTGTCTGGAGGAGTTGTGTTCTTTCCATTCCCAAAGCCGAAAACACAACGTGAGCGGTGCCTACAATGGATAAAACAGTGTGGACGGCACTGTGTCGAACATGGTTAACTCGCGTGCGTGAGACTGACACACTGAGATTAGTCAAAGAAACATGGAGAAAGCAGAGGATCCACAAAGGAAGTACGTTTTCTAAAGGGTTGTTGTTAACATGATATTTTCGGGGGGAAATGAGCAGCAGTCACTAGCAGTGCAGGACCTGTACAGTTTAGAGGAGTGCACGCTCGCAACGGGGAACGCATGAAGCTTACTTGACAACATCAGTTCACATATCAATATCGTAACGAATAGAAATAACCTTAAATAATGTATGATTATCTGCATCTTTCCGTCTCTTATGTATAGTTACTTTTTAAACACAAAAATCGTATTCAGCATGGCACGCAAGTGGTTGCCGTGGTAATGAACAAGCCGCTCGTTAAAGCGAATGTAGGCTATAACCCTGTATCTGTGGCAAAATTACTAAATATGCAGCGTGAGTTATATATTTCTAACTCCAAACAATTACCCACTGAACCAGCTTATAAAATCTTCTTCAAGGCTGTGCTGGTTGCATTTGAGGTAACGGTACAGTTCGGGTTTCTCACAGATTTCACTTGAGACCGGTAAGCATTAACGTTAGCCTCGATAGTAGTCGTGTCTCCTTCATTGCGTATTTTTATATTTTGAATATATCCCTCCACTGTATACTGTAACCCCTTGTGCCTCGATCTGGAGGATATCACGGAGGTATTGCTCCAAAAAAGGGTCACTGACACGCACGGGTATACCTCTTCCCGTCATGGCAATCTGTGGTGCTGGTCGTGTTTGACCATTTGTTTGACGGGCGTAGCAACAATAACTAGGGGGCGTGGCTTTTGCGAACGGTCAATTACCTTACCAATCAACCTCACTAGTGTGTTTCTCTTTGTGCTGACTGTTTGCTCCTCTGCTTGCTCCGTCTATGACTTTGTAAGTTTATTTAAACTTTCTGTATTGATATTAATTTGATAACTTTTGATTTGTTTAAAGATTTTCTTTATCCTCCTGGGACCCAAGAATAGACTTTTGTCCACTGTAGTGGACATTATGTTTTAGTGAATTTCTCTGACATCATACATGTCACATGACAGAACCTGGGTGTCCTGTAAAGAGCACATTCAGGATTTTTCAGAGATACCAAATGTTTGGAGCAGTGGCGGAGCCAGAGGGGGGTCCGGGGTGGCACTGGACACCCTGACATGCGATTGGCCACCCCGGGTGCCACCCCAAAATTGTATTTGCTGGCAGTTGCTGATGCCGATTTAAAAAAAAAAAAAAAAAAAAAAAAACGTTCGCCGGCAGCGCGCGCATTTTTCAAATTCAAACAGACGAGCAGCAGTCAGCAGAGAGGACGAGAGATGGTTGCGAGTCAAGATACTTCAACTTCACAGAAGAAACATCATATTTGAAGTAAGTTTTTAAGTTTAGCATCAGGGTTGTTTGCTCCGAATACATTAATACACGCAAACAGTAGGCTACCATTGCCGTGTACGTTACAGTATAAACGCAGGCAAAGAAGAGAAGAGCTGAAACAAGCGATATCATAATGCAATCACTATAGCTACACTGTGAGGCTAGGGTGGCCATACGTCCGGATTTTGGCCGGACAGTCCGGATTTTAAGCCCCGTGTCCGGCGTCCGGCGCAGCCTCAAGCCGGACACTCATTTGTCCTCCTTTTTGGAGTCGCGCTGAATTGTTGAAAAAAATTAACCTATAAAAAGCCCGCATAATGATAGCGGCTCTCTGATGCCCGTAAATTAGTTAAAATCTCTTGGAATCTAGAGCCGCGCATGCGAGACAAAACTGTATGTGCTTCAAACCGTGCAGCGCGCGGCAGAGACCGGGAGACCTTGCGTGCCCTCAGCGCACAACCCCCCCCCACGTCAACAAAACCAACGATCACAAAAATATATGTGTCCTCCTTTTTGGTGTTATGGAAATGGCCACCCTATGTGAGGCTAAGATCTAACGTTAAAGTTACTGTGTTTTGATCATCATTCTGAATCTGATCTAGATGTAGTCTTTGATAAAAATTCGATTTTCTCAGCTTTTTGCTCACCTTTTTCTTATTAAACGTACCAACATTCAAGTGTTGATAAAAAAGGATGCATAAAGCTATAATAAAACAGCACAGGGTCTGTTCTTTCTTTTGACATGTTCAGATATTGTTAAAGGAGTCATAATGTGCAATTTTCACTTTTCCATGAGAATCAATGTATGTTATGATTGACTAACGATTATACATTGGCCGGGATGCCGATATTCAAAAGTGGAGCGTTTGTTTACTAGCCTGGCATGCCAGACCTACATCAAGATGTTAGGTCTGGGAACTCTCCATTGACATACCTCAATCCGAGGGGCGGGATAAACGGTTGTCTTTCAAAATCCCTCTGCATGCAATAGGACAGCGCTAACCAACCAGAGCAACGAACGGCTGTGGCTGAGTGAGTCCCGTGCGTTTTCCCACTAGCGGAGCTAGTTGATATATTAAACTTTTGCCGTATCCGGTCGTCAAAACTCCGAACACATCTTCCTTTTCTAAGAATGACTTAAGTGATGTTCTCTTAACTCCAAGTCCTCCAGAGTCGCGGCCAAAGCCGATTCGAAAGACCGCTGCATCTTCATTGTTTTCAAGCAGCAGGGAAATCACCTATGGAAATCACGCGGAACGTCATGAACTGTGCCGTCATTGTGTTAAGCCCGCCCGCCGACCCTATACACGATGTGATTGGCCTGACCCGAAATTGGTTTTTCCAACTAAAAAGTCTATTGAGAGTTGCTAGACCACACTGGCAGCGAAATGATTTTCGCGGCCGCTAGGGTGCGTCTAGATTTCTAGGCTATTTATTTACCCCAGGGTTCTTAAACTAGCCAACGTGCACGCGCACTCAAATACGAGATTTCAATTTCTCCCCCGACTTGACGTCAAGACGGGGCCGGATATACCATATATGGACACCGCAGAGGAGGCCCGCCCTGCCCCTCTCCCCATCATATTCAGTCAAGGAAGATGCAGAAACGTAGTGCACACGCGAGTTGCTTTGGGGTCATAATCCACATTCTAATGTTTTTTTTTTTACCCAAAACTGACCAAACTACAAGGGACCAGTGGATGAAATTTATTTTTAATGACGCTGTTCCAACAACCATCTCAACTTGCTCAACGTTAGGTGTCTGCGCTAAACATTTCACAAAATAATCTTTTACAAATTTGGGGCAATATCAGGCGAAGTTGGCATCGAAGCTACGTTTTGGAAAAAGGTGTCATTCCAACAATCAGGGACTTGCCTGAATTTGAAACGGTAAGACTGTGTTTTTATTACTATATTTTGTGTAACAAACAGCAGCTAACTACTAATGCGGTTAATGTATGTGATGTAAACACGGGGAATGGACTCTACGAATGCTAGCCACATCTTTCCACTTTGTTTTACACTACAGTAACGATGATAAAATGATACAGCTATTATTTAATATAAACGTATATAATATAACAATGACAACATAACATTGTATTGATTTTTTTATATAATAGATAAGGATAGATAAATTGAAAAAACAGTCAAGAAATAATAAACATAAAGAAAAACATAACGTTACGTATGAAAATTATTGAATGTCTAAAAAAAAATAAAAAAAAAAATAGCAGTGGCCACCCCCTGGCCACCCCATGTATAAAACTCTAGTTCCGCCACTGGTTTGGAGGTTTCACCATGAAAACAACTTCTCCTTGGTCTTTAAAAATGTCTGACATTAATTTAGTGATCAAATGTAGCATTCTTCTGGAAATATGATAATATATTGTAATTATAATTTAAATTGGACTACTTTTCAAATTGTATTTCATAAAACAACATCTCAGTAAAATGTTGAGGGGTTTCAAATAAAAAAAAAACTTTCTGTTACAGAACAGGGCGTTGATTTCACACGTGTCCACTGTAGAGGACATTAGGACTTAAATCATGTTTATCAGGCATTCTGGGAGACACAACAAGTGAATATGGAAATAAATTATACATCATTATTCCAATGAAATATTAGATATTATTATTAAAATGTTGCCAATTATTACTCCAATTATTACACTTCTATTTTCATTAAATTTTACTCCAAGAACACATTAATGTGCAAATTAGATACAGTGTATAGAATCATTGCATTGAATGGGAATATTAAGTTATGGCCATTTTACCCACATATTGCATAAAGTAAAATGGTGTATCAATTCATTCCGTTATTTCTTTCATAACATAGTTGAGAATCATCTTTATACAAATTTTGGTTGAAAAAATTCTGAAACCCCAAAATTTATATGGTGATTGAAAAAAAAATCCCATTGTTTTTGCCTATACATATGAATACATGTCATTTTATTTTTTAAACAACTTAGTCCTGGTGTCCACTACAGAGGACATAGCATAACGTATGAATAAAATATTATTTTTCAAAAATGTTTTTTTACCATTTGTTTATTGTGCTCTAAACAGTGTGGTGACATGGAAAAAAACTAAATTCAAAACACTTTTTTTTTTTCTGGGTCTCAGGAGGTTATGGTTATGTGACTATATATTTATTAATTTTTTAATTTGTATCAGTAAAGTTAACTTTGTTTGATTGTAGACACCAGCAATATGCAGCAATTGTGAAGTCATATTAATGAAATGGGAGAAAAAAAGAAAGAAAGCAAATGGCAATAAATAAATAAATCGACACACTATCTAGCACTCATCCTCAACCAGTCAAACACCAAATATTAAACACGCTGCGTTCACACCGTGTTTCTCATTTCTTATTTGTGCATCCTCGTTTCCTTTCCTCGCTTCATTTCCCTCCACCTCCTGTGAGAAAGAAAATGAGGACGGAGGAATCGAATGCAAGTTTTTTTTTTTATACATTGAATACTTGATCACTCGAGCGTCACTTCACAGCGTCATCAGCAGCGCTCAAAGGATCTGCCCATGTTTAAGAAATGCATAATCAGGGGCGGATCTACAGGGGGGCAAGGGGGGGCAGGTGCCCCCCCACTCTAGAGCATTGCCCCCCCAGCTGCCCCCCTAACTTTGGTGATCCAAAAACTGTACTTGTAAAAACAACCTGCAAACTTCTCAAAACAGTGAACTAAACGATACATTTACCAAAAGTGAACAATTAAATTTTTATTAAAGCCCGTCCCCCCTGCCCCTCAAATACTTAGTACGTCCCTGATTCAAACGTGCAGAGCGGCGTTCGCTCAGTCACGCGCGCGCGCACACACACACACACACACACACACAGCGAGTCTGCTGCGGTGCGGTGGCCCTGCAACCCGACTGGAGAGACTGAGCTGCCCCAGAGCCTCTGAAGGTAAAGTGAGTTTCCCCATGTGTAGTTAAACAAACGTTTACATTTGTAATGAATGTATTGTATGCTAAAGACATCAGCATCAGCGGTCAAATCGCTTCCTCGTGATTTGTAAGAGCACTCTTCCCTTTGATTGGCCTAATTTTGATTTTAGTAAAGACAAGAACAGCTTAATAAAAAATATCAATTGTTTGTATCCATAATAACATTTACTGATGCTCACTGTTACGCCGACGTTACGTTACAATACAGTGCCAGTTAGGAGATCGATCATTTGATTAGCTAAGCAAATCCAATTTCTCTCAGATATCACAGCAATAAAACCAGGTTAAAACTGGGGAAATAACTAATAAAATCAGGATTATTATATTAAGTAGTCTTACAATAACTGTGTGTGTGCATGTGATAAATATTTCTTATTTTATATTTGTTAGAGGCTACTAATAACAAATTATTAGCTGGGTCGGCTGGGTCGGTGACTTTTGTTTATTTATTTTCTCTAAAATGAGTCACATTTATAATAAATGGCTTAAATTGTAGATTTAAGTATTCTTTACCATTTAAACAGAGATAATAGACATTAAAATAACATTTTGTATTTTACACAATTTTAATTGATGTATGCATTCAATTATATCATGTCCTCAGTGCACAGTAATCAACTTCTGCAAGAAATATAAACCATGAAATGACAAAAACCTCAAAATATTTTTTTATTATGTTATAGACTAGGCTAAATTGCCTCTAATCATACATATAAATCATGTGAAAATATAGGTCTTTTCTTAAAATTTTCTTCAATTACTGTGTCCCTGAAGTCATTCCACCCTGTTAGTATGTACTTTTTTGCCTTCCAAATCTGACAGCAATTTAATTGAGACCGTTTTCAAGAAGTGACTTAATTTCTTTACCTGCTGAATTTCAACTGTACAAACTGAAGTAAGCTTCAACTCTCACTCCTAACTTTTTTTTTTTAGTTTTTGAAATGTTATCCTGCTTGTCCCACCCTTAAAGTTCCACCCTGTTAGGCTATGTTATGGAGAATGTTTGTCCTAACAATTTTTTTTAAAAACAAATCTGACATAGTTATAAAAGTTACATTCATCTGTAGAAGGTTAGCTAGCTAAATGTTGATCTGACCGCCACTGTGCATAATACATAACAATAAAGCAAACTTGAAATATGTGAGATGTGTGGTTTATATTTAACTGCAAGGGTAAAGTATAAATTAAAAAAATTGATGCGTTTGTCACGTTTAGTCGATAAAACACTTCCGCATAGGAAGTTCCAGTGGCTTTGGGTATTCTTCAGCTCTTTTCTAAAGCCTCTGGATTAAATCTAAATTTTAATTAATGTGAATTGCTTTCCATTAAAATAGTAGCCTGGCATGCCAGACCCACATCAAGATGTTAGGTCTGGGAACTCTCCATTGACATACCTCAATCCGAGGGGCGGGATAAACGGTTACCTTTCAAAATCCCTCGGCACGCAATAGGATAACGCTACAACCAACCAGAGCAACGAACGGTTGTGGATGAGTCCCGTGCGTTTTTCCACCAGCGGAGCTAATTGATATATTAAACTTTTGCCGTATCAGGTCGGCAAAACTCCGAATACATCTTCCTTTTTTAAGAATGACATAAGTGACGTTCTCTTAACTCCAAATCCTCCAGAGTCGCGGCCAAAGCCGATTGAAAGACCGCTGCATCTTCATTGTTTTCAAGTAGCAGGGAAATCACCTATGGAAATCACGCGGAACGTCATGAACTGTGCCGTCATTGTGTTAAGCCCGCCCGCCGACTCTATACACGATGTGATTGGCCTGACCAGTTTTTGGTTTTTCCAGCTCAAAAGTCTATGGAGAGTTCCTAGACCACACTGGCTGCGAAATAATTTTCGCTGCCGCTATAGGGTGCGTCTAGATTTCTAGGCTATTAAAATAGCTCTCTTACCTCAATTGAGAATATTACTGTTAAAAATAGGGTAACATATTTAGGTATACAAATTACTAAAGATGAATGTAGGTGTTCAGCAAACTTCAAACCAAGACTCAAAAAGATGCAATTGCTGGTTACAAAGGGATCTGTCCTTAAAAGGCAGAACACTGCTCACTAAGGCAGAGGGTCTTAGGGTCTCATTTGGCCTATGCAGCTCAGTCTCTTTTTGTGGATAAGCCCACTTCTAAATTAATTAATGAGATTTTAATAAAATTCTTATGGAAAAATAAGCCTCATTATTTGAGAAAATCAGTCATATTAAACTTCTACTGTATAACAATGGTGGTCTGAATTTTATTGATTTTGATTCCCTCAACAATACATTTAAAATGAATTGGCTAAATCAGTACCAAACCATCTTCTATTAGGAATGTTTTTCCTCAACTTGTTTTTTCACAACTTGGTGGCATTAATTTTCTCTTAATGTGTCATTATGATATATCCAAACTCCCTTCAAACTCTCCAACTTTCATCGTCAGGTTCTCTTAGCATGGGCTCTAATTTATAAACATAACTTTTCACCACATAGATGTTATGTTTGGAACAATAAGAACATCTTATTCAAGAATAAGTCTTTATTTTATGATAAATGGTTCAGTAATGGTTTATTTCTAGTGGAGCAGTTGTTTGATAAGCAAGGTCTTTTGTTCAGATATTCAGAATTTCTTTCCGAAAACCAAATACCAAATATAGCTGCGAGCAGCGATTACGGGCCCAAGCCGGTGGCACCGCAACCCTGGTGCACCAGGGTGGCGGTACCGCCGGCTTTGGCCCTTCATCGCTGCTCGCAGCTATATTTATTTATATATATATATATATATATATATATATATATATATATATATATATATATATATATATATATATATAAAGCCGGTGGCATCGCCACCCTGGTGCCTTTAGGGTTATTGTGCACGACGTGACACAAAATATCTGCTCGCTATCTGCCGAACGGCTCTGGTAGTCCCGCTTCAGCACTGATGATGTTGTAGAAATAGTGTGCTCTGGTTGGTCTGGATTATTCGGGATTTTTTATTTTATACAGAAATAAGTTATTTATAATTCAGATGAGAATAAAGTTAGTGTTGATTAAAATGAAGGAAAACAAATATATTGATCTGAAATATAGCACATTCATTTTACATTTATTTAGGTTCAATTACCAAACATACAATCTTAATTTAATTTAAAGCAAACAATACATTTGAAATACATGGGTTGTATGCACTTTTTTTTTTTATAAAAAATATATATGTATCCAAAAAGACAAGGCTTAAAAACTCTTGTCACTGTAACAGACACAATCTCTCTCTCACACACACACAAACACACACACACACACACACACACAAACACACACACACGCACACACACACACACACACACACACACACACACACACACACACACACACACACACACACACACACACACACACACACACACACACACACGTCAAGTCACATTTTAGATGCAATATTGAATAAGCAGAAAAATCGGATTTTCTGCTCTGAAAATATAAATAAGCATACAAATTGAATAAGCACTTTGAATATTCTAAACAGAATAAGCATTAGTCGCTAATGAATAAGTACTAGTACTTAATGGAATAGATACTAATATCTAAAAAATAAGTACTAGTAGCATGAAAATAGAGACTAGTATGTTAAAATGATTAAATGTTAAAACGGCTTGCCATATTGGCTCAGAGAGAGAGAGAGAGAAAATGACATTTTAGATAATAGCACCTATTAATAGATACTAGTATTTATTCAATAAATACTAGTTCTAAGTCATTACATACTAGTACCTATTAAATAGATACCAGTACTTATTCATTAGCTACTAATACGTATTCAAACGAATATCTAAAGAATAAGCACTACTATCTAAAGAATAGGCACTAGTACTAAAGAATAAGCACTAGTCGCTAATGAATAAGTACTATTACTTAATGGAATAGATACTAGTATCTAAAAATAAGTACTAGTAGCATGAAAAAAGAGACTACTAGGTTAAAATGATTAAATGTTAAAACGGCTTGCCATATTGACTCAGAGCATCAAAAGCATCAAACAAGAATATTAAAGTTTGATGCGTTGCCACAGCAACAGTTTCAAAGATATCAAGAATCCCTTCACAGGTCTTCATCTGCAGTGTATTTACATTATACAGATGAAGTTTGAAGCAAATCGGGTAAAAATAAGAGGGTGATTTCAAAGCCTTTAGGAAGTGACACACTTCCTGCTGTCAGTTGGTGGCGCTATAACTTTGACTCACAATAGTCACATCCATGTGATCGGACTCTTACAGCGAACACACTGCTGAAGTTTCATCAAGATCAGTTAATGTATGCAGAAGTTATAACACACTTCCTGTTTCCATTATTCGCCATAAATTCGTTTCCTCGCCACGGCCAAACCGTTCGAGATATCAAAAATCCCCTGGCAATTTTTCATCCTCAATGTCTTGACTTCATGCTGACTGAGTTTCGTGGCGATTGGTTGAATTCTCTAGGAGTAGTATATCGAATTCCAGGGGCATACGCTTTCAAACAAACCATAATAGCCGACTTCCTGTTGGGCTGGGGTAAAAAGTAAAAGTACAAAGGATATATGAATCGATGAGATCTATATGTGTACCAAGTTTCATATTATTACATGCAAGCGTGTTTGATTTATGGACCAAGTTTTCGGACCCCGTTCCAGGGGGCGCTGTCGAGCCCCCCTGCCACGCCCGGGTACCAGCTTCAGCCCGGCCCTGATGGCCGCGGTTTCTGACCCGTGTGCAAAGTTTCAAGAGTTTTTGAGCATGTTAAGGGCCCCAAAAGTGTGCTAAGAATCTCAAAAGTATCCAAAAAGAATATTAAAGTTTGATGCGTTGTCACGGCAACAGCATCTAAGATATCAACAATCCTTTCGCATGTCTACATCTGGCATGTGTCTACATTATACACATCAAGTTTGAAGCAAATCGGGTAAAGCCTGTTTGATTTATGGACCAAGTTTTCGGACCCCGTTCCAGGGGGCGCTGTCGAGCCCCCCTGCCACGCCCGGGTACCAGCTTCAGCCCGGCCCTGATGGCCGCGGTTTCTGACCCGTGTGCAAAGTTTCAAGAGTTTTTGAGCATGTTAAGGGCCCCAAAAGTGCGCTAAGAATCTCAAAAGTATCCAAAAAGAATATTAAAGTTTGATGCGTTGTCACGGCAACAGCATCTAAGATATCAACAATCCTTTCACAGGTCTACATCTGGCTTGTGTCTACATTATACACATCAAGTTTGAAGCAAATAGGGTAAAGCGTGTTGGATATATGGACCAAATTGTCGGACCCGTTCAAGGGGGCGCTGTCGAGCCCCCCTGCCACGCCCGGGTACCAGCTTCAGCCTGGCCCTGATGGCCGCGGGTTTTGTCCTGTGTGCAAAGTTTCAAGAGTTTTCGAGCACGTTAAGAACCCCAAAAGTGCCCGAAAGCATAAAAAAGCATGAAAAAGCTTAAAAAAAGGAATATTAATGTTTGAAGCATTGCCATGGCAACAGTGTCTAAGATATCAATAATCCTTTCACAGGTCTACATCTGGCATGTGTCTACATTATGCACATGAAGTTTGAAGCAAATCGGGTAAAAATAAGAGGGTGATTTAAAAGCATTTTGAAAGTGACATACTTCCTGCTGCCAGTTGGTGGCGCTATAACTTTGACTCACAATAGTCACATCCATGTGATCGGGCTCTTACAACGAACACACTGCTGAAGTTTCATCAAGATTAGTTAATGTATGCAGTAGTTATGACACACTTCCTGTTTCACGTTTCTCGCCATAATTTCGTTTCCTCGCCACGGCCAAACCGTTCGAGATATCAAAAATCCCCTCGCAAACTTTCATCCTCAATGTCTTGACTTCACGCTGACCGAGTTTCGTGCCGTGTGTTTGAATTCTCTAGGAGGAGTGTTTCACATTCCATTGCATGCGTTTTCCAAACAAGCCTAAATAGCCGACTTCCTGTTGGGCTGGGGTAAAAAGTTAGAGTGCGAAGTATATATGAAACGATGAGATCTACATGTGTACCGAGTTTCATATTATTACATGCAAGCGTGTTTGATTTATGGACCATGTTTTCGGACCCCGTTCCAGGGGGCGCTGTCGAGCCCCCCTGCCACGCCCGGGTACCATCTTCAGCCCGGCCCTGATGGCCGCGGGTTCTGACGTGTGCAAAGTTTCAGGAGTTTTTGAGCATGTTAAGGCCTCCAAAAGTGTCCAAAAGGTAGTAAAAAAATAATTAGAAGAAGAATAATAATAATAAATATAGCTGCGAGCAGCGATTACGGGCCCAAGCCGGTGGCACCGCAACCCTGGTGCACCAGGGTGGCGGTACCGCCGGCTTTGGCCCTTCATCGCTGCTCGCAGCTATATTTATTTTATTTATATATATATATATATATATATATATATATATATATATATATATATATATATATATATATATATATATATATATATATATATATAAAGCCGGTGGCATCGCCACCCTGGTGCCTTTAGGGTTATTGTGCACGACGTGACACAAAATATCTGCTCGCTATCTGATGAACGGCTCTGGTAGTCCCGCTTCAGCACTAATGATGTTGTAGAAATAGTGTGCTCTGGTTGGTCTGGATTATTCGGGATTTTTTATTTTATACAGAAATAAGTTATTTATAATTCAGATGAGAATAAAGTTAGTGTTGATTAAAATGAAGGAAAACAAATATATTGATCTGAAATATAGCACATTCATTTTACATTTATTTAGGTTCAATTACCAAACATACAATCTTAATTTAATTTAAAGCAAACAATACATTTGAAATACATGGGTTGTATGCACATTTTTTTTTAATAAAAAATATATATATATCCAAAAAGACAAGGCTTAAAAACTCTTGTCACTGTAACAGACACAATCTCTCTCTCACACACACACACACACACACACAAACACACGCACACACACGCACACACACACACACACACACACACACACACACACACACACACACACACACACACACACACACACACACACACACACACACACACACACACACACACACACACATGTCAAGTCACATTTTAGATGCAATATTGAATAAGCAGAAAAATCGGATTTTCTGCTCTGAAAATATAAATAAAGCATACAAATTGAATAAGCACTTTGAATATTCTAAACAGAATAAGCATTAGTCGCTAATGAATAAGTACTAGTACTTAATGGAATAGATACTAATATCTAAAAAATAAGTACTAGTAGCATGAAAAAAGAGACTAGTATGTTAAAATGATTAAATGTTAAAACGGCTTGCCATATTGACTCAGAGCATCAAAAGCATCAAACAAGAATATTAAAGTTTGATGCGTTGCCACAGCAACAGTTTCAAAGATATCAAGAATCCCTTCACAGGTCTTCATCTGCAGTGTATTTACATTATACAGATGAAGTTTGAAGCAAATCGGGTAAAAATAAGAGGGTGATTTCAAAGCCTTTAGGAAGTGACACACTTTCCTGGCTGCCCAGTATTGGTCGGACCTAATCAACATTGGACTCAAACAATAGTATCACACGTCTTTTCCATTGTGAGTCGGAATCCCCCTTATTCACCAGCGAAGCACTATTCTGCTGTGAATAGTTTTCATTCAAGTAACAACCTTAATGTTATGGCATACAAAGTATAACAGACTCTTTGTTTACCATTATTCATATTTGTTTCTGCACGGCAACGTTGATTCATCTGGCAAGTTTTTCACCTCCATGGCGCTGTGACCCTCTGACGCGAGTTCCGTCGCGGCATTGGTGATTTCTGGAGTAAGTTAATTGAATTCAGGGCCATACGTTCAAACAAACCATAATAGGATTTGTTGGGCTTGGGGAAAAATAAAGTACAAAATTTGAATCGATTAATCTGTATGTGTACAATTTCAATTATTACATCTAAGCTGTTTGATTTATGGACCAAGTTTTCGGACCCCGTTCCAGGGGCGCTGTCGAGCCCCCCTGCCACGCCCGGGTACCAGCTTCAGCCCGGCCCTGATGGCCGCGGTTTCTGACCCGTGTGCAAAGTTTCAAGAGTTTTTGAGCATGTTAAGGGCCCCAAAAGTGTGCTAAGAATCTCAAAAGTATCCAAAAAGAATATTAAAGTTTGATGCGTTGTCACGGCAACAGCATCTAAGATATCAACAATCCTTTCACAGGTCTACATCTGGCATGTGTCTACATTATACACATCAAGTTTGAAGCAAATCGGGTAAAGCCTGTTTGATTTATGGACCAAGTTTTCGGACCCCGTTCCAGGGGGCGCTGTCGAAGCCCCCCTGCCACGCCCGGGTACCAGCTTCAGCCCGGCCCTGATGGCCGCGGTTTCTGACCCGTGTGCAAAGTTTCAAGAGTTTTTGAGCATGTTAAGGGCCCCAAAAGTGCGCTAAGAATCTCAAAAGTATCCAAAAAGAATATTAAAGTTTGATGCGTTGTCACGGCAACAGCATCTAAGATATCAACAATCCTTTCACAGGTCTACATCTGGCTTGTGTCTACATTATACACATCAAGTTTGAAGCAAATAGGGTAAAGCGTGTTGGATATATGGACCAAATTGTCGGACCCGTTCAAGGGGGCGCTGTCGAGCCCCCCTGCCACGCCCGGGTACCAGCTTCAGCCTGGCCCTGATGGCCGCGGGTTTTGTCCTGTGTGCAAAGTTTCAAGAGTTTTCGAGCACGTTAAGAACCCCAAAAGTGCCCGAAAGCATAAAAAAGCATGAAAAAGCTTAAAAAAAGGAATATTAATGTTTGATGCATTGCCATGGCAACAGTGTCTAAGATATCAATAATCCTTTCACAGGTCTACATCTGGCATGTGTCTACATTATGCACATGAAGTTTGAAGCAAATCGGGTAAAAATAAGAGGGTGATTTAAAAGCATTTTTAAAGTGACACACTTCCTGCTGCCAGTTGGTGGCGCTATAACTTTGACTCACAATAGTCACATCCATGTGATCGGGCTCTTACAACGAACACACTGCTGAAGTTTCATCAAGATTAGTTAATGTATGCAGTAGTTATGACACACTTCCTGTTTCACGTTTCTCGCCATAATTTCGTTTCCTCGCCACGGCCAAACCGTTCGAGATATCAAAAATCCCCTCGCAAACTTTCATCCTCAATGTCTTGACTTCATGCTGACCGAGTTTCGTGCCGTGTGTTTGAATTCTCTAGGAGGAGTGTTTCACATTCCTTTGCATGCGTTTTCCAAACAAGCCTAAATAGCCGACTTCCTGTTGGGCTGGGGTAAAAAGTTAGAGTGCGAAGTATATATGAAACGATGAGATCTACATGTGTACCGAGTTTCATATTATTACATGCAAGCGTGTTTGATTTATGGACCATGTTTTCGGACCCCGTTCCAGGGGGCGCTGTCGAGCCCCCCTGCCACGCCCGGGTACCATCTTCTGCCCGGCCCTGATGGCCGCGGGTTCTGACATGTGTGCAAAGTTTCAGGAGTTTTTGAGCATGTTAAGGCCTCCAAAAGTGTCCAAAAGGTAGTAAAAAAATAATTAGAGGAATAATAATAAATAATCCTTAGGAAAACAATAGGGCCTTCGCCCTTAGGGCTTGGGCCCTAATAAATATATATATATATATATTATATAGCTGCGAGCAGCGATTATGGGCCCAAGCCGGTGGCACCGCAACCCTGGTGCACCAGGGTGGCGGTACCGTCGGCTTTGGCCCTTCATCGCTGCTCGCAGCTATATATATATATATATATATATATATATATAAAGCCAGTGGCACCGCCAGCCTGGTGCCTTTAGCGTTATTGTGCACGACGTGACACAAAATATCTGCTCGCTATCTGCCGAACCGCTCTGGTAGTTCCGCTTCAGCACTGATGATGTTGTAGAATTAGTGCGCTCTGGTTGGTCTGGATTATTGGGGATTTTTTAATTTATGCAGAAATAAGTTATTTATAATACAGATAGAGAATAAAGTTAGTGTTGATTAAAATGAAAGAAAACAATTATATTGATCTAAAATATAGCACATTAATTTTAAATTTATTTAGGTTCAATTACCAAACATACAATCTTAATTTAATTTAAAGCAAACAATACATTTAAAATATATGGGTTGTATGCACATAAAAAAAAAAGAAGATATATCCAAAAAAGACAAGGCCTTAAAGCAGTGGTTCTCAATCTTGGTCCTATGGGTGCCACTGCTCTGCACATTTTATATGTCTCCTTTATCTGACACACCCACTTCAGTTAATAAAGCTCTTTCCTAACGAGCTGATGATCTGAATCAGGTGTGTTAAATGAGGGAGACATACAAACTATGCAGAGCAGTGGCTCCCTAGGACCAGGATTGAGATCCACTGCCTTAAAGGGTTAAACTCTTTTCACTGTAACAGACACACTCTCTCTCACACACACACACACACACACACACACACACACACACACACACACACACACACACACACACACACACGTCAAGTCACTTACATTTTAGATGCAATATTGACGGTTTTTCTGTTTCAGCAGCGAAAATAGTTAAACAAAGATCACAGCAGAACCATTGCTCATCTCACAGCAACATGTTTTCTCATTACTGAATGATTCAGCATTTTGGACAAATTGGTTTACTCAAAGATTCAATTAGGGTTGTGCCGATAGACGATATCATAGTTAAGCCAGCATCGCGACCCCCCCCCCCCCATGTTTCCATGGTGACGCGTCATGCTTGGCACGTGATTCACCACAGCCAAAATAGCGCTGTATGACATGTAACGTTAGCGCTTTTATTTATAAATATTAACAAACCTGGTTACCATGTCATCAACTATCTTCTATTCTGATTCTCAAATGTGTGTAAGTGAGTTTGTTTTGTCGTTTAAAAAACAGTTTCTCCCGAAATACATGGCCGGTGAACTGGGAGAAGAATAGAGTTAACTTTATAGTTACTTACACTGTGTGTCTGATATGAATAAAATCCGTCGGCAAATATATTTGAATGGGTTGTTATTGCTGCTTCCATAGACACCATTGTGTATTTTACAAACTATAAATGTATTGTTTTGCTATAAATTATATGCATTTAAATGTCTGAAACCTAAAATAAACATTATGTGGTTAAAAACACTGAATAGTTGTGATATAATATGACAAGCACTGAACGCGTCTGTCTCTGGCTCAGCGCCAGCCACAGCGCGAAAGCACAGTCTGGATCTGGCTGCTCTGTCACGTGTACATTGTACATCATGTACATTCGCTCCTAGTGGTCAGCTGCTGCAGACTCAGAGCGTGCCGAAATCAAAATGGCTGATGAGATGTAGAGGAAAATATCTCCGCGTTGTGCCTACGCCCCTTAGCTGTTCTAAATCCACTGTAAAACACGGCTTTGCGGGGCTTATTGCTTAAGTGAAAAATTAAAACGTTAGCCCCGCCCCTCCTCCCGATATCATCGTCCATCGCGATGTTTCACTGTACACATCGTCTGATGCCAAATTGGTAGACATCGCAAACCCTAGATTCAATGACCAATCCATACCTGTCTCATTCATGAATGACTCAGTCGTTCGAACGAATCGTTTGAACGAATGAATCAATGACTCGCTCATTAAGACGGTAGCCTGGCGACACCTAGTGACGGTTCAGTGTTATGTTTAAAAGTATCATTCTTTCCAACGATTTTTAATTGACTCATATTTAAAACAATCTCATAACATCTTTTAATGCATTGTTATTTTTCAATGTAAATGATGTAATTTGATCAGCCCTACCTAGGGTAACAGCCATATAGTATCTTATTATTCTAAATAATTGAATTTATTGATCAAATTTACAAATTAAAATGAAAGATGAAGCATACATTTAATAAGACTGGACTAGGGGTGCCTTGCAGATATTACAATTATGCACTTTTAAATATACCATTGCCACCCACCGTCAATTTGGTGTGTGTGTGTGTGTGTGTGTGTGGGGTTGGTTTGTGTGGGTTGGTTTATGTGATCTATGAGGACACAAATTTGTATAATGACGTGTATTACACTGGTAATACAACTTATGGGTGGTTTATGAGGACATTTCAAAAGTCCTCATAAATCAAATGGCTTGAAAAACATAAAAAACAATGTTTTATTAAAAAAATTTAAATGCAGCATGTCTGTTATATGCCTTTATTAAAAAAACGTATTTAAAAAATACAAGGCTTAAGACATTTATTTTCTTTTTTAATGAAGGCCAAACCACACAGCAGTGAAATGGTTAATCTAGCCCCACTCCCCCTCCCCCTCCCCCTCCCCACACTCACAGACACACACACAGAGAGCAGGCGCATAGCCCCACTCCCCCTCCCCCTTCCCACACTCACAGACACACACACACAGAGAGCAGTCACAGAGACGTAGGCTCAGAGAGAAATGACCATATTCAAACCAAAATATCTGACTTCCTCTTGGTTGTTACTAATGACTGTAAATTAGAAAGTTGTCTGGCTGGAGGAGAACTATATAAATACAGATTTATGTAACTCTAGATGAAACTAACCCCCCCACTTTTGTCAAAAGGTGGCGCTACTGAGTCCCTGCACCACGCCCGTTTCTGAAACTATGCACATGTCACCTGGCTAATAAATGTGATCTGTCTGTCGAGTTTCATGCAATTTTAAGCAATTTCAGGCATGCTAAGAGTCTCAAAAGCATCCAAAAAGAATATTAAAGTTTGATGGATTGCCACAGCAACAGTTTCAAAGATATCAAGAATCCATTCACAGGTCTTCATCTGCCGTGTATTTACATTATACAAATGAAGTTTGAAGCAAATCGGGTAAAAATAAGAGGGTGATTTCAAAGCATTTTGAAAGTGACACACTTCCTGCTGCCAGTTGGTGGCGCTATAACTTTGACTCACAATAGTCACATCCATATGATCGAGCTCTTACAACGAACACACTGCTCAAGTTTCATCAAGATCAGTTAATGTATGCTGAAGTTATGACACACTTCCTGTTTCACGTTTCTCGCCATAATTTTGTTTCCTCGCCACGGCCAAACCGTTCGAGATATCAAAAATCCCCTCGCAAACTTTCATCCTCAATGTCTTGACTTCACGCTGACCGAGTTTCGTGCCGTGTGTTTGAATTCTCTAGGAGAAGTACTTCAAATTCCTTTGCGTGTGTTTTACCAACAACCCTAAATAGCCCACTTCCTGTTGGGCTGGGGTAAAAAGTTAGAGTGCGAAGTATATATGAAACGATGAGATCTACATGTGTACCGAGTTTCATATTATTACATGCAAGCGTGTTTGATTTATGGACCATGTTTTCCGACCCCGTTCCAGGGGGCGCTGTCGAGCCCCCCTGCCACGCCCGGGTACCATCTTCAGCCCGGCCCTGATGGCCGCAGGTTCTGACATGTGTGCAAAGTTTCAGGAGTTTTTGAGCATGTTAAGGCCTCCAAAAGTGTCCAAAAGGTAGTAAAAAAATAATTAGAAGAAGAAGAATTATAAAATATAGCTGCGAGCAGCGATTACGGGCCCAAGCCGGTGGCACCGCAACCCTGGTGCACCAGGGTGGCGCTACCGTCGGCTTTGGCCCTTCATCGCTGCTCGCAGCTATATTTTTATATATATTATATATATATATATATATATATATATATATATATATATATATATATATTAGGGATGCACCGATACCGATACCAGTGTCGGTATCGGGCCCGATACTGAGCTCATGTACTTGTACTCGTACTCGTAAAAATGCCCCGATACCAACAACCGATACCAGGCAGCATGTGTACAGTGTCAGAAATTATAATGGGGATAAAAAAAGAAGGCTGTATATGAAATAAATGTATCTTATCAGTGGAATATTAAACAGAATATATTAACGCGTCGTCTATTTAACTATATGGTGCGCAAGCTGATAAGAAAAAACACGGAGAGGATTGAGCGCGCTACGACACAGACGCGCGAGCTGGTCGAGCGCAACCCTTTTTCACAGACGTCAGTGGAAAGTTTGTAGTTCAGTCGGATGTCAATGGCAAATCAAGTAAAACGAGGCATGTAGCTTATTAATAACGTTAACTGACGAGAGATAGAGAGAGAGAGAGAGAGAGAGAGAGAGAGAGAGAAGAGAGAGAGAGAGAGAGAGAGAGAGAGAGAGAAGAAGCACTTCTGTTGAATGCTGTTGATTGCGGATCATTCACTCAGCACGTGTTATTTGGATTAAAACTAAATCGTATATGTAAGTAAAACATGAACTGTTACCTTACTTATGTTTAACGAGTGGTTGCCTACATTATTACTGGACATTTGCAGGTCAAGAATTTCCATGAACTTCAAACATCCACAGCGCGCGCCCCGAAAACCACCAGACAGCGCGCGAATACTGAATGGAAGTCTTTCACGCATTGCGCTTGTACGGACGAATTCACACAAATCTATGTAAAAACACATTGGCGAGTATCCTAGTAAAAGTCTGTTATATATCTCAAGTGAACGTAGACAGTATAATTCAAATGGCGTCAGTGCGTTCGGCCTTAAAGGGCGGCACTTTAATAAATCTGCTGCTGTGTTTTAATGTTAATCAAACAAAGGACAAATAAATTACTCTCTGCTCTTGGCTAAATAGGCTACCTCTATCAACTTTACAAAAAGATCCATATATATTTAATTTATGCAGTAATAAATATGCAGTGCATGAAATATATATTTGTTGAACTAATTAAGTTTAAATTTAATAAACAACTAATATGATTGATATTATTTTGGTTTCTCTACCAATACATTTAAAAATTACAAATGCATGAATTGAAAATTAACTGAAAATTAAAAATACAGTTATCGGTTACCGTATCGGTATCGGCGAGTACCAAAAATGAAAGTATCGGTATCGGACTCGGTCTGGAAAAAGTGGTATCGGTGCATCCCTAATATATATATATATATATATATATATATATATATATATATATTATATATATATATATATATATTATATATTATATATATATATATATAAAGCCAGTGGCACCGCCAGCCTGGTGCCTTTAGGGTTATTGTGCACGACGTGACACAAAATATCTGCTCGCTATCTGCCGAACGGCTCTGGTAGTTCCGCTTCAGCACTGATGATGTTGTAGAATTAGTGCGCTCTGGTTGGTCTGGATTATTGGGGATTTTTTAATTTATGCAGAAATAAGTTATTTATAATACAGATAGAGAATAAAGTTAGTGTTGATTAAAATGAAAGAAAACAATTATATTGATCTGAAATATAGCACATTAATTTTAAATTTATTTAGGTTCAATTACCAAACATACAATCTTAATTTAATTTAAAGCAAACAATACATTTAAAATATATGGGTTGTATGCACATAAAAAAAAAAAGAAGATATATCCAAAAAAGACAAGGCCTTAAAGCAGTGGTTCTCAATCTTGGTCCTAGGGTGCCACTGCTCTGCACATTTTATATGTCTCCTTTATCTGACACACCCACTTCAGTTAATAAAGCTCTTTCCTAACCAGCTGATGATCTGAATCAGGTGTGTTAAATGAGGGAGACATACAAACTATGCAGAGCAGTGGCTCCCTAGGACCAGGATTGAGATCCACTGCCTTAAAGGGTTAAACTCTTTTCACTGTAACACACACACACACACACACACACACGTCAAGTCACTTACATTTTAGATGCAATATTGACGGTTTTTGCAGCGAAAATAGTTAAACAAAGATCACAGCAGAACCATTGCGCATCTCACAGCAACATGTTTTCTCATTACTGAATGATTCAGCATTTTGGACAAATTGGTTTACTCAAAGATTGACGATATCATCGTCCATCGTGATGGCTGACAGACATCACGATGTTAAAGTCCCCATGAAATCAAAATTGACCATACTTACTTTGTTTGCCTAAATTGATCGTTTTGTGGTGAACAATTCATCCGTGCAAGTCAATCCACACAAAAAAAATTTTTGGCTTCGTAATCTTTAATCAAATTCTGAAAATGCCCCTCCCCTCTGCACTGGAGGACCTTGCCCGATGACGTAGGCTTGATGGTTTGGGTGTCTGCTTAACATCCGTAATCACGCCCCTCCAACTGACAGTAGACAGGCACACAGCGTGTGAAAGGAGAGATGGCGAGGAGGTGCATTTTTCTAGATCCAATCAGGTGCTAGTTGGAAAAAAAAAGCCACGCTCACTATTTTGCCTCATAAGTATTCCGTTTCTCTCGGAAATACGTCACAGCACTGGAGAAAAGCCGTTTGCAACTTCCGGTTCATGGGGACTTTAAGCAAAGAACGTATATTTACAAGAAGTGAAAGCCAATAGAACGTTCCATTGCAACACCAGCGCCCAGCAGCAGCGCTACGCTTCCGCCATTTTGGGGTGAAAGCCATATATTTAGCCCAGTGCAGAGGTCATTTTTAGGTTGAAATAATTATGTAAAAAGAGGAGGCAGCGCCAGATTTTTTAACGCAGGTGCCGAGGGGGTGCTAGATCATTGACAGGGGGAGCTGCGCACTTATAGCCTATATTGTGCTACTATTATTAAATGAGCAAAACTTCGATATTTAATATTCAATCATTTTAATTATCACAACTAAAGTTTTAATTTTACTAAATTGAATAAGAACAACATTCAGCATTCAATCAAATATATTTAAAGATGTATTATTTATAATGTCATTTCAACATAATATCTCGTTATTTCAACATATGTGAGTGTGCAACATAATCAGAGAGTAGCCTATTTCTTTTCGTTTGGAATAGTTTCGTTTAAATATTTAGTTGCAAGCTTTCTATATTTCTCATGTCTGAGGCATATTTCGGTTAATTTATGATGAGATTCGCTCAAGACGAGCGCCGGCGCCGGATGTCATGATTATGTCTGCTATATTTGCCATTTATTAAATCCAGCCGATTAAATTTAAAAAAAATAAAAATAAGATAGAATTTATACAAAACGAAATTAATTTTAAAGAAAGGCTTTCTACAAAACACAGCGTAGGCTAATGAGTCAAAATCATGTATGAGCCACTTCATGTCTCCCGATATCATACTCATGCTGTTCACTTTTCATAATCAATATGGGGAAAAAAACATTATAATATTTGAACAAATATGAAACTAAATGCGCTTATTTAATGGCTACAACAACACGTATACAGTATTAGGCCTACAAACTCTCTATTTGTACAACTATTAGGCCTATACAACAGCAATAGAAACAGCTTTACAGTAAACTTCTTATATCGTATATTAATGACCGTTAAAGCAAGACTATGTAAACAAAAACACACAGCCACTGTACAAAATTGTGGCAATTATAGGATAACGGACACAGCAATGCATAATGTTCCATAAGATCATCATGTTTGTAGCATGATCCAGGGGATTAAAACGTACAAAATATATTTCAGGCCAAGTGGAGTTGGTAACTAATAATAGTAGTAAATGTGTAAAGTTGCATAAAATGGAAATATTCTATAATGCAAGAAAAAACTACCTCAAAAAACTGTTATCTGTGCTGTTGTCCAGTAACTCCCGTTGGAATATTCATCCCAAAATGGCGGCCGCGCTCCCGAAGCGCCACCTAGTGGCTGTTACCAGAAAAGCATCAGAGTTTCGCCTCTTGTGCCTCTTTGCTTTAAGCCAGCATCGCGATCCCCCCCCCCCCCCCATGTTTCCATGGTGACGCGTCATGCTTGGCACGTGATTCACCACAGCCAAAATAGACATGTAACGTTAGCGCTTTTATTTATAAATATTAACAAACCTGGTTACCATGTCATTAACTATCTTCTATTCTGATTCTCAAATGTGTGTAAGTGAGTTTGTTTTGTCGTTTAAAAAACAGTTTCTCCCGAAATACATGGCCGGTGAACTGGGAGAAGAATAGAGTTAACTTTATAGTTACTTACACTGTGTGTCTGATATGAATAAAATCCGTCGGCAAATATATTTGAATGGGTTGTTATGGCTGCTTCCATAGACACCATTGTGTATTTTACAAACTATAAATGTATTGTTTTGCTATAAGTTATATGCATTTTAATGTCTGAAACCTAAAATAAACATTATGTGGTTAAAAACACTGAATAGTTGTGATATAATATGACAAGCACTGAACGCGTCTGTCTCTGGCTCAGCGCCAGCCACAGCGCGAAAGCACAGTCTGGATCTGGCTGCTCTGTCACGTGTACATTGTACATCATGTACATTCGCTCCTAGTGGTCAGCTGCTGCAGACTCAGAGCGTGCCGAAATCAAAATTGCTGATGAGATGTAGAGGAAAATATCTCCGCGTTGTGCCTACGCCCCTTAGCTGTTCTAAATCCACTGTAAAACACGGCTTTGCGGGGCTTATTGCTTAAGTGAAAAATTAAAACGTTAGCCCCGACCCTCCTCCGATATCATCGTCCATCGCGATGTTTCACTGTACACATCGTCTGATGCCAAATTGGTAGACATCGCAAACCCTAGATCCAATGACCAATCCATACCTGTCTCATTCATGAATGACTCAGTCGTTCGAACGAATCGTTTGAACGAATGAATCAATGACTCGCTCATTAAGACGGTAGCCTGGCGACACCTAGTGACGGTTCAGTGTTATGTTTAAAAGTATCATTCTTTCCAACGATTTTTAATTGACTCATATTTAAAACAATCTCATAACATCATTTAATGCATTGTTATTTTTCAATGTAAATGATGTAATTTGATCAGCCATATAGTATCTTATTATTCTAAATAATTGAATTTATTGATCAAATTTACAAATTAAAATGAAAGATGAAGCATACATTTAATAAGATTGGACTAGGGGTGCCTTGCAGATATTACAATTATGCACTTTTAAATATACCATTGCCACCCACCGTCAATTTGGTGTGTGTGTGTGTGTGTGTGTGTGTGTGTGTGTGTGTGTGTGTGTGTGTGTGTGTGTGTGTGTGTGTGTGTGTGTGTGTGTGTGTGTGTGTGTGTGTGTGTGTGTGTGTGTGTGTGTGTGTGTGTGTGGGTTGGTTTGTGTGGGTTGGTTTATGTGATTTATGAGGACACAAATTTGTATAATGACGTGTATTACACTGGTATTACAACTTATGGGTGGTTTATGAGGACATTTCAAAAGTCCTCATAAATCAAATGGCTTGAAAAACATAAAAAACAATGTTTTATTAAAAAAATTTAAATGCAGCATGTCTGTTATATGCCTTTATTAAAAAAACGTATTTAAAAAATACAAGGCTTAAGACATTTATTTTCTTTTTTAATGAAGGCCAAACCACACAGCAGTGAAATGGTTAATCTAGCCCCACTCCCCCTCCCCCTTCCCACACTCACAGACACACACACAGAGAGCAGGCACATAGCCCCACTCCCCCTCCCCCTCCCCACACTCACAGACACACACACAGAGAGCAGGCACATAGCCCCACTCCCCCTCCCCCTCCCCACACTCACAGACACACACACAGAGAGCAGGCACATAGCCCCACTCCCCCTCCCCCTTCCCACACTCACAGACACACACACAGAGAGCAGCACATAGCCCCACTGCCCCTCCCCCTCCCCCACTCACAGACACACACACAGAGAGCAGGCACAAGCCCCACTCCCCTCCCCTCCCCACACTCACAGACACACACACAAAGAGCAGTCACAGAGACGTAGGCTCAGAGAGAAATGACCATATTCAAACCAAAATATCTGACTTCCTCTTGGTTGTTACTAATGACTGTAAATTAAAAAGTTGTCTGGCTGGAGGAGAACTATATAAATACAGATTTTTGTAACTCTAGATGAAACTAACCCCCCCACTTTTGTCAAAAGGTGGCGCTACTGAGTCCCTGCACCACGCCCGTTTCTGAAACTATGCACATGTCACCTGGCTAATAAATGTGATCTGTCTGTCGAGTTTCATGCAATTTTAAGCAATTTCAGGCATGCTAAGAGTCTCAAAAGCATCCAAAAAGAATATTAAAGTTTGATGGATTGCCACAGCAACAGTTTCAAAGATATCAAGAATCCATTCACAGGTCTTCATCTGCCGTGTATTTACATTATACAAATGAAGTTTGAAGCAAATCGGGTAAAAATAAGAGGGTGATTTCAAAGCATTTTGAAAGTGACACACTTCCTGCTGCCAGTTGGTGGCGCTATAACTTTGACTCACAATAGTCACATCCATATGATCGGGCTCTTAGAACGAACACACTGCTGAAGTTTCATCAAGATCAGTTAATGTATGCTGAAGTTATGACACACTTCCTGTTTCACGTTTCTCGCCATAATTTTGTTTCCTCGCCACGGCCAAACCGTTCGAGATATCAAAAATCCCCTCGCAAACTTTCATCCTCAATGTCTTGACTTCACGCTGACCGAGTTTCGTGCCGTGTTTTTGAATTCTCTAGGAGGAGTACTTCAAATTCCTTTGCGTGTGTTTTACCAACAACCCTAAATAGCCCACTTCCTGTTGGGCTGGGGTAAAAAGTAAGAGTGTGAAGTATATATGAAACGATGAGATCTACATGTGTACCGAGTTTCATATTATTACATGCAAGCGTGTTTGATTTATGGACCATGTTTTCGGACCCCGTTCCAGGGGGCGCTGTCGAGCCCCCCTGCCACGCCCGGGTACCATCTTCAGCCCGGCCCTGATGGCCGCGGGTTCTGACATGTGTGCAAAGTGTCAGGAGTTTTTGAGCATGTTAAGGCCTCCAAAAGTGTCCAAAAGGTAGTAAAAAAATAATAATAATAATAATAATAATAATAATAATAATAAATAATCCTTAGGAAAACAATAGGGCCTTCGCCCTTTGGGCTTGGGCCCTAAATATAGCTGCGAGCAGCGATTACGGGCCCAAGCCGGTGGCACCGCAACCCTGGTGCACCAGGGTGGCGCTACCGTCGGCTTTGGCCCTTCATCGCTGCTCGCAGCTATATTTATATATATATATATATATATAAAGCCAGTGGCACCGCCAGCCTGGTGCCTTTAGGGTTATTGTGCACGACGTGACACAAAATATCTGCTCGCTATCTGCCGAACGGCTCTGGTAGTTCCGCTTCAGCACTGATGATGTTGTAGAAATAGTGTGCTCTGGTTGGTCTGGATTATTGGGGATTTTTTAATTTATGCAGAAATAAGTTATTTATAATACAGATAGAGAATAAAGTTAGTGTTGATTAAAATGAAAGAAAACAATTATATTGATCTGAAATATAGCACATTAATTTTAAATTTATTTAGGTTCAATTACCAAACATACAATCTTAATTTAAAGCAAACAATACATTTAAAATATATGGGTTGTATGCACATAAAAAAAAAGAAGATATATCCAAAAAAGACAAGGCCTTAAAGCAGTGGTTCTCAATCTTGGTCCTATGGGTGCCACTGCTCTGCACATTTTATATGTCTCCTTTATCTGACACACCCACTTCAGTTAATAAAGCTCTTTCCTAACCAGCTGATGATCTGAATCAGGTGTGTTAAATGAGGGAGACATACAAACTATGCAGAGCAGTGGCTCCCTAGGACCAGGATTGAGATCCACTGCCTTAAAGGGTTAAACTCTTTTCACTGTAACACACACACACACACACACACACACACACACACACACACACACACACACACACACACGTCAAGTCACTTACATTTTAGATGCAATATTGACGGTTTTTTCTGTTTCAGCAGCGAAAATAGTTAAACAAAGATCACAGCAGAACCATTGCGCATCTCACAGCAACATGTTTTCTCATTACTGAATGATTCAGCATTTTGGACAAATTGGTTTACTCAAAGATTGACGATATCATCGTCCATCGTGATGGCTGACAGACATCACGATGTTAAAGTCCCCATGAAATCAAAATTGACCATACTTACTTTGTTTGCCTAAATTGATCGTTTTGTGGTGAACAATTCATCCGTGCAAGTCAATCCACACAAAAAAATTTTTTGGCTTCGTAATCTTTAATCAAATTCTGAAAATGCCCCTCCCCTCTGCACTGGAGGACCTTGCCCGATGACGTAGGCTTGATGGTTTGGGTGTCTGCTTAACATCCGTAATCACGCCCCTCCAACTGACAGTAGACAGGCACACAGCGTGTGAAAGGAGAGATGGCGAGGAGGTGCATTTTTCTAGATCCAATCAGGTGCTAGTTGGAAAAAAAAAGCCACGCTCACTATTTTGCCTCATAAGTATTCCGTTTCTCTCGGAAATACGTCACAGCACTGGAGAAAAGCCGTTTGCAACTTCCGGTTCATGGGGACTTTAAGCAAAGAACGTATATTTACAAGAAGTGAAAGCCAATAGAATGTTCCATTGCAACACCAGCGCCCAGCAGCAGCGCTACGCTTCCGCCATTTTGGGGTGAAAGCCATATATTTAGCCCAGTGCAGAGGTCATTTTTAGGTTGAAATAATTATGTAAAAAGAGGAGGCAGCGCCAGATTTTTTAACGCAGGTGCCGAGGGGGTGCTAGATCATTGACAGGGGGAGCTGCGCACTTATAGCCTATATTGTGCTACTATTATTAAATGAGCAAAACTTCGATATTTAATATTCAATCATTTTAATTATCACAACTAAAGTTTTAATTTTACTAAATTGAATAAGAACAACATTCAGCATTCAATCAAATATATTTAAAGATGTATTATTTATAATGTTATTTCAACATAATATCTCGTTATTTCAACATATGTGAGTGTGCAACATAATCAGAGAGTAGCCTATTTCTTTTCGTTTGGAATAGTTTCGTTTAAATATTTAGTTGCAAGCTTTCTATATTTCTCATGTCTGAGGCATATTTCGGTTAATTTATGATGAGATTCGCTCAAGACGAGCGCCGGCGCCGGATGTCATGATTATGTCTGCTATATTTGCCATTTATTAAATCCAGCCGATTAAATTAAAAAAAAAAAAAAAATAAGATAGAATTTATACAAAACGAAATTAATTTTAAAGAAAGGCTTTCTACAAAACACAGCGTAGGCTAATGAGTCAAAATCATGTATGAGCCACTTCATGTCTCCCGATATCATACTCATGCTGTTCACTTTTCATAATCAATATGGGGAAAAAAACATTATAATATTTGAACAAATATGAAACTAAATGCGCTTATTTAATGGCTACAACAACACGTATACAGTATTAGGCCTACAAACTCTCTATTTGTACAACTATTAGGCCTATACAACAGCAATAGAAACAGCTTTACAGTAAACTTCTTATATCGTATATTAATGACCGTTAAAGCAAGACTATGTAAACAAAAACACACAGCCACTGTACAAAATTGTGGCAATTATAGGATAACGGACACAGCAATGCATAATGTTCCATAAGATCATCATGTTTGTAGCATGATCCAGGGGATTAAAACGTACAAAATATATTTCAGGCCAAGTGGAGTTGGTAACTAATAATAGTAGTAAATGTGTAAAGTTGCATAAAATGGAAATATTCTATAATGCAAGAAAAAACTACCTCAAAAAACTGTTATCTGTGCTGTTGTCCAGTAACTCCCGTTGGAATATTCATCCCAAAATGGCGGCCGCGCTCCCGAAGCGCCACCTAGTGGCTGTTACCAGAAAAGCACCAGAGTTTCGCCTCTTGTGCCTCTTTGCTTTAAGCCAGCATCGCGACCCCCCCCCCCCCCATGTTTCCATGGTGACGCGTCATGCTTGGCACGTGATTCACCACAGCCAAAATAGACATGTAACGTTAGCGCTTTTATTTAAATATTAACAAACCTGGTTACCATGTCATTAACTATCTTCTATTCTGATTCTCAAATGTGTGTAAGTGAGTTTGTTTTGTCGTTTAAAAAACAGTTTTCTCCCGAAATACATGGCCGGTGAACTGGTAGAAGAATAGAGTTAACTTTATAGTTACTTACACTGTGTGTCTGATATGAATAAAATCCGTCGGCAAATATATTTGAATGGGTTGTTATGGCTGCTTCCATAGACACCATTGTGTATTTTACAAACTATAAATGTATTGTTTTGCTATAAGTTATATGCATTTAAATGTCTGAAACCTAAAATAAACATTATGTGGTTAAAAACACTGAATAGTTGTGATATAATATGACAAGCACTGAACGCGTCTGTCTCTGGCTCAGCGCCAGCCACAGCGCGAAAGCACAGTCTGGATCTGGCTGCTCTGTCACGTGTACATTGTACATCATGTACATTCGCTCCTAGTGGTCAGCTGCTGCAGACTCAGAGCGTGCCGAAATCAAAATTGCTGATGAGATGTAGAGGAAAATATCTCCGCGTTGTGCCTACGCCCCTTAGCTGTTCTAAATCCACTGTAAAAACACGGCTTTGCGGGGCTTATTGCTTAAGTGAAAAATTAAAACGTTAGCCCCGACCCTCCTCCGATATCATCGTCCATCGCGATGTTTCACTGTACACATCGTCTGATGCCAAATTGGTAGACATCGCAAACCCTAGATTCAATGACCAATCCATACCTGTCTCATTCATGAATGACTCAGTCGTTCGAACGAATCGTTTGAACGAATGAATCAATGACTCGCTCATTAAGACGGTAGCCTGGCGACACCTAGTGACGGTTCAGTGTTATGTTTAAAAGTATCATTCTTTCCAACGATTTTTAATTGACTCATATTTAAAACAATCTCATAACATCATTTAATGCATTGTTATTTTTCAATGTAAATGATGTAATTTGATCAGCCCTACCTAGGGTAACAGCCATATAGTATCTTATTATTCTAAATAATTTAATTTATTGATCAAATTTACAAATTAAAATGAAAGATGAAGCATACATTTAATAAGATTGGACTAGGGGTGCCTTGCAGATATTACAATTATGCACTTTTAAATATACCATTGCCACCCACCGTCAATTTGTGTGTGTGTGTGTGTGTGTGTGTGTGTGTGTGTGTGTGTGTGTGTGTGTGTGTGTGTGTGTGTGTGTGTGTGGGTTGGTTTGTGTGGGTTGGTTTATGTGATTTATGAGGACACAAATTTGTATAATGACGTGTATTACACTGGTATTACAACTTATGGGTGGTTTATGAGGACATTTCAAAAGTCCTCATAAATCAAATGGCTTGAAAAACATAAAAAACAATGTTTTATTAAAAAAATTTAAATGCAGCATGTCTGTTATATGCCTTTATTAAAAAAAACGTATTTAAAAAATACAAGGCTTAAGACATTTATTTTCTTTTTTAATGAAGGCCAAACCACACAGCAGTGAAATGGTTAATCTAGCCCCACTCCCCCTCCCCCTTCCCACACTCACAGACACACACACACACAGAGAGCAGGCACATAGCCCCACTCCCCCTCCCCCTCCCCACACTCACAGACACACACACAGACAGCAGTCACAGAGACGTAGGCTCAGAGAGAAATGACCATATTCAAACCAAAATATCTGACTTCCTCTTGGTTGTTACTAATGACTGTAAATTAGAAAGTTGTCTGGCTGGAGGAGAACTATATAAATACAGATTTTTGTAACTCTAGATGAAACTAACCCCCCACTTTTGTCAAAAGGTGGCGCTACTGAGTCCCTGCACCACGCCCGTTTCTGAAACTATGCACATGTCACCTGGCTAATAAATGTGATCTGTCTGTCGAGTTTCATGCAATTTTAAGCAATTTCAGGCATGCTAAGAGTCTCAAAAGCATCCAAAAAGAATATTAAAGTTTGATGGATTGCCACAGCAACAGTTTCAAAGATATCAAGAATCCATTCACAGGTCTTCATCTGCCGTGTATTTACATTATACAAATGAAGTTTGAAGCAAATCGGGTAAAAATAAGAGGGTGATTTCAAAGCATTTTGAAAGTGACACACTTCCTGCTGCCAGTTGGTGGCGCTATAACTTTGACTCACAATAGTCACATCCATATGATCGGGCTCTTAGAACGAACACACTGCTGAAGTTTCATCAAGATCAGTTAATGTATGCTGAAGTTATGACACACTTCCTGTTTCACGTTTCTCGCCATAATTTCGTTTCCTCGCCACGGCCAAACCGTTCGAGATATCAAAAATCCCCTCGCAAACTTTCATCCTCAATGTCTTGACTTCACGCTGACCGAGTTTCGTGCCGTGTGTTTGAATTCTCTAGGAGGAGTACTTCACATTCCTTTGCGTGTGTTTTCCAAACAACCCTAAATAGCCGACTTCCTGTTGGGCTGGGGTAAAAAGTTAGAGTGCGAAGTATATATGAAACGATGAGATCTACATGTGTACCGAGTTTCATATTATTACATGCAAGCGTGTTTGATTTATGGACCATGTTTTCGGACCCCGTTCCAGGGGGCGCTGTCGAGCCCCCCTGCCACGCCCGGGTACCATCTTCAGCCCGGCCCTGATGGCCGCGGGTTCTGACATGTGTGCAAAGTTTCAGGAGTTTTTGAGCATGTTAAGGCCTCCAAAAGTGTCCAAAAGGTAGAAGAAAAATAATAATAATAATAATAATAAATAATCCTTAGGAAAACAATAGGGCCTTCGCCCTTTGGGCTTGGGCCCTAATAATCCTTAGGAAAACAATAGGGCCTTCGCCCTTTGGGCTTGGGCCCTAATAATCCAAAAGAATTTGCTACAGTAATGGGAGCTATTTCCTCTGGTTTATGTACGCTTTTTAAAAACTGTTATTACTCTTCTGCAGTATCTACTGCATCCCTTCCTAAACCTTGTACTTCTGTTGGTCAAATCTGTTTTTCTGAGTCGAAAGCTAAAAACTATAAAATAAGATCTTTATTTCTTAAGGATTTGATTTCTGTTCCACCTGTTATTTCCTATATGCACACATAACTTCCGCCTTTGACGCAAGGCTGCTCTTCATTTTCCGGTTGGGGAGATTTAAAGCGGAGGAAAACGGGATTATGGCAGAATCTTCAAAATTTGCTTTCCTCTCGTCTTTAATCGGTCGCACCGGGAAAAAAACATTTCGACTGGTATAGACTGACAAAAAAGTTAAAGGATTAGTTCACTTTTTAAAAAACTTTTGCTGATAATTTACTCACCCCCATGTCATCCAAGATGTCCATGTCTTTCTTTCTTCAGTCGAAAAGAAATTAAGGTTTTTGATGAAAACATTCTAGGATTTTTCTCCATATAATGGACTTTACTGGTAGTCAAACCGTCCAAGGTCCAAATGACAGTTTCAGTGCAGCTTCAAATGACTTTAAATGACAACAGACGATGAATAAGGGTCTTATCTAGCAAAACGATCGGTTATTTCTAAAAGAAATAAAAAAGTTTAAGTTTTATTAGCACAAATGCTCGGTTTGCTCTGTTCTCCTGTTCAAACTCGTTCATCAAAATTAACGAATCTTTTTTCGAGTCATTTCATTCATTCAACCATAGACATCATATATCATCATTTCTATGCATTCAACGAACAAAATGAACGAAATGACTCGGGGAAAAAAAGATTCGTTCATTTTGATGAATGAGTTCGAACAGGAGAGTGACGACCGCGCATCACAGAACAGAGCAAGGCATAAAACTTCGTTTTTTTTTTATTTATTTTAGAAATAACCGATCGTTTTGCTAGATAAGACACTTATGCATCGTCTGGTGTCGTTTAAAGTCATTTGAAGCTGCACTGAAACTGTTATTTGGACCTTGGACGGTTTGGCTACCAGTAAAGTCCATTATATGGAGAAACATCCTAGAGTGTTTTCATCAAAAACCTTAATTTCTTTTCGACTGAAGAAAGACAGACATGGACATCTTGGATGACATGGGGGTGAGTAAATTATCAGCAAAAGTTTTCTAAAAAGTGAACTAATCCTTTAAAGGAGTGCAAAAAACGGATGAAAGAAGGCATTTGTGGTTGAGAGGCACAGCATCAGCCACATGTGTAAATGAAGCATTGACTATGGCTAAAATGTTGACGTAAAGTAGTTAACTATGGCTACATTCACACGGTCAGTACAAATCCGATTATCTTTGTATCCGATTGGAATCTGATCTAAAATGATGTCCATACTGTGTATTGCAACTGTTCAGATCCGAGTTGTGTGATCAAGCAGCTCTTTGGCAATATGGCATTGACGTTGCGTTGATGGAGGGGGTTTGCTTTAGCAATAGAGATCTTGTCTTATTTAAATTTTACAACATGGGAATGTGTATCCGCCGCGCTGGACTCCTGCGTCTCGAGCTGCAGAACTGGAGGAGGCTGGTAGGCACAGCTTTTTTCAGCGCTCTTATCTGCGCTGGTTTCAAAAATAATAATCTTCTGCTTGTCCTGCACTTTGCAACAACACAGCCTTGTTTCGGCAGTGAATTTCAGCATGTTCCCTATAACAGTAGTACAGTTCAGTAGTACATAAACAGTGCAATCAATGCTGTTGTTTACATCCGAGTCCCTCCAATATGGCTGCGCATCCGGGTAACTGACCAAATCATGACGTAGGTGAAAACCCTCTATAGCATAGCACTCTACGATCGGCGGAAGTAATCCAGCATCCTTAGACCTTCACTGGAAATACGTCTGTGCATGAGCTCGATTGGTTTCCGGGTTATAGGATGGAGGACAGAGGAGCGAGGAGACGAAGAGGGATATTGAGAAGCACCCCATGTCGTAGGCCTAATATTTAGGCTACCGTAATTACGAGATGACATTAGGCTTGTTTGAGATGCGCCTTGCCTCGTGCCTCGCCTGAAATGCCTATGTGAGTAGGGGATGAGTGTAAAAAATGCAGGCAAGACGGACAGTTTTTTCTTCTCGCAGTGGATTATACACCTGCTACGAGATCAAAGATGGATATCGCGGGATTCACAAGTTTCAAGCTTGTGCACGGTGTTGCTAAACTGGATGTAATGGACTACTTGCACAATTACAAAAACTTAAATGTTTACAATTCATACAAAATAGTGAGGGCTTCTGGTTTAATATTCCTTCTAAAATATTTGATAAGTGTGGGGGGGTTGATTTTTTTATTAAGATGTGATTTCTGTGTTGCTAAACTTCCAATTAAGCTGTCTAAATTTCATGAACAGGTCCTATTCGGATTATTTATAAATTATTTATAAACACAACTTCGCTCCACATAGTCCCATATGGAATAATAGATGTATTTTAATTAAAGGAAAATCTTTGTCACTGTGAGTGGGTGGAGAGGGGTGTCTGGGCTATTTTACATTTGATGGATTCAAGTGGGAAATTTTTTAATTACAATGGATTCACTAATACATTTAATGTGAAGTGTACGAAGAAACAATTTCCAATGGTTATTAAGGCAATTCTACAGGCAATGGGGAACTTAGTTAGAGGGATGTTGCCTTATGAGGTTGTTGAAGCGTGGATTCTGGCACTTTATGGGCTATAGGTGGACTGGACTTTACGGAGAGAACATGTGCAAATAAAACTATAAGGGGCGTCCTTACCTATGAACTTTTCCCTTTGCCATTAAAAAGAAAACATATACTATAAGATCATTCTAAAGAAATTATAAGTATATTAAGAACCAGACACCTCACTCTTCCTATCCCACCAAAAGCTAAATAAACTCATTTTAAAATATTAAATGGTATTTATCCCTGTAATGTGTTTCTGAAACAAAGGATTGATATGAACAATTGTACTTTCTGTGATTTAGAGATGGAGACTTTAGAGCATTTTTTTTATTGTAATTATATAAAATTCTTTTGAAGTTCGGTCCAAAAGTGGATATTTGAAAAGGACTCTCAAGCACCATGTGTTAGAGTTTTGTAAGATTAGATTTGGGGTTATATTGAAGGATAAAAAAAGAGACTTGATGTATAACAGTTTAAAGGTGCTATATGTATTTTTTAGCGGCCTCTAGCGGTGATGTTTCAGATTGCAACAAGAGCGCACATGCTCGTGTGTGTGTACATGCTCGATCTCAAGAGCGAGCATTCACTACCGGCCACACGGAGACTTTCAACGCAATGGCGAAAGCATCACACAACATGCTGGAAACTCATGTAAACTCCCACTGCAACGTTACAATAATAGGCTACTTTTATCAGCTTGACGTTGAACTAATGCTCCGTGCTCGTACCATGATAACGTTACATTGACTGCATTTAGCCGACATGTGATGTTATCTACAGCATAAGGCATTTCACTAACTTTTGTGTATCTTTCACAATCAGCAATGTCAGCATAGGTGAATGTATAATATGATAACGAAAACGGTGAAAACTAGACTGAACAATGTCAGTGTAAGAGTAAGGCAGTAGGAAGTAACATTACTGTACTGAACGTGTCTGGAAATGTTTATTATAAACAATATGATAGTGGGATGAGTAACGTTAGACAGTAGATCTAGTACATAAAATAAGTTACATCGTAAAGCACCTAATTTTTGTTATCCTGGATAGCTCTTGAGCATACCGCCACCTCTCCGTGCGCCCAGAACGCACTTTTAGCGTACCGGTACGCTCATTTGCACATTTGTTTTAATCCTTTGGCTGCGCTGACGCTTTTCAGAGCGCCCTTCACAATGCACGCTTCCTAATTCGTCCCACCGAGAGCAGAGACTACATTACCCATACACAGTTGTTAAAGTGGGTCGGAACGGTCCGGAACTGCGTTCAGGCACCTCAGATAAATAAATAAATTAATTAATTAATTAATCTCAACGAATCTCGCTGGTCCCGAGATGGGCCGATGACCGATCAACCTCCCTTCCTCCCCGCTGAACGCGAGCTATTACAAATTTAGCCGGACATTTGTTTTCCCTTGCCACTGTTCGGCACGGGTCGGCAGTCTTAGATCAATAGCAGGATTAGTTTTAACATTATGTAACCATTATCAACATGAAATATTAGTTCAAAATCACCTACATGCAATAATGCTGCATTTATACCTGAGAATGCTTTGACGCGTTTCCACAGCGCGTGCCTAAGGGAACGTCTGGCAATTCCACCAACTGCATTAAACGCCTATAAGCCTATAATTTGTATTATTTAAAAATACTTTTCAAATTCCAAAGCTTGTAGAAGGTTCCTATTGGCAATGCTGATCTGGTAGCCTTGAGTAATTAACTTATCTAAGAAAATGTTTAATTTCTTCACTGACACAGACGAAAATGAGAAGACTCAGTCAAAGTTCAGCTTTAGGAGGGGAAGAAATACGGCAGGATAAGGAGAAAAAGAAAGATTAAGATGAGAGAGCAGGTATTGACAAATAATCTAATGCACACTGACATGGTTTTAAAGCTATTTATTATCCATTTTTGAGCCTTAAAAAGTCTTAAATTGCACATATGTAGGTATTCCTATGTTCCTACACATATATATGTACCACCCTAACTGCCTACCATTTAAATGCACATGGCTGTGGGGGGTGGGGGGTAATGTGGGCTGATGTGGCTACAGTGCCAGGGCTCAATATTTGTCCCAGTAGTCGTCTGTTGACTGCTGTATATAAAACCCCTTTAATATAGTTGTTGTTACCTCAGGGGAGGAGTAGTCTGGGTTTCCCCATGCTGCCTTCCCGCAGCGCGATTTTATTCACCATGGTCCAGATTTTCGCCTCATTTAGGGAACCAATCACAGAACGGGATCACAGAACGGGGAGGGAGCAGCAAGACGATGCGACGTGTTGGCTATGAGCTACGTACAGGCGCATTTGATAGACATTCTTAGCACCCAATAAACGGCGACGGGCATTCGTAAACCACGCCTCAAATATGAGAAAATGTACATGTGGTTCCCAGACCCAAGTCTCAACGAGAATTGGGTCTTGCGTTAGCGAGGATAGGGGAGGAGGGGAGTCAGCAAAAAAAAAAAAAAATCAGAAAAACAATTTTCTGTCGTTTGCTCATTTTTATCAAGTGTTGCTAGTTTGTTGCAACAAGGACAATAAAACAATGGAGAAAGCATTTAGCTGATTTTTAATACTTTAGGCTCTAATTTACAGATTTTCATCGAGTACCAGAAAATAATTTGGAAGATGTTATTCCAATTTAGGTTTCATTTCTTGTTGCGTAGGCAAACAAGGAGATCTTTAAAATCCATAACAAGGGTTTTCATTCCTCATCTGCGCTGCCGCTGTACCTACCATGTGGATGTGTCTAATTCTCAAGCTTTATCTGACTTTTTCGGTGTCTGTCGTGACTGAGTATTCCGACCCATTCTATAAATGTGTTTTTTATGGCATGTGTCTGTTTTTTCCTCAACACCACAACGGCGGAAGGAAGAGAAGATGATCAAACCTCTTGTTGGTTTTAAAATACTTTGCTGGAAAGACGTTGCTCGCCTGTTGCGAGATCACGGAGGGTTGTCACCAACTCTAAGGCCCGGCTAGATTGGCCTAAAGGAGGCATCCGATCAACGGGTGATGGTCTCTGCGCGTTACCGTCTTTTCATGTGGCAAAGTAATTTGATTAAATGAAATACATTTTTTCATATGTATTAACTCGTTATTTCATCTGACTCCATAAATAAAAAAGATATCTCTACATCATTAAGTGTGTGCGAATGTTTGACTATTCTTTTTAACTCTTTACTGAAAATAATGTAAATTAGAGTCGATTAGAATAAAATCAAATGTTTACACTTTATTATGTCAGGTAAATGTATAACGCCAGTTGCATAATCAGTTCAAAGATAATAGATACAAACATCAAATGCTCTAGAATAAAGAGAGAAGATGCAATACATTGACATTGTTAAAAACTACATGATGAGAAATGTTTTCGCATCACGGGCTAATCCGATTTATATAAAACGCCCCGACCTCTAGTTTTATTTCATTATATATTGACAGACCAAAGCAGAAAAACTCTTTTCAAATGTAAACATGAGTTCACAGTGGGAAACATTTGCCTGGAAGACACACTCTCCTGTGTATGTGATTATTTCTAAACTCTTAAATACCTTATTACCTTTTGGTTTACTTATTTGAGAATGAGATCTGTGTTCCAGTCGCACTGAGATATTTCAAATGATATCCAACATGTGTGATACTGTATGATAACTATTCACATTATAGATGTTGTGTTGACAAACGCCCCACTCATGTACCTATTGGGTGTTTTTTGCAATGACTTCAGCGACCACTATTTCATTGCTTGTGTTAGAAAACTCCTTTCTGTCAAACAGCCTGTCATAATCACTACTAGGGCTGTCACTTTTGTGAAAAAATCCTGTTCGATTTTTGAGACATAAGTGTTCATTGAATCGACTGTAAAATCGATTTTCCGTGTCTAAAGACGTTTCTATAGACCTTATTCGCAAACACCGGAAGTAGCTAACCGCGGCCATATTGTTGACATAACAACTGTCCTGCCCATAGCCGCACGCAGATTTGAGTTGAGGTGAGCAGTAGCCTAATGGCTTCATCTCGTCGGTATCAAGAGAAGATAAGCTTGATTTGTGTGGACCCATATCAAATAGACCCAATAGCCTTAAGTATAGATCCGTCCTTATTGCCAGCCGTAACTTTTAACCGGATATTTATAACGTTAACGTTCATACAGTATCCGCATAACGTTAGCTACACTTCGCAGGGCTCCTTTACGATCGTTGTAACAAAATAACACAGTATCACACAAGCACTAATTCCCTACCTAGTATCAATGAGGCATATAACGTTATCAATAGTCAAGTCACCTTTATTTATATAACAGTTAGCGCTTTTTACAATACAAATTGTTTCAAAGCAGCTTCACAGAGATAACAGGAACATGTTATAATAGTATTGTAAAATTCAAAATTAAATGTCCCCAATAACGTTACCTGTGGTAAAATGATAGGAGCAGACATTGCTGTAGGGAGTTGGCAGATTAGTCTGTTTATCCTAGCTAGCCACAAGTCTCTCCTGCGCTGGCTCAACTCCTCTGTCTCACTCCCTTCACGTTTTCTGACAGTCGGTATCGCATAAAAATTAACTCCGGGTTCTTATTGCTGTTGTTAGAACAGCAGTGTATTACACAGCACACCATCCCGCTGTTTTAAAAAAAAATACAGCGATAATACCATGGATAATACCGACGCTGCCTCGCTTGTCAATTGACTGACTGACAGTTGCCGTGGTTTCTATGTCAACAAAATGGCCGCCGCGAACATTGATGACGCAGATCGAATAAGGTCTATTTTCAACACCAAATATAGGCAAATCCACTGACAACTAACAGGCATTAGGACGAACGTGAAGAGGGCGCTTGAGACGCGCAGCGCCCACAAGTCAGCAATATTCCTGATGATTTATTGGCGTGAAGTTTCGTGCACAATGACAAACAGGAGTGCAGCATTCAGGGATTGAAATTAACACCCTCAACTCGCCAAATGCGGGTAAAAATGAACTTTGGCGGCTAACGCTGTCAAATCAAGAGGCGTGCGTCTATGTTTACTCACTTTCTTTGCTGTGGAAGTTCGTGTAAGCCAAATCTGTGTGGATTCAGCGCAAATACGCAACTCGTGAGTCCTCGTCATAGAGATATACACATCTATGAGTCCTCGTGATATATTAAATACAGCGTATTGCGCAGAATCAGTGTTGCCAGATTGGGACGGTGATTTCCAGCCCAAAAGCTCACCAAAAACCGCCCACTCCGAGAAAAAACCGCCCAAAATTTTACTGCCAAAATAATGTGATATAATTGTATTGCCATGGCATTCAAGGTTGATAAGCACCATTTTTATCTCCTTAAAACAAAATAACGATGATAAAATACAATAAAAAATAAATAAATTTCCCAGGAAAACGGATCAAAACAGGGCAATAATTAAGAAGAATTAGCAAATATGACTAAAATGTCCAGGTGGACACTGTCAAAACGGCAATCAAGAAATGTACCGATGACTTTAACCCTCAGAAGTAGCTGTTACACATTGTAGAACATAATGCAGAATTTAGCAGTCAAAACTGATTCATTGTTGATCAAACATTTTTCAGCAGCTGTCAGGGACAGGAGAGTTCATGCAGTCTGGACGGTGTAAACGTTGCAGATGTCTGGTTAGGCTGGGCTAGTGCACATGGACAGGAGTCATCCCATATTCGATTCCAATTCAAGTATTTCAACTGAACTTTGCTCTCCTCTCAGAGTTAACCATCGAGTCATCTCCCACCACATGTGTACGTTTTTAGAGTTGATCACTATCTTACTCTTTACTGTAGATACATCTTACTGTATATGTAGGTCACTTTGGCATTATCGATCACTAGAATATACAGCTGCCTTCAAGTTATCGCGCTAAATCGCGTCTGCCTGCTGATCGCTGATTGGCTATAAGTGCGTGCGTGCTCGTCGGTGACGTCAACACCAACGCCAGCTGACTCTGCATGGGCGTGTGTTTGTCATGATGACAGCACATGCACACTTTAGCTTAGTTTTTTAACCAATTAGACTTTAATAAGTAGATGTTTGAAAACCGCCGAACTGACCCCAAACCAGCCCAAATTTTGTCCACCCGCCCAAACCCTTTTTTACCCGCACAATCAAATTCAAAACCGCCCAATTGGGCGGGAACCCGCCCAATCTGGCAACACTGCGCAGAATCTGCACATTTCTGGCTTACTTGAACACACACGTCACTAAGCAACGGCTCTGGCAACAAATAACGGCGCGCTTGTTCACTTGCCTTGAAGTAATAGCGAATATTAAAAAGCATTTGGTTAACAGAAAAGACATTATTATTTTCCAAAATCCTACATGTTCTATTGATCTGTCCACCTAAAACACATTTTTGGTAAAAAAAAAAAAAAAAACATCAAAAAAGGCCGTTAAAATCGATTCCCTATTTTCGTTTCGATACTTGTTGTTGGTTGGTCCGATCGATTGTGCAATCGATTTTCGAACGTAAAGTGACAGCCCTAATCACTACTATACATATTCTGAAACATTTTGATGCTCAAGCTTTTTTATGTGATCTGGTCCTAGAGTCAGCCTGATTCCCACTGTGAATGATGCATGGTTGTTGTCTAAAGATATTCTTACTGCTGTGATCAACAAACATGCCCCAAGCAAAAAGATACACATAAAAAACCGCAACAACCCATGGATTAATCGTGATCTGGCAAAAAAATACAGCCTGGCGCAGAGCACGCAAGTCACATTCTGCCAAAGACAACCTTTTATTTCGTCAAATCAGGAACAAGGCCACACAAGTGGTGAGGGAGGCTAAAGCTGGCTTCTTTAAAGAACAGTTCACACTTTGTGGTGCGAATCCAAAATTTTCAAAAATCAAACCCTGGACCATACTATTGTCCCTAAAAGTAGATGACATAGTTGTTACTAATAAAAACTCCATGGCTGAAGCATTCAATCACCACTTCATAAATTCTGGCTTGGTTTCCAAGGCGTTAAACCCTATTGCTACAGCCCCTGCAGTCTCTAATACCTGCAGCCTTTTAGCACCTCCTCACAGTTTTTCCATCCGGCCTGCTTTAGAGAGGGAAGTCCTGAAGGAATTGACCGCTTAGGACCCCAATAAAGCGGCTGGATCAGATGATCTTGCCGCTTTTTTCATTAAAATTGCTGCCCCGGCTATTGCGGCTCCTCTAACAGCCCTCATTAATCTATCCTTCCATACAGCCGAGATTTCACCTGCTTGGAAAGAAGCGGTTCTGCTTCCTCTGTATAAGGGCGGTGATCAGGCTGACCTAAACAATTACAGGCCAATCTCCATCTTGCCTTGTGTGTCTAAAATTATGGAAAAACTTGTTAATAAACAACTAGTCAATCATCTTAATGTGAACGGTATCATCTCCAGGGAACACTCTGGCTTCCGATCAGGGTAAGTTTGTGTAGCTACCACTAAAGTGCTCAATGACATTACATCCGCGCATCAAATTATCTTTCTCACATGCCATGGGTTCAAGCTGTTCAAGCTACCTTGCAAGATAGAAACTAGAAAACAATCCTTTACACAACTCAAACTCACTCTTAATACCTTCAAAACAAAAATCATGTGGTTTTAACCGTAAGGGTACTATGCCTCCTCCAGCCCTTAAAATCCCCACTTGCAAGGGGGCTATTCTATAACATGTCACTGCATATAAATACTTGGGCATCTGGTTGGAAACTTCACTTTCTTTCTCCATCCACATATCAAAGCTGCAATCTAAGGGCAAGGCCAAGTTTGGTTTCCTTTACAGAAACCGCTCTTCCTTCACCACTTCAGCCACCACTTACTCTTATTCAAATGCCCATTCTACCCATGTTAGACTATGGACACTAGGTTTGCTTGTAAGTCCACTGTATCAAATCTTGACATTCTTTACCATTCTGCTATCAGGTTTGCCACAAACGCTTCATTCACCTTCATTTACAAGACCCTTCTCGGCCGCTCACCTCCTTACTTAGGTCACCTGCTGTAGCCAAAGCCTTTCACATAAAACAACGGTCCTCACTTCGTGTTCAATTATGTATTCCCAAAACCAACTCTGCTTTTGGTCTTGCTTCTTTTTAATCTGCTGCCGCTCGCGACTGGAATGCTTTGCAAAATATTCTCAAACTGGATACACTATTTCAATTTCATCTTGTAAAACTATTATATCATCCTTGTTCACGGACACATGCAGTTGCTTCTCTACATAATTTTGTGTTGTGTTTTAAATTGTATTTTATGTAATTGCTAACCTTTATGTATTTCTAATGTACTGTATTTATTTTAGCCCTATTTCCTTTTCCCTAAGTGGTTATTCCACTTGTCAGACCGCCATTGTAAATAAGAACTTGGTCTTAATGACTTGCCTGTAAAAAAAAAATATTTTTTTAACTTTATAGATCCTTGGGTGAATTTCCAGTGATCTCAGCATTAGAGAAGGAGTGAACAGGGAATGGGGGTTCAAGGGAAAAATATGTAGATTAGGATTGCTTAGGTGAGCTTGAGTCTCGAATGATGCACAAGAGAGAAATTAAAATGTTAATTTGCCCTCTCTTCCAGTTCTTCCAGTCTTTCCAGTCTTACAACATCAACTTTACAATGAACAAAAGCATGTTTCTGTTTATGTCACATCAAACAAAAGTCTTCACTTATTAGTTTTCCATCTCAAAAGCATATGGGTTGACTTTAAACACTGTTAATGTTTCTCTGGTGTCCCAGCAGGATCACCTGTCTACTGTTGCACCGGATCATGTGTATCTGTGAGAGAAAAGAAGTTAAAATGAGAAAAAGAAACTTAAATCTGCATATAACATCGATGCAGCATTGTTTTTTAAATTGAAAGTGAATTAATGGTGTTCAATACATTTACTAATAAAGCTTTAGTAACATAAACATTAAATACCGAGTGTTATCAGCACAGACATTGCCAGTTTCCTGCTGTAACAATTACAAAGTTTTAGTAAACTTAATTTACTAATTTTAATGAATTACTTATTTACTTTAATGAATTAGAGAAATTAATCCATATCTCACACATCTTACAGTTTTGTCCAGCAGCTTTTTCGCCGTGGTGGAAGCAAACACAGATTTTATTTTTTATTATCACAGGCAGACAAGAACCCACTTAAACAAGAAGAACCACCTGACTGACATGTAAAGTAACCAATAACAGTTTTTGTTTAGTTTTATGTGCCATATAGAGGCAATTTTATACAATATTGTATACCAGTGGCGGCGCCAGGGGGGAGCTAGGTGGTGCTGTAGCTCCCCCTATAATAGCCATAGCACCCGCCCAGCACCCCCAAGAAATGTCTGTGATTTTTTTTATATATTTATATTTTAATGTCATGTTTGAATAGTCTTTTTCATGTTGTTAAAAAGGGTATTAAATAATAATTAAAAAATATAGTATTTAGTCTAAAAAAACATGAGGCCCAAACAGGCGATCTTCTTTGGTCAATGGACGCGGCGCCCGGTGACCGTTTGCAGACATCCCAAGTCTCACGTATATAGATAGCGGCTCCCCGATGGCCGCAAATTAGTTCAAATCTCCCGGAATCTAAGATCCAAACGTGTAGCGCGCGCAAGACAGAGAGAGCGAGAGACCTTGCGCGCGCGTGTTGTGTGTGTGTGTGTGTGTGTGTGTGTAAATGTGCGTGTATTAAAGAATAATTAAATATATATATATTTTAGTTTAGTCTAAAAAAAAATGAGGCCCAAACCGGCGATCTTCTTTGGCCAATGGACGCGGCGCCTGGTGAACGTTTGCAGACATTCCAAGTCTCACGTCTCCCTGATGGCCGCAAATTAGTTCAAATCTCCCGGAATCTAAGCTCCAAACGTATAGCGCGCGCAAGACAGAGAGAGTGACCTTGCGCGCGTGTGTGTGTAAATGTGTAAATGTGCGTGTGTGCGCATGAAGCGCATGTAATGCGCCCCCCCCCCCCCCCCCGGCCCAAAATTCAAAGCACCGTCTATTAAGTTTTGAGCATCCCCATAGCACCTGCAACCGAAAATCTCTGGCGCCGCCACTGTTGTATACACCAATAAAGTAGAAAATTCAGTTGCATGTGTATATTTAGTCTTCAATGTGCTTTAAACACAACTCAGATTTGAGAATTGTTTTCCTTTGAAAATAAAACTCAATAATTATTTCCTACTCAAGTGTATGCTACATCATCTTGGTACCACAGCTAAAAACGACTGTCTGTGCAGGTTCAATTTGAAGTTGTTTTTCCAGCCTGGTCTCATTGTTAATACGTAGGTATTAATACGTTATTTTCAAAGATAGAAAACGTACGTTTTTGTACGTTTGGATAGATGCTGAAACGTATAAAATGGACGTATTTGCAACATTTAAACGTATACATTATTACGTTTTTTACAGCTACAAAACGTTAACTATTTACGTATATTTTTCATATCATAAAGATATCTGTATATCTTTAAAGATAAACGTAACAAGATCCCTTAATCCTACTCCCAAAACCTAAACATATCTATTTTATACAGAATATAAAAAGGATAAAACGTAATGGACAGAGATGTGTAGGTAAATGGCAGTTTTATTAACAATATAGCATTAAAATATATTTTGAGCCACTAATCCTACTCCTAACGTTACCTCTAAACCTACCCATAACCATTCCATAAAACTACGTAGGCTAACACAATTATGAAGAAAAAAAAAACATAACGGACAGACAAGTATACTTTTCACATTAATTTATTTATTGCGAAAATGTCAAAACCGGTCACGTTAACATTACCAAAAGTCGTTCACATGATGATGCGTTGCAGTCGCAGTCCTCTCTGGCAGTATTGTAGTAGTTGTGTATGAGGTACAGATCAGAATTTAAGTTATTAACGTTAATCCATGAAAATGTTAACCCGATTCCGGTTCGCTCTCTGAATTCTTCTTCTTCTTTTTCTTTTTTATGGCGGTTGGCAAACAACGTCTGGTTGCATTACCGCCACCTTCTGAAATGGAGTGTGGGTCTGGATAAATTCTTTCCCTACACTTAAATTATCTTTATTAAACCTGTTCTTCTAAAAAATGAAAATAAAAACCCAAAACAAAAATCTCCAGAATTCCTTAGCAAAATATCCCTTACTTTCAAAGGTATCTCTTCATCTTCTAGCTGCTGGACTAACTGTTGTCTCTCATTACTATATCTAGTACATTCTTCAATAGCATGTTCTATGGTATCCTGTGTGTTACATACATTACACCTCCCATCAGCATGTTTTTCCATTAAAATTAATGTACTGTTTAATCCTGTATGCCCAAATCTCATTCTTGAAATGATGTTCTCCTCCTGCGTATTTCTGCAAGTACTTCTACTCACCCCCACTCTTTTTTGGATATTATATAGTCTCCTACCAGTCTGACCATTATCCCACAACACTTGCCACTTCTCCTTTATCTTTCCTTTAATGATTGATTTCACCTCTGCTTTACTATACTTTATGCTTCGCTCTCTGAATGCACGCGCGCTTCTCCATTTCAAATACACCGACTGAAACACGGCATGTCGCAATCTGTGACGAAGCAGGCGAGAGCCAATGAGCGTTTGATATCACGGCCGTAAAACATGTCGTAACGCTTCTTGAAGGCGCATTTTTTGAATTTGAATTCATCACCAGCGCAGGATAGATTTGACGTTTGCGGTTGCTGCTGAGAAATGAAGATGAAGATCACTGCATAAAAGGCTGAATTTGGATCTGTTTCTTGCAAACAACGTATGGATTCTAGGATTTGGATTACATCAAGCTAATAAAATTTATGTCTTTTGTGAATGTATCAGTATGTTGTGTTTTATTGGAGAAAATGCTTTTTGTGTAAATACACTAAATACTACAAAATGGTTAAACGATTAAACAAGGTATTTTTAAGGTTAAAAGTGTATTCCTTTTTAACACCACGCAGGCTAATCCTCCAAAACGAGTTTGTTGCAGAAGGCACGAACAGAGCGAAAGGTTAATATTTATGAGTAACGTTCTTTAGGCCTATTGTATTAATAAATGCGACTGAAAACGTAATTGATAAGACAGTTGAATGCAATAGAGTCAAAACATTAATGCCAAGATTATGCATAAATAGCAACACGTACAAATGTCTACGTCGGTAGATTAGTTCATACCTAAATAAATTACGTTTTTGTGCTGTCAATACGTAAATATTTTTACGTTTTAGTGCTGTAAATACGTCAGTATTATACGTTTCTGCGTATATAAAACGTAAACAAATGTACGTATGATACACCTACACTTTACGTAAAAATACACACGTATTCTCATGAGATCACGTTGGTTTTTTCTATTTTTTTTTTTTTTAGTTTTTAAATGTACTTTTATTGAAGTTTTCTAGTTTAATAATCAATGATTTTCCCCCTTATACATCTTAATATGATTTTTTATTTTGTTAGTTCTGATGGAATGTATGTGACTGTCACATTCACAGAGACCATGTTAAAGTCATTGTCATAACACTCAGGATGTGTCTTGTTTTCTCTTTAAGTGCACTCGAATCAATAGACAACTTCACACAGTTCACTTCAGATAGATAAATAGTTAAATCTGGTATGTTAGTGTGTTCAAAGCACCAGGCAAACGGAGCGGAGCAGCATTCAGGTCTCACTGATCTGCATTCACTGGGGAAAGCCAGGTAATAATCGTTTTTACTCATAAGCATCAGAGTGGTTTGTCACTTTTGTCAAATTAAACAATAAGTTAAAATATCTACATAGAGCAAACTTAACCCTCAGATGGTCTTTGGGGTCCACTGGACCCCAAATGACTTTTGCTTGAATTAAAAAAAAATGTTCTCTTTTTCCAAATGGTATGAAACTTTCTACGGCTCTCAACACTTTCTAGATCTACAAAAAAAAAAATTAAAATGGAATGTTATCGTGTTTTTATGTAGGCGTGACAAAAATAGTCACACTCGTGGTCTTTGGGGTCCATTGGACCCCAAAAAATTAAATTAAATTTTGTAACAGAACAATAGTTTTTTTTTTTTTACAAATATATTTTTACTCTGTTTATTAATGTTTTTACTCAACATTTGTGCAGTTTTTGGAGGATTCATGATATCTTTTAAATATCTATAAATAAATAAATAATAATTTATTCTTGATTTATTATTGACTCAAAATAGACAAAATTCATCATCAAAATCAGAAATAACGCAGAACACAGACAGAAATGACAGAAATAAAGTGGCACACTTCCAACAATGCAAAAAACATCCACAATCCAAAATTATCATTCTCACACACGCGCACACACACAAACACACACATATAGAGGAATACAATATACAGGAATACATACAAACTATAAAAACTGTTCTCTTATCATTTGTAAAATAAAATAATCTAAAATGCAGAACCACCGCAAAAATAAATTGGTAACACTAAGACACATTGAAAATGTGCACCCACACAAAAAGGAATACATTTGTAATGCTATAAAAAAAATAAAAGAAATGAGTTGTTCCAAACTATTTTCTTTTTATTATTTTTTTATTATTTTATTTTACAAATATTTTATTTTTACTGCTTTATTTGCTAATTTGTTATTGCTGTTCAGTTTAAATAAATGATCAAATCTTAAAGTGTAAATTGCAGGTTAACCACCACAACTGATTAATGTGTACATTAAAGTGCACAATATGGATATATTTAAAAATTTCTGTCTTAAAATGCGTTAAAATAGCATTTATTGGGGTTTCTTCAAAGGTAGCGTGTTTTTTACCGTAACTGGGTGATGTGTCATAACAGGGAGCTGCTGGCAGTAATGCACTCACTCTGTGTGCTGTTTGAGGGAGAATAAAACGATTTGCGGGACTCCCGCAAACTAGAAATATCTGAATAAAACGTAAAAACTAATACATTTTTATTCATCTGTTGCAGAAAATCAACAAGAACATCTAAAACAAAATAGAAACGGTTTACAGGCAGAGTTTCTATTTCTAACATGTCAGCAGCAAGGAGCGATGTAGCCAATCACAGACATATGTGTTGATTTCTTGAATGCAATAATAGCCAATCAGAAGCATTTACGATAGATTCCCCTCACCGCTCAAAACAGACTTTTTGTTCAGTGCTGAATTCTGTATGCTGGCAAATCCTCTAATTATAACAAACATGGTGTAACGTTATATATTATGGAAGCTTCATTGATAATAACAGAGATGTGTGAGATCGCGATGAACTGATGTCAGCTTTAGGAATTATTATGGGATCGCACTTTGCTCGCAGTCATGCCAAACCATGCACGCAGTAGCCCGCTTGCTTTTATGTTATAACAGTGCAGTGTTTCCCCTAGAAATTTTTTCAGCAGCGGTGCTGTTACGTGCCGGAAGCTGTTACCAAGCCGCGGTGGGCGGGGCGAGGCGGGGTGGGGGTGGTTGGGGGCGTGGTTTAATTTTTTTTTTTTTTTAAATAACCCCTTCAACTTCAGCCATGACTTCTGGCAAGATTATTGCAGCACCTTGAACTGGTCACAAACAGAAAAATTAATTTTAGAATTTTTGACAGGATTATTTGTTTTTATTGTTAATTTTCAGCTATAAGGTAGAAATTGATAGGGGAAAAATGAAACGTCACAACCCAGAAAAAGATTATTTACAATTTATTTAATTTTTTTTCCTTAATGGCAAAGGCCACACCCAATCTGTGAGTACTTAATTTTTCTGGCTTTTCATAAAAGATCTCTAAAGGCTCTTTGGTAATTGAATGCTATTGTTGGGGGGCCATTAATGCTGACACACATCTTTTTTTTTCTGTAACACACTTTAACACTTAGATACATAATGTAACCAGTACTTTCATTTACTTTATCCTGTAGACATTTTGAACATTAAAATCCAAATGAAACTTTTCATTAGTTTAAAACTTCACTACCCTCCAGGGACGTGCAGAGTTCATCAGGGACAGGAGCTCAAATGTAAGAAAGGGGCAATATGTATAAAAAATAAAATAAAAAAGTATGTGTGAGAGTGATACATATTTATGTTTTCTTATGCTCATCTAGCCTGCATTTATTTAATAAAAAAAATACAGAAAAAAACAGTAGCCTAATATTGTGAAATATTACATGATGTTATTTTTATTGGAATTAGAATCTTTTACTAGAATATTAGAATTTTTAGAATCTTTAAAAAAAAGAGCATCACATATCATCATATTAATGATATCTGAAGGTTCGTGTCGTGTGTGACACTGAAGCCCCGACAACCCCCTCTCTGCACGCGCCTGCTAACCTCAGCTCCTCCATGGTCCCCATCTGCCTTTCTATACACACACCAGTTTAGTTGACTCATCTGAAAAATTAAATAAGATTTAACTATCACGATTATGAGCAGTAGGTGATACTTCCTCGTCCTCATGGAAGAGTTCGCACCGCTTTCTCCTTTCCACAAGCGCTCGCTCTCTCGTGGAGTCTCTCGTTGCTATGCAACCTTGAACAGAGGCGCGCTTGGAAAAGCGCCGCCGCCGCGTCACTTCTATTATGAGCGCGCATGCCGCATTTGAAATAACGAACGGCCCGTTATGGAAACGCAACATTAGCCTAATCGAAAATATTTCCATATGTGGCTCTTTCCTCCGTTCTTGTCAACAAGTGGATTCGCCACTGCATTAGCAGCGCTGCGGGTCGCCATGTCTGTGTTTTTAGGTGCATAAGTGAATGTCATGATATTGCTGATCATGGAAAAATTTTGCAGCGGCGCTGAAAATCCAGCGGCGGCGCTACGCCGCTGCTTAATACATGGTAGGGGAAACACTGACAGTGGTTTGTGTGTTAATGCTTTAATAACAAACAATTGATCAGGAGCACGTATGCTGATGTGTATGGTGGGCTAACACGTAGGCTAACTTGAAAGTATTTGGAGGTACAGAAAAAAAGTATTTTTGCGGGCGGGAGCGGGACAAAACATGAATGTTGCGGTCGGGAGAAAGTAATATAAGAAAGTAGTTGAGCACGTCAGTTTATAACGACCCACGTATTCAAAAATAGCCGGGTTTAAACCGGGCTTGGGCTCATAATTACAGTTTATGTGTCGGGCCGGACTCGGACACAGCGGGCTCGGGTAACGTTAGGGTCTTGCTTGATGTTTTGGGCCGATCTAAGCTCTACCTCGGGTAAGTTATGCTAACACTTACAGGCACGAATCATCCGTTTGTCCTTGGGGAACTTGTGGAGCCTCTCCCCCGTTTTTGATGTATTCGTACATCCCGCACAAGCACAATAGTTAACCATTTTCGCTAGCTAGGTCTCCAATATAACGTAACTCTAGGCTTGTAGCATAGACCGTAAAAGCTTGGAGTCCCTGGTATGACATCACGCCCAGCCTAGTGGAAGGAGGGGGCGTGGTTAAAAGCACTGTAAAACGAACCAACTTTTCATTATATTCAGCATTTGGTATAAAAAATATACAAAAAAACAATGGTGGGCGGTTCTTTTCTTTATATTTAGTAAGCACATTGCATTATCTTCGTGAAAATTTTTACCTGCAATTTACACTTTAAGACTCCAACATTTCTCTTTGTAACATGTTGTTCAGGTTTGATTCTAATCATAATGTAACATTATTGAAAAACTGTTGTTTTTTTCAGTACAAAAAAAATGCTAAACTTTGACAAAAAGTATTTTATTTTTGTTATAATTGTGATTTTATAATATTTAGATATGAATCCAACTGAATTTAACTTTAGAAAAATTATATATTTCAGTAATTCAAATGTATATAGGCCTAGTGGAGCCCTATAGCCATCTAGTGGTTAAAGTGATTTATTACATTATTTTATCAATTTTAACCTGTATTTTCCAAAAAATGGGCAAAAATCTTACATTAAACCTTGTAAAATTATCCATGGTATCCCCTGGAGTGAAAGTTAGAAATCTGGGTCTTTTATAAAGTTTATTTAACATAAAATGCAGTTTTTTTTGTAAAAATCCTATTTAAAAAATATTTATTTATTTATTTATAGAAATAAAAAAAAAAAACATTAATAAACAGAGTAAAATTATATTTGTTAAAAAAAATATATTGTTTTGTTACAAAATTAAATCTTATTGTCTGGGGTCCAATAGACCCCAAAGACCACGAGTGTGACTTTTTTTTGAAGACCATCAGAGGGTTAACTTAGACCATCCCTTAAGCTTAACAACAAGCAAGTGGCACTTGTGTAAAATGGTGTTGTGCAGGGTTAGAACGCTTAGATAACAGAGATTGGAATAAAAAAGCAGTATCTTCCTCAGCTAAAGGTATGTCTGTGGTATATATTACTTTCCCATCAGTCTGGAGTATTTTTACATTGAGAATAAAAAAGTATTATTACAATAGTCAAACTACATGAAACCATTAGTGTAGTTTTAAAATAAACTTTCATGCTTGAATTGCACTCCTTTTAAACTCATGTTACTTACTGTTCCTGCAGGGTTAGGCTACTTTAAACAACCGATCTTGACCCCGATAGCCACAATCCCGATCCCGATCAGGATCCCAGTCCCGATCAGGATCCCGATCCCAATTCCGATCCCCTTCCCGACTGACGAAAAAGCGAAACCATCGGGGATCTCTGTAAGAGTTAAAGAGATACATTAATTTTGTATCTGGTTTTGCCATTCTGACATTAATGAAGAAATTAATGAAGACATTATATGTTGATTGACAGCCTGATTGACATTTTAATTCATTGCTGGCCTTAATAAATATTGCATTTTTGTTTCAAAAATGTATTAAGAAACTTCAAATGGTTCTTATTAAAAACATTGTTTTCTTATTATATTTTTTAATCAATAAATATTTTATATATGGCTGAATTAATAAAATGGATAGGTCAGTATTTGAACAGTGCACCAGTAAAGAAAAGCAAATGGAATTGTAAAATAAAATAAATGTCACTGTATGCTTCTTTGTTAAGATTTTTTTCTTTCGGGAGAATGGCGATTATACCCAGAGGAGGTGAATCTGATATGGGCCCAGTTTGGAAAAGCCCACACCGACCTGTTTGCATCAGCTATGATGACCCATTGCAAGATGTGGTTCTCTCTGAACGGCCAAGGTGGGCCTTTGCGACTGGATGCACGGCCTCATGAGTGCTCGGGAGGTTTATTATACGCTTTTCCTTCCCTACCATTGATTCCTCATGTGCTCAAATGGGTGGATCTGGGAAATTGCAGGATCTTACTACATGGAAAACAATTTTCCTTCTGTTAAGCAAATAGTGTGGGTGAGTTGCATTCTTTAAGGTGTAAATTGCAGGTTAACCACCACAATCAATTAATGTGTAAATTAAAGTGCACAATATGTATACATTTAAAAATTTCTGTCTTAAAATGCGTTAAAATAACATTTATTGGGGTTTCTTCAAAGGTAGCGTGTTTTTTACCGTAACTGTGTGATGGCGTCATAACAGGGAGCTGCGGGCAGTAATGCACTCACTCTGTGTGTGCGGGTTGAGGGAGAATAAAGCGATTTGCGGGACACTAGAAATATCTATGAATAAAACTTAAAAACTAATAGATTTCTAGTCATCTGTTGCAGAAAAGCAAGAACAACAAACAAAATAGAAACGGTTTGCAGGCAGAATTTCTATTTCTAACACGTCTGCAGCGAGGAGCGATGTAGCCAATCACAGACATATGTGTTGATTTCTTGAACGCAATAATGGCCAATCAGAAGCATTTACGATGGACTCCCCTCACCGCTCAAAACTGACTTTTTGTTCAGTGCTGAATTCTGTTTGCTGGCAAATCCTCTAATTATAACAAACATAGTTTATATATTATGAAAGCTTCATTGATAATAACAGAGATGTGTGAGATCGCGATGAACTGATGTCAGCTTTAGGAATTATTATGGGATCGCACTTTGCGCGCAGTCATGCCAAACCATACATGCAGTAACCCGCTTGATTTATGTTATAACAGTGGTTTGTGTGTTAATGCTTTATTACAAATAATTGATCAGGAGCATGTATGCTGATGTGTATGGTGGCGACACATAGGCTAACTTGAAAGTATTTGGAGGTACAGAAAAAAGTATTTATGTGGGCGGGAGCGGGACAAAACATAAATGTTGCGGTCGGGAGAAAGTAAAATAAGAAAGTAGTTGAGCACGTCAGTTATAACGAGTCCCATGTATTAAAAAATAGTCGGGTTTAAACCGGGCCCGGGCTCATAATTACAGTTAATGTGCCGGGCCGGACCGGGCTCAGACACAGCGGGCTCGGGTAGGGTCTTGCTTGATGTTTTGGGCCCGATCTAAGCTCTACCTCGGGTAAGTTATGCTAACACTTCCCAGTGGGCAATTGATGTTGAAAAGACATCAAATTGATGTCAAAATCAACGTCAAGGAACAGGTCAAATATGCAAATCAAATTGACGTCAAAACCAATCCTTGACATTGATTTGATGTAAACTGTGTAAGTCCTCCAAAATCGATCCAAATACGGCGTTCGATTTGAGGTGAAGGTTTCACACGTGTTTCGTCTTTTCTCATGACAAAGTATTTTGGGTTAAATGCAGTACATTTTCTCATATGTATAAACTCGTTTCATCTGACTCCATAAAATGAAAAGGTTTTAATGATGTCTGTGTATCATTAAGTATACGTTAATGTTTGACATCCAAATACGGCGTTCGATTTGAGGTGAAGGTTTCACACGTGTTTCGTCTTTTCTCATGACAAAGTATTTTGGGTTAAATGCAGTACATTTTCTCATATGTATAAACTCGTTTCATCTGACTCCATAAAATGAAAAGGTTTTAATGATGTCTGTGTATCATTAAGTATACGTTAATGTTTGACTATTCCTTTTAACTCCAATGAAAATAAAGTCAAAGTCTGTTAGAATAATCAAATATAACAATTTATTATGTCAGGTAAATGTATTATTACAATTCCATAATCAATTGAAAGATAATCAATACAAATCATCAAATGTTCTAGAACAAAGAGGAAAATCCTTTACCCAACATTGTATGGCTACGTGAGCCAAGCTCACGGGCTAATCTGAATACAGAAAACAGCCCTGAGCTCTCGCTGCGTTTCATTATATAGGCTAACCATGGATATTTGCATTCAGAGGTTCACACCTTTTGGGGGTAGGCTAGAGACCACATTCCTTTGTGTGCCAGTTATCTCTAAACTATTAAGACCTTATTAACTTTTGATTTACTTCTTTGGGAATGAGACATTTGTACCAGTCACACTGAGACATTTCAAATAATACCAAACATGTATCAAACTTGATGATATTCATTCATATTAAACCATATATATTCTTATGTGAGTTTTAGGAGTTACTGAGAGAGAGAATGAAATGCAGATGAGGTGAGACTTTTTGTCTCAGGGGAAGAGGGGGGAAGTCAAATGTAAATTTCCAGCAAGATCCTTTGTTTCATCGACCAGTGGTCAAAGTCTATCTCTCCAACCAGTTTTCCAGTCTTACAGATTCCCTCCTTGATCCCGTGGGTCACATTCGGATGAACACTTACGGGGTCACAGTAAGACGTTTGTTGTAATCCTTGAGATGTAACTCAAATTGTCTTTGCAATGTTATCATCTGTAGAAGCCCATAGGGCTGTGTTCACCTGCAGAACACCTGGTCTCACCAGGTGTATGTAGCATGAGTCCAGCAGGTGGATGAGGCGTTCAGGCTTTCTTCCGGTGTTCCAGTGATGTGAGCAAAGTTCATAGAGTCAATCTGGACCTTTTGACTTGTTCAGTTGACGTGTCATTCCTTCATGGAGAAACTTCTGTTTCTCTGGCACCTTCCCCAGGGCGATAATCTGTCCCTTCTTGACCAATCCTGTCACCTCCAGCGGTGCGGTTGTCTGGACAGACCTCAGTGGGTGAAGGGGCTCTTCTTGGCTTCACACTGCCTTGTGTGAGACATCTGAAAAGCATCTTAAATGTCTGCTTTACGATTGAGCACATATGAACTTGAACTCGTGAAGAAATGCATAGAAACGCATAATGCAACAAAACAAAATCATGTCATGTTCAATGTAAAATACCATGTTCTTGTCAGCAAGTGTGAATGGTACATCTGTCTCATATGTTTCTCAAGGTCCTGAATGGTAAGGATGTCTCATATTAAATATCCAATTCTTAAATATATATATATATATATATATATATATATATATATATATATATATATATATATATTGGTCTGAATTATACAAAGGAAATGCAGCAAGAGGTCAGTGTAATCAAAGCAATGAAATAGATTCTATGGATCAAAAAGTCAGGTAATAACAATAATACTATTCAATAAATGCATATGTATATAATAATCAGTGTTTGTTCAGGAATCTGCCAATGCAAGCCACTTATGCAGATATAAGGAGTGACTTGGAACATGTTTAGTCATACGAGAATGGAGATTGTTCATTCCTTGCAACAGGTGTGAGAGAGTGTGTGTTTGTGTGAGGGTGTGTGTGCGTGTCTGTGTGTGAGTGTGAGAGTTTGTGTGAGAGAAAGAGAGGGAGAGAGTGTGTGTGTTTTTTCAAAGTTTACTTTATCATAAACAATGCATCGATCTGTCCTATTTATAAAATCACGTGTTTTCCGATCGTTTACACACTTAGATTTGTATTTCTGTTGTTTGCCGATTCTCTTCACGTGTTGCTGGTTTGCTTCAACAAAGCCATGACGACAAACACGCGGCTAATTTGAAAACTTTTAGAGTTTGTTTTACAGCTCCTCGAGTAACGTTAGGCTACCCGCAAATCATTTGGAAAATGTTATTCCAACTTTAGGTTTAGTTTCTTTTTGCTTAAGCAAACAAAGATATCTTTAAAATCTATTCACAATGGTTTTTACTCTTCATTTGCGCGCCGCGGCCTCACGTGTTTTAATTTCGGTCTAGAACAAAGAGCTTTCCGACCCGTTACAATGCAAACAACATTTTTTCAACACTTCTCAAAAGGGAAGGAAAATTTGACTTACCACAGTGGCAGAAGAAAGAGAAGATGTTCAAACCTCGTGTTGATTTTAAAATCCCCATACTTTGCTGGAAAGGACGTCGCGAAATCCATTTGTTGCGACATCACGTCGGGGTCACCATTTTGTAAGTCCTCCAAAATCGATCCAAATACGGCGTTCGATTTGAGGTGAAGGTTTCACACGTGTTTCGTCTTTTCTCATGACAAAGTATTTTGGGTTAAATGCAGTACATTTTCTCATATGTATAAACTCGTTTCATCTGACTCCATAAAATGAAAAGGTTTTAATGATGTCTGTGTATCATTAAGTATACGTTAATGTTTGACATCCAAATACGGCGTTCGATTTGAGGTGAAGGTTTCACACGTGTTTCGTCTTTTCTCATGACAAAGTATTTTGGGTTAAATGCAGTACATTTTCTCATATGTATAAACTCGTTTCATCTGACTCCATAAAATGAAAAGGTTTTAATGATGTCTGTGTATCATTAAGTATACGTTAATGTTTGACTATTCCTTTTAACTCCAATGAAAATAAAGTCAAAGTCTGTTAGAATAATCAAATATAACAATTTATTATGTCAGGTAAATGTATTATTACAATTCCATAATCAATTGAAAGATAATCAATACAAATCATCAAATGTTCTAGAACAAAGAGGAAAATCCTTTACCCAACATTGTATGGCTACGTGAGCCAAGCTCACGGGCTAATCTGAATACAGAAAACAGCCCTGAGCTCTCGCTGCGTTTCATTATATAGGCTAACCATGGATATTTGCATTCAGAGGTTCACACCTTTTGGGGGTAGGCTAGAGACCACATTCCTTTGTGTGCCAGTTATCTCTAAACTATTAAGACCTTATTAACTTTTGATTTACTTCTTTGGGAATGAGACATTTGTACCAGTCACACTGAGACATTTCAAATAATACCAAACATGTATCAAACTTGATGATATTCATTCATATTAAACCATATATATTCTTATGTGAGTTTTAGGAGTTACTGAGAGAGAGAATGAAATGCAGATGAGGTGAGACTTTTTGTCTCAGGGGAAGAGGGGGGAAGTCAAATGTAAATTTCCAGCAAGATCCTTTGTTTCATCGACCAGTGGTCAAAGTCTATCTCTCCAACCAGTTTTCCAGTCTTACAGATTCCCTCCTTGATCCCGTGGGTCACATTCGGATGAACACTTACGGGGTCACAGTAAGACGTTTGTTGTAATCCTTGAGATGTAACTCAAATTGTCTTTGCAATGTTATCATCTGTAGAAGCCCATAGGGCTGTGTTCACCTGCAGAACACCTGGTCTCACCAGGTGTATGTAGCATGAGTCCAGCAGGTGGATGAGGCGTTCAGGCTTTCTTCCGGTGTTCCAGTGATGTGAGCAAAGTTCATAGAGTCAATCTGGACCTTTTGACTTGTTCAGTTGACGTGTCATTCCTTCATGGAGAAACTTCTGTTTCTCTGGCACCTTCCCCAGGGCGATAATCTGTCCCTTCTTGACCAATCCTGTCACCTCCAGCGGTGCGGTTGTCTGGACAGACCTCAGTGGGTGAAGGGGCTCTTCTTGGCTTCACACTGCCTTGTGTGAGACATCTGAAAAGCATCTTAAATGTCTGCTTTACGATTGAGCACATATGAACTTGAACTCGTGAAGAAATGCATAGAAACGCATAATGCAACAAAACAAAATCATGTCATGTTCAATGTAAAATACCATGTTCTTGTCAGCAAGTGTGAATGGTACATCTGTCTCATATGTTTCTCAAGGTCCTGAATGGTAAGGATGTCTCATATTAAATATCCAATTCTTAAATATATATATATATATATATATATATATATATATATATATATATATATTGGTCTGAATTATACAAAGGAAATGCAGCAAGAGGTCAGTGTAATCAAAGCAATGAAATAGATTCTATGGATCAAAAAGTCAGGTAATAACAATAATACTATTCAATAAATGCATATGTATATAATAATCAGTGTTTGTTCAGGAATCTGCCAATGCAAGCCACTTATGCAGATATAAGGAGTGACTTGGAACATGTTTAGTCATACGAGAATGGAGATTGTTCATTCCTTGCAACAGGTGTGAGAGAGTGTGTGTTTGTGTGAGGGTGTGTGTGCGTGTCTGTGTGTGAGTGTGAGAGTTTGTGTGAGAGAAAGAGAGGGAGAGAGTGTGTGTGTTTTTTCAAAGTTTACTTTATCATAAACAATGCATCGATCTGTCCTATTTATAAAATCACGTGTTTTCCGATCGTTTACACACTTAGATTTGTATTTCTGTTGTTTGCCGATTCTCTTCACGTGTTGCTGGTTTGCTTCAACAAAGCCATGACGACAAACACGCGGCTAATTTGAAAACTTTTAGAGTTTGTTTTACAGCTCCTCGAGTAACGTTAGGCTACCCGCAAATCATTTGGAAAATGTTATTCCAACTTTAGGTTTAGTTTCTTTTTGCTTAAGCAAACAAAGATATCTTTAAAATCTATTCACAATGGTTTTTACTCTTCATTTGCGCGCCGCGGCCTCACGTGTTTTAATTTCGGTCTAGAACAAAGAGCTTTCCGACCCGTTACAATGCAAACAACATTTTTTCAACACTTCTCAAAAGGGAAGGAAAATTTGACTTACCACAGTGGCAGAAGAAAGAGAAGATGTTCAAACCTCGTGTTGATTTTAAAATCCCCATACTTTGCTGGAAAGGACGTCGCGAAATCCATTTGTTGCGACATCACGTCGGGGTCACCATTTTGTAAGTCCTCCAAAATCGATCCAAATACGGCGTTCGATTTGAGGTGAAGGTTTCACACGTGTTTCGTCTTTTCTCATGACAAAGTATTTTGGGTTAAATGCAGTACATTTTCTCATATGTATAAACTCGTTTCATCTGACTCCATAAAATGAAAAGGTTTTAATGATGTCTGTGTATCATTAAGTATACGTTAATGTTTGACATCCAAATACGGCGTTCGATTTGAGGTGAAGGTTTCACACGTGTTTCGTCTTTTCTCATGACAAAGTATTTTGGGTTAAATGCAGTACATTTTCTCATATGTATAAACTCGTTTCATCTGACTCCATAAAATGAAAAGGTTTTAATGATGTCTGTGTATCATTAAGTATACGTTAATGTTTGACTATTCCTTTTAACTCCAATGAAAATAAAGTCAAAGTCTGTTAGAATAATCAAATATAACAATTTATTATGTCAGGTAAATGTATTATTACAATTCCATAATCAATTGAAAGATAATCAATACAAATCATCAAATGTTCTAGAACAAAGAGGAAAATCCTTTACCCAACATTGTATGGCTACGTGAGCCAAGCTCACGGGCTAATCTGAATACAGAAAACAGCCCTGAGCTCTCGCTGCGTTTCATTATATAGGCTAACCATGGATATTTGCATTCAGAGGTTCACACCTTTTGGGGGTAGGCTAGAGACCACATTCCTTTGTGTGCCAGTTATCTCTAAACTATTAAGACCTTATTAACTTTTGATTTACTTCTTTGGGAATGAGACATTTGTACCAGTCACACTGAGACATTTCAAATAATACCAAACATGTATCAAACTTGATGATATTCATTCATATTAAACCATATATATTCTTATGTGAGTTTTAGGAGTTACTGAGAGAGAGAATGAAATGCAGATGAGGTGAGACTTTTTGTCTCAGGGGAAGAGGGGGGAAGTCAAATGTAAATTTCCAGCAAGATCCTTTGTTTCATCGACCAGTGGTCAAAGTCTATCTCTCCAACCAGTTTTCCAGTCTTACAACTGAATGTCAAAAATATTGACCTGCATATACATAAACCAATTTCAGTGTGGGCATTAACTTTCTCTTTTCATCTAATTACCACTGGAAGACATTTTCTTTTCAAACTGACCTTAAAATGATATACAATATCTTGATCAAGTCTTGACGTCAAATTGATATCATGGTGCCCGCTGGGTTACAGGCACAAATCAGCCGTTTGTCCTTGGGGAACTTGTGGAGCCTCTCCCCCGTTTTTGATGTATTCGTACATCCCGCACAAACACAATAGTTAACAATTTTCGCTAGCTAGGTCTCCAATATAACCTGACTCCAGCTTGGAGCATAGACAGTAAAAGCTTGGAGTCCCTGTTATGACGTCACGCCCAGCCTAGTGGAAGGAGGGGGCGTGCTTAAAACCACTGTTAAACGTACCAACTTTTCATATTATATTTGGCATTTTGGTATAAAAAACATAAAAAACAATGGTAGGCGGTTCTTATCTTTATGTTTAGTAAGCACATTGCATTATCTTCGTGAAAAATTTTACCTGCAATTTACACTTTAACAGTAAGTGAAGACTGTCTGAGATGGAAAGCTGACGATTCAGGGGTCTCTCTTTGGCTTAACTCGGCTTTCTTGCCTATTCTTAATACTTGCATTCATTAGATACTAGTACTTATTTCGATAGTGACTAGTAACTATTCTTTTTGAAAATATTTTTCAATGCTTTTGCGTTCTTTCAGAAAATGTTTGCTAGTGATGGGTCATTCGCGAATGAGTCGGCTCTAAGATCCGGCTCTTTTAAGTGAACGACGGGAGCTGGCTCGCATATCTGAAGAGCCGACTCTATTTTAAAAAATATAGCCTATAGAAATTAAATCATTATGTAATAAAGAAATACTGAAGGAATTTTATTTTATTTAAAATAATTGACTAATTCAAAGAACAAAACAAATATTATAGGCCTAAAGGCACACACATCATGTTTGATCAGCCTCACATTCTGTTCCTGTCAATCATACAGGAGGTGTCAGCCAATTGTACGGCATGAGGGAGGGGCCGAGCCATTGTGTGTGTGTGTGTGTGTGTGTGTGTGTGTATGTGTGTGTGTGTGTGTGTGTGTGTGTGTGTGTATGTGTGTGTGTGTGTGTGTGTTCATGCTAGTTATACATAACATAAGTGGGATAGTTCATGCTGGTTATAACATGCCAATAAAGAAGAGAGAAAAAGAGGGAGTTTAATCCTTTAAGTTATTTATTTTTCTTTAATATGGGTTCTATTATGTTGTTCAGACTCAGATTGTATTTGTTTTGAATGTTTCTATACATTATTTTTTCATAACAAATTAATGCATTTTTAAAGAAATTGACTATGATTTAATTTAATAATTTAATTAGAATTGTTTTTACACCTTTCATAGTAAAAACATTTTTTTTAAAGAGCCGTTTGTGAGCCAAAAGAGCAGGCTCTTTTCAGTGAGCTGTCAAACGAGCCGGCTCACGAAAAAGAGCCGGATTGCCCATCACTAATGTTTGCTTAGCATCACCTGAGAAACTGTGTTAGATCACAAAGACCTTTGTCTGGTTCATCTCTTATTGTGCCAATGTAGTTTACAAACATTAAAAAGTACCTACCTGTCGGCAGAATTTTCCTTAAAAAATGGGACATTTATCTCTTGGTTTTATTAGTGAAATGTTCTCATTTTTTTCTATACAACACTGAACCACAATCAAATATCTTAATTATTATTTTAATTATCACCTTATTTTTCAATGAAAATGACAAGAACCATGATTCTTTTTTTATACATATTTCACTAATACACATTATTCTCTTAACTTGCACTCATAGCTGTTTTTTTAATTTACAAAAACAACAACCGGTTTTGAAGAGTATACCTCTGATTGTTCCACATCGTCTAAAATGTTCTCAGAAAATTAATCTAGATTTTAGATTAATCTAGTTATCAGAATGGAAGACTTGACTCACCATGGACAGTAACATTGAATATTTTGGATGTCAAAGTTTTGCCCCTGATCTGAAGTGTATAGAGTCCATCATGGTCAGTTGTGATGTTTGTGATGGTCAGAGATCCAGTCTGCTTGTCCAGATTCAGTTTGCCTTTGAATCCCACATTATCACCCTCAGATGTAGAGAAGAGTCCAGCTGCTTTATTCATCTTAGCTATGAATTCACCACCAAACCACCACTCAGCTGTATCACCTACTGGTATAACAGCTTGAGGTTTTAGGGTGACAGAATCTCCCTCCATAACTGACACTGTCTCATCAACACCAAACACACCTGGTGGGGGAAAACAATTAAAAGATGTTAATTTTTGATCAATCCAGACATTTTTTTCTGTGCAGCAAATGTTGCAGTGAATACCATGTTACTCAGTGTTTTTTTCAGTATTGTACTGAAGTGCTCTTTATGGCTGAAACAGAGAGATGAAGAATCCAGAACTGAGTCTGTCACTGCTGTGCGTGACTCTGATGTTATTCAGTTTTCTAAATATAGCTTGAAACTGGTTTTTGCAGACTTTGAAAAGTTAATTTCCCCAATACCCATTTCAAATAACTATTTACCATAAAACCACATTTTTACACCAGCCTCATGTGATGATGTTTTTTTACATCCATTTCACACTTACATCAGTGTTGTGCCTCCTGAAAATTATACTTGACATGACTTGTGATTTCAACATAAAACACAAATTGTAAAAAGTATGTGGCTGTATGTGGAAGATCACATGCAACACTCAAACAAAACACACAAAATAAAAAAGTAAATAAAATTAAGTGCATCCTGGAAGCACTGGATTAAAAAAAATGCAATGAACCAAAATAAATTGTTATTGTTAAAATATTAAATGTCTCTTACTAGAATAGCATTATAATATAAAGAATGTTTTTCACAGATATAGGAAGAATGTTCTTCACAGATATAGGAAGACAGAGTGTCGTAAATTTGGGTGAGTTCAAACACCATCAGTTTAACTTAGAAATGAAGAACAGAGTTTAATCACAGTCATGCATGAGCACCAGCATCCTCAGATCAGAAGTTGTGAGTCATAAAAATATAGCGTATAAATAATTTACAGAATAAAAAAACAGGTTTGAGGTAAAAGTAAAATTTTAGGACTTGCTCAAAAATAGATCTGCAAATGTTTTGCAAGTGGAAAAAATAGCAAAACATGTTGGCTAATTTTATCTCCCATCTCACATTTGTTTGCATCACAGTCTATTTGGTATATTTGTTGCAAATTGTAGTGTTTTCAGTTCAAAATTGTATCATTTGTTTAATTTTTTTTTTATCAAAATATTTTATGTGAAATAAAGGTGGAGTTTGTATTACATAATATTTAGAAAGGAGAACTTAGCACGATAATTCAAACTAACCCCAGCGGTTACAGGAGCAGAAACAACAGAGCTCGTTCTACTTATGAGGCAAATAGTGATAATTAGCTTGATGAAGAAATGCAACTATTCTGGTGTAAAATAGTGACACGGAATACCTAAACTTAATAACGAAAACCTTTTTAAGTAGGCCAATCCATATTAATATAGGTTTCAGGGACATCTGGCTGGACAAATTGTGAGAAGTTATTAATGTGCACCTGCTGAGCCACACCCATAACCGACCGACAGAAAAGAGACACAGATACACTTTTATTTACTTGTGATTTTTATTTTGTATTCCGCTAAAACAGTAGCCAGCATTCATAAGCCTATTGTTGTTATTATTATTATTCACACACAAAAATAAAGTTTTGCAGAATATGCTATTACAGGTCGTCTGCGCCCTCTTGTGTTCACTACCAAATAAAGACACACGCACAACAAACTTACCCCCACAAATAGGCTACCCTTATAAGCGTTGTCACTTTCACACTATGATTTATCACAACGTCTATTTGTAGAAATGTTATAACAGTTTTTTAAGAAACAATGGTGATAGGCGACAAGCAAATTAGATGACAAGAGCAAATAATGAGCATTTTATATTTATATTGGTTTATATTGAAACCGAATTTGTTCAATTAGGCCTAATGAAAATAAATGTGACTCACCGTCCACGAGCAATAAAGCCCCAAAAAAGAAGGAAAGGTTCCTCATTCTGATGTTGCTTCTGGCCGCATCCAGAAGGGACACAGAAAGGGATACAGGATATTTGATGACTCGTAGCAAACTAACCAGGTCACGCGATTTCTGCGAAAGGATGATTTACGTCACACTATTTCAAAGCGGTCCAAACTGTCTATTGTCCAGAGGAAAAGAAATAAAGCGTCGCCTCTGAGGTCAACATCACACAAATTTGAAAGTGTTAAATTAACACTTTTTCGGGGTTTATATAGGTCCACATTAAATAGAGTTAAACTAACACTTTAAATAGTGTTACTTACTTGCTTAGTGTAAAAACTATACTGTAAGTGTTCACTGTTAACAAAATTAGTGTCCCCCCTGTGTTGTTATTTTCAACACAGATGTAACAATTACACCAACACAAAAGAAGGTACAATATATTTACCATCATCTGACCCATATAAACACTACAGATCAAAAAGCCTATAGAACTTCAATTGCAAGTTCACCCAACTCACTGTATCTCTGTACTTTAAATGCATGATGGTGTTCTGAAAAATGTTCTGTGAAAAGTTTGTCGACAATAAAATAATACACAGTGCTGTCAATGAAAAGTATTTTCAGAATCTGACTGAAAACAGGAACTTCATCCTCAATCTCTGCATACAATAAGGTCTAAATTCTGTCCCGTCTATTTTGACCCAGTTCATGGAATGCATGCTTGTCTGAATGGGATTATGTAGCATTCCTGCCAACTTTTCACCATTGTCAACATTCCAACAAAATGTTTTCATTGGTCCGCACCCAACTTGACTCAATGGTGTAGTTTGCCAAAGATAGCCTATTGACATCTGATGACTTTTTGGTAATGTTTTTGAAATTCTTTAGTGTATTCTTAAAAAAACGTTATATGCTTAGCCGCAAACCTCATGCTCAAAATGTGCACTAACGGTCTAATTTTGCGAATACAGGCTGGATAATGCACCATTAAAAGGTGTTTGGGCAACAAGTTTGTTTGTGGATACAAGTCTTTAAATAATTCATGGTGCTCAATTGTTAAATTCTTCAGGAGGACATCATGGCTTTAGAAATACAAGGGGAAAACATCAGGTTTAGAATTTGAAGTAAGAGCAGGAGCAAATGGCAATTTTTATCACCTAAGGGTACAATATCACCAAACAGCAATGGATTGTTTTTGACCAGACAAAGTGCCTGGATAGATTTGAGCTATTTCCACTGTGCTCTAACTGTAGGACGATTTTTTCTTTCCAAATAATATCAATAATCATATGAATTCCTGGAGAGCAATTCACTCCATATAACAATTATTTCTGAAAGATACTCAAACAGTAGTTTCATTTCAAGTTGCACAACTCCTTCCAGGTGATCAAGCATCAAATCTAGAGAGTAGTTGTGGGACATGAAAATACTGCAGACTATTGAGTGTTGAGCTTCTTTTGAGGCGATGTGTTGACTTGAATTGAGGGTCAGATTGTAACTTACTGCAGTGTTGTTCATAAATTGAACGATCACACAAAATAACCCTAAAATCATCCACATTGTATCAGGATTGCTCTTTGAAACAGCACCAGATCATCTTTATTAGTGTTAAAGGTTGCCTGTTCTGTCTAAAGTAAAACAGCACAAGATCAGTGCTGTATTTAATATTTCTTTATTAATGGTGTCTTTTTTCTTTATTAATTGTGTCAAAAGATCTTTGTCAAGTTTTTGTACTAGTGCAATGCCCGTGCAAAATGTTTTTGTGTGTTTTTAGTAATTGTTGTTTTGGTTTGAGTTGCTGAATAGCCAGGCTACTATTATACAGGAGCCTAAACTCTGAGATAACGTTAAAAGAACCAGAATAAAATATAATATTCAGAAGTAAACAGTGTAGCTGACTTAAGGGGGTCGCACACCGGACGCGCAGCTCGGCGCCGCGCCACGCAGCGCCACGTCCTTTAAATTCGAACACATTATTCTCTATGAGAGTACACACACCGGCGGCGCCTTTCGGCGTCTGTCCGCGGCGCCCAGCAACGGCTCTGGACCGTGTTCAAAATCCTGCAGCGCCACACGGCGCCATTTACATAGTTATATATTAAATTTACATTTATGTGTCTCAAATAGTAGTAATGTATATACGGACTTAGCCCTGTGCTGGAATATTCATTTAGTTTTATATTTATTTAAAGAAATCAGAAAATTGCTGATGTTATCAGATTTTCAGGTGAGAGTTGTCCTAGACGTGGCGTGGCGTGGCGCTGAGCGGCGCTGAGCTGCGCGTTCGGTGTGCGACCAGCTTTAAGCTGATTTCTGATTTCTTTAAATAAATATAAAACTAAATGAATATTCCAGCACAGGGCTAAGTCCGTATATACATTACTACTATTTGAGACACATAAATGTAAATTTAATATATAACTATGTAAATGGCGCCGTGTGGCGCTGCAGGATTTTGAACACGGTCCAGAGCCGTTGCTGGGCGCCGCGGACAGACGCCGAAAGGCGCCGCCGGTGTGTGTACTCTCATAGAGAATAATGTGTTCGAATTTAAAAGACCTGGCGCTGCGTGGCGCGGCGCCGAGCTGCGCGTCCGGTGTGCGACCCCCTTTAGCCAGAGGCACCCTGAAGCGTCTCGCAGACTTCAGAAGCTTAAACTGGCCAGAAAGAGGGTGAGTATCTACAGTGATTTTTCTAGCTTTCTTCCTCATTCTGTCAGTGTATATTTGGGTCAGGTGTTTTGGGGGTTTTCCTACTATTTTATAGCCATTAACACTATCATGTTAAGCTTGTTCTAAAGTTTGCAGTTTAAATGGCCAAACCAAGCAGAGAGATGAAATGTTAAAACACTTTCAATGTGTGTGATGTACACTAGCTCAATAATCTGAGCACTGACGCCCAGGGAGTTCAGTCTTCTGAGGAGACTAAGTTGTTGTGAGCATTTCTTAAAAATATTGTCTGTGTTATCTGTAAAACTCAGATGGTTGTCAAGAACCGTGCCTAGATACGTAAAAGTTCCCACAGTTTCAACTGTTTGACCAAGTAAAACTGGCTCTGTTGTTATGTCTTGTTTTTTTGCAAAAAAAGTAGCTCGTTTGCAACTTGCAATCCATCCACCCTGTTCACTCTGACATCAATCTTTCAAATGAAAGATTGATACCAATCTTTCATTTGAAAGTCACAGCATTTTTCCATCTTAAAAATATATCTAAATTACGTCATATGCTCTCACGGACAAATGCGGAACAATTAGTTCATGCGTTCATGAGCTCAAGGCTAGATTATTGTAATGCTCTACTGGGTGGTTGCCCTGCACGCTTACTAAACAAACTACAGCTGGTCCAAAATGCAGTCGCTAGAGTTCTTGCCAGAACCAGGAAGTATGACCATATTAGCCCGGTTCTGTCAACACTGCATTGGCTGCCTATTAAACATCATATAAATTTTAAAATATTGCTGATTTCTTACAAAGCACTAAATGGTTTAGCTCCCCAGTACTTGAGTGAGCTCTTAACGCATTATAGTCCTGCACGTCTACTGTGATCTCAAAATTCTTGCCAGTTGATAATACCTAGAATATCTAAATCGACTGCTGGCGGTAGATCCTTTTCCTATTTAGCACCAAAACTCTGGAACAATCTTCCTACCATTGTCCGGGAAGCAGACACAGTCTGTCAGTTTAAAGATAGACTAAAAACACATATCTTTGACCTAGCATTCACATAATACATTATCGACTTCTATAATTAAATGTTAGGCTGCATAGATTAGGCCAGCCCGAACCGGGAACACTTCCCTTAAATCCTGATGTACTCTACCTATGGAGGATCCCTAATCCACTCTACAGATAAAGCGCTATGAAGTTCCGGTGTCGCGTCCCTACCCCGAATTGATCAAATAAAATTCTGCATCAAAATTTATAGGCAAGACAAGTAGTTTGTTATTACAAGTAATTACAAACCTGCGCACATATATTCAAACGCACATAACTATAGAATCAATTCTTAATGCGCATGTGAATGCCATCAGGGTTTATCACAGGTTCAGTTTAAAGTCTATTTAGAGAGAACGGCGTCGTCTTAGCGGCCCCTAATTTAATAACAAATGATCATTTCGAGGGAAGTGAATCAATCAAAACTAACTTTAGCTGGAAACAACATATTCAAGAACCACTATAAAACCAAACCATTCTTTCTTACCTTAAATTTTGTTTGTCTCTGTAAAGCTGCTTTGAAACAATCTACATTGTTAAAAGTGCTATATAAATGAGGATGACTTGACTTGACCATAAAATAGTCTTCGTTTTATCCAGTTTTAGCCATTAGCTTTATTGTGTATTTGCTCATAGATCCATGTATGAATATGGAACATAAATTACACTGTAGGCTACACCAATAAGATCAGTCACAATTTAAATCCCCATGCAAATAATCTTAAAATTACACTAAGAAGAAACACCAGTTTCAGATTATTCATGATATATGAATACAGCATATATGAATATGCTTTACAAATGTAATACAGAAAAACTATAAATGAGAAGGATTCAGATTTAAGAATATAATAGGAAGTCCAGGCAACAATCAGTAGTCCACAATACAATGAGCAATTAAAATAAAAATCATAAAATCACATTTTCTTTGGTATTCATTTTAAAAATAGCTTTAAATATTATTCAGTCTCAAATACTCACTTAGAATTCAGCTATTCAGCTGTTTATAAGATTTCTGATCAGAAAAAGATCAGAAGTACATAACAAAACACTGTAAAAATGTTCCCTTTTGATTTAGTAGTCAAGCATGAGGCAAATAAAATCATGATTTATGTCAAAATTATATACATTAAAAATATATTGTACCAGAAACACTAGACAAGTTAAAGATGTCTTTTAACTATGGAAGCTTTTTCCCACCATGTAATAAAAAATAAAAACATAATTGTGAATTAATCTTTTAATTCTTTTAAAGACTTTTTTCTTGCAATTACAAGTGTACTTCTTGCAATTTTTCATTTTTTTGATTGTCACAATTGCGAGTTATGAAGTGAGAATTGTGAAATATAAACTTAAAAAGTCAGTCTTTTCTTCCACAGAATTGGACTTTAAAACTCGCAATTGCGACTTTACATCTTGCAATTCTGAGAAAAAAGTCAGAATTGTAAGATAAAAGTCGCAATTACCTTTTTTTTTATTCAGTGGCAGAAACAAGCTTCCTATTTAAAGGTGCACTGTGTAATTTTTAGTGGCATCTAGTGGTGAGGTTGCGAATTGCAACCAACAGAAGTTACGTTGGCCAACAGAAGCTGAGTCTGCAGAGAGTAGCCAGTACAAAGATAAATGAAGAAATTAGGTTTACTTAATTATTCAGTAAAACGATATGTTATTGCGAATTTTATTGTTCCTTGTTCATCATTGTGTCAGTGTTTTATTTGCTGACTTCCATGCACGAGGAACAACATGGTAACGAAACCTTTGTCCATTTAGGGCTTCTGTAGAAACATGTCGGCGCCTTTCAATGAAAGGGGACCTGCGGTGCATGTAGACAGAAATGGCTCATTCTAAGGTTATACAAACATAACGGTTCATTAAGTAAGGTCTTTATATACCACTGAAAACATAGTTATGTGTATGATATTGCATTTCTGTCAACAGATCCTCTTAAAAATTACACAATGCACCTTTAACCCTTTCACACAACATTTTAAAATATTTTAGCTAACCCCAGCGTGAGTTAAGGCGACCGTTATTTAAGGTTTTTACCTATAATGATCATGTTAGCTGATCTACAATGTGTGATGAGCATTGCCATGTTAGTTTGCACTGCAACTCAGAGAATCGGATTTACAACACGTCAATTCATCCACTTCTGAAATACATTAAAATAAGTGTGGCCGGTGAAAAATTGTATAGTACGCAATGTGTAGGCTATCTGATATGAACAAAACAGAGGCTCATTTCAGGGAAAGTCTGTTCACTCGGCGGCCATATTTGCAATGCCTCCGGGCAGCTATTTTGGGCATACATAACACAGTCTCATCCCAAGACGTCATATGACTGACGCTTTTGACCATACGTCAACATCCAATGTTTTAGGGTACCCTTTAACGTCAGTTAGATGACGATCCCGGGGCGTCATCTAACTGACGCTTTACCTTTAGCGTCAGTCAGATGACGCGGGTAGGTTTAGGTCTGGGGTAGAGTTAGGATTAGATAGCGTCATCTACTGACGTTAAAGGGTACCCTAAAACGTCGGATGTTGACGTATGGTCAAAAGCGTCAGTCATATGACGTCTTGGGATGAGACTGGGCTGACATATGAAGTGGTTTCAATTTTTCTGTAAATAACTTCACAGAGATCTTTGATACCAGAAACAATTAGACTTTATTCACAAACAAAGACGAGCGCCTTCTGCAGAAAAGCACTCCCGAGCTGTTTTGGGTTCAGAGTTAAATACATACATTCTCTTCCATAGAAGGTCACACACCCTATAGATAGTTTTGGGTGAAGCTTATACCATGTGACCTCTCAGAATAGAACTGACATTCAGGATCTTTTTTACAGAAGGTCTTGCAGATTTCAAAGTCACCTAGACAGAGAAATAACACATACAAGACCAAATCCTATCTATCTGAATGCGGGAATCCTGAAAACTCAAAAACTGATTGCCGAACTCGCAATTAAATAACATATTTCAAACCAGCAACTAAATCTGACATGAACTGTCCCATAAATGTGTTCTCTCATGCTCAAATAAAGAGTATTTTTAGGTTAAACTTGCCAATGCGCACATGCAGTCATTTTACTTTAGAAGACAGGACTATTTCACCATATTGCGCGTTACAGTTTCTCCCATTCATATGTATGTGAAGTCTTTCCTTATAGTCTTTGACGTGATTCAATGCCCCGATATACTCACTGCGTATTATTTTTGGTTTAGCAAAAATACTATTATAGTTTATATTAATCCCTTCTCTTTGCATGACACATTGACATTAGAGTACAGAATAGCTCTTTCGGCATTATCCTGAACGTTGTATTAACATTCTTTTAATGCGTCATAGCACGTAAGAAAGGCTCTCAGGAGTGTGTGTAAGCGTCACATCCTCTGGATTTGCTCTGCGAATTCTGCCCTGAGTCTTTCGCATAAAAAAATCAGTCTACAGACTTTCATAGACAACCCTTGGGGAAGGTCTCATTTTTAAGTTTCATTACAATAATTTCAGACATTGACAAAAAAAAAATAATAGGCAATTACTTATAGCTACACTGATCAGTATTTCATGCAAAGCCCATGTTTACATTGTTACAGATTATTACAGGGTGATTATCTTCATTATTCATCCCAATCCTGAGTTTGATTCACTTTATCTCTGAAACCTGTTATAAAAACACAGAAATGTTCACAGTAAAAACACCAAGTTAAAAATTAATTTATTATTCTTTGATCAAAACAGCACCAGATCAGCTGTATTTGTGTTAATGGAAAGGTTGGCCGTTCAGTCTAAAGTAAAACAGCACAAGATCAGTGCTGTATTTAATATTTATTTAATAATGCTGTTTCTTTGTCAAGTTGTTTGTATATGTAATACTTACGTCTTTGCCTTGGTTACTTATACTTCTTGCAGTAAAAAAACAGTAATAGCCCAAATCATCAGAACAACACTGGCACCAGATATTCCTGAAACAGCAGCTGACCGACCTGAACCTGTAATGATGAAGACAGATGTGTGAATGTGTCTGATCTATAACACACACATCAGCAATATATAACCTGAGTGATTTCTGTAGCTGGTGTAAATATCAGAGGGTGGTAATAGGCAGAGGTGGATAAAGTTCCTGAAATCCACACTTGAGTAATAGTATCTTACCAGTAGAAGACCTTTTTGTTCCAAAATAAGAAAAAATATTCGCAAATATGGCCACGGATGTTCATCTTCATCACAACCGTCATTTGTCACCTGCTACTAGAGGTCGACTGATAGTGAATTTTACGATAACTAGTTTAGCCCAGCTAACCGATTAATTAACCGATAGTTTTTAAATGGATACTGAATGAAAACAAAAGGTACTGGTAAATATAAAAAAAATATTAATATGTTAATCATACCTTGATCAAGTGTTTCCATTTCATTTAATTCAATCATTCATGCTTGACACATGGCCATCTTTAAATATCTACACAAATGCCATAGCACTGAAATACACACACACACACACACACACACACACACACACACACACACACACACACACACACACACACACACACACACACACACACACACACACACTTTCCACTTCTATTTTAGAACCCTTGATGATGAAGTAATTAAAATTATCAAAAGTAATACAGTGATGATACAAAAGCAGCAGTTTTTAAGGAGAAATACTCAGCAATGCTGTTGACCTATGCATTTGCACATGGTTTGTCATAAAGCATATTAAAACACAACATAGACATAAACAACATTCCTACAAACTAAAGCTCTTCTGTGACTGATTTTGTTTTCGCTGATTTAACCTTTTGCTCTTCTTATACTGAACAAATATTTGAAATATGAATCTAAGGTTCAAATCAAACAAATAAATTAAATCAAATCAAATGCAATTTTGAATTAACATTAACATTATTTATTTAATTATGGAATCATGTTAATTTTATCTATACCATGTTTCATTTCTTTTTATAGATTTTCTTATGTTGAAAGATACTGATAGTGAAAGATCTGATCAACTCACCGCTGACTGTAACACTGATGGTCCTCTCTAAGGTGTGTGCACTGCTGTTCATGTTGAGATGATAAACTCCAGAGTCTTTGGTTTCAGAGTCACTGATGATGAGAGATCCAGATTGAGGATGCATCTGCAGTCTACCATTGAATTTCTTATTATCTTTGTCAATTATTAGGAATCGTTTAGACCCTTTATTGATTTCAGCAATGAGATTATCTTCAATTTTCCACAATATCTGATCATATCCCTGTATTTCAGTAACACCAGTGTGTAGAATGACAGATTCTCCCTCCTTCACTGATACTGACTTCACTCCATCTGTCACAACAACAAACACATACGGAGAACCATTATGATTAAACATCTTAATAATATTTTTTTTTTAAGTTTCAGGGAACATGGTTTACATAGTTCTTACATTAAATAAATAATTTTGTTTACATTTTATTTTGGGATTTCAATGACTTGAAGATGTTTAAATGAACTTGTGATGAATGAATAATGCTGTACAATAAAACAGCTGATGGCATTTTTTCCATTGGCAGATGTAACAGGCGTAGGCCAGAAAGAGCTGTGTGTGTAAACCTCACTCCCCATGTCCTCAAGAGGTGGTCTAGTGAGTGACTGACGCTATCGGCTGCAGTATAAGGGGTGGTAGGCCATAATAATTATTGTTGAAAAGCCTCTAACAAACACTACTGAAACGAAAAACATTGATCAACCGTAGTGAAATTCATTCACACGACACGCATTACTGAAATAAGAGAAGATTTCGGTAGTTTATAAGAGGTCATTTCACTTGAAAAGGAAACTTTGTCCTCAATTCCGTTTAATTTGGCATGTCTCAGAAACTCTTTTAGGCAATGGTGGTTAACTTGGACAAAATGGCGAGGTGTTAGAGGCGCAAACAAATATAACCCCAACCAGAGAACAGCTGACCACATTACTTTATTCATTATTGTTCCGCAGAGGTTCAGGTGTTTTTTCCTACACATACAGGCGAAACTCAAAAAATTTGAATATCATGCAACAGTTCATGTGTTTCAGTAATTCAAATTAAAAGGTGAAACTAATATATTTAGTATATATAACTATATACATATGCATGATTATACTTTTCAGAGGGCTGACATTTCTGTATTTAAAATCTATTTTTTTATTCATTTTGTGTAATATTCAAATTTTCTGAGATTTTGAATTTGGGGTTTTCATTAGCTGTAAGCCATAATCATCAAAATTATAACTTTTGCACGATATTCGAATTTTTAGAGTTTCACCTGTAAGATAATGCATGAAGTTATTACATTTCTTTTGCTTAGTATCTTTCAGGCCACATTGAAGAAATGCATGCATGAAAGAACTGTTCAAAGCAGGAACTTGAATGATTTACAATACCATAGTCGTCTTGAGGAGCACGTCTATTCCCAGATAGCAAATGACATATGGCCCAGTTGTGGCCCACATCTCCCACATTCTTCTGGCCCACATACATCATGGAATGACGCGATGACTCAACCCGAGTGTGGCTGGCAATAGCATACATATCTGGGTCTCATCTGGGCAATGGCACATATGGCTCAGTTCTGGCAGCAGCAAAGGTCACATGGGCCACATCTGGCCCACTCGCATCAAGCCTGTTTTAGTGGGAGTTGTGGCTTGCTGTGTGTGGCCCAGATGTGGCCCATGTGACCTTTGCTGCTGCCAGAACTGAGCCATATGTGCCATTGCCCAGATGAGACCCAGATATGTATGCTATTGCCAGCCACACTCGGGTTGAGTCATCGCGTCATTCCATGATGTATGTGGGCCAGAAGAATGTGGGAGATGTGGGCCACAACTGGGCCATATGTCATTTGCTATCTGGGAATAGACGTGCTCCTCAAGACGACTATGGTATTGTAAATCATTCAAGTTCCTGCTTTGAACAGTTGAAAACTGAGCCATTGTTGGCTCAGATGAGGCCCGGATATGTATGCTATCTGGCTAATCTTATGTGCAGGGAAAAATACCTGAACTTCTGCGGAGTGATAATGAATTAAGTAATGTGGTCAGCGCCGCTCTGGTGAGATTAGCTTGAGCTGCGGTCGGTGTCGCTTGGCAACACGTCCTCCCTGTGAGTCGGTTGCACGGTTTGGTCCATTGAGTTCTGACCGCGCCGTTTGTAGGAGATGCCAAATTAAATAGAAAAGCGGACCAAGCTTCCTTTTCAAGTGAAATGACCTAGTATCAACTATACCAAAATCTTTTCTCAATTCAGTATAAATGAATTTCTCAAGGTTGATCAATGTTTTTAGTTTTACTAGTGTTTGTAAGAGGCTTTTCAATAATTATGGACTATACAGCCCATTATACTGCAGTCTTTAGCCTCCTTGATAGTGCGCCGTTAAAAACATTGCAGCCACCCTGAATATTGATATTAACTCGTGGGAACATTCTAACTTGTGGAAACATAAATCGTGGGCTCAAGATCCTATGTTAAGGGAAAAACACAGATTTATCATGACCACAAGTTAAATGCTTTAACAACCTGCACGAATATAGCAACCTGGATTTATCATAAATGGATAGGCCTATAGTAATATTTATTTTTAATTTAAAAAAGCGCAGAATAAAGAAATTATTATATTAACATATTGCCTATTAATGGTTATTATTATATTATATTGTATTGTGCACAAATAATGTGCACACAAAATATTTTCCTCTTAATTTATTGTATCTCTTTACCCAATGAACTTATGCTATGTTAATTAAAATATGAATTTTGTAAAAACTGTAAATGCATCATGCCACTAAAGTTTTGACTTTATGACTGTCTTTCTGTACACCAGTAGCCTGAAAATAGAGTTGATAAGCATCTAAATGTTCGTCATCACAAAGTCAATAATTTAACATAACAGCTACTCACCAACAGTCATATAGAAATTTCTGCGTAAGATCATTCTGCTGGTGTTGATCTCCAATTTATAAACTCCAGACTGATTGATACGGATTTTTTTGATGTTGAGGTCTCTGGTCTGATCATTCAGATCAACGTTTTCCCATTTCGCGTCAACAGGGCTGTTTAATCCATTAACTTGCACAAGACCATCACTGGTTCTGATGTTTATAAATTAGCATTTACTGAATGATTTTACTATCACAATTTTAATTAAAATTGAAAACAGTACGTCATTTTAAAGTTTAAAGGCTTGAGCATCGATGTTTACGATCGTAATGTCACAGCGATAACATCATTTTAATTCTTATAGAAAGATCGTAAAAATAGACGCAACTTTAAATTGGGGAGTTTTGAATTATTTTTGTCCATTGAAGATGACAGATCCATTAAATCATAGAAAACAGGGGTGGTTTTATTGGTAATAATCCAGAGCATAAAATCAGTTAAGAGTTTTAGTCCAAAAAGGACTAATTTAAGAGAAATATTGTTTAAATCAGCTTTGTTTACGTAACATATCTTCACAGAGAATAATAATTCTTACTAATTCTTCAATAAATTATGTACTCTAAGAGATATTTCAGTAGTACAACTTTACATCATCTTGCTTGCTAGAATCTTATGTACAGAGTAACCCCTCCCCCAGTGTTCTTTGTGCGGTGCTGATTGGTCAGTGATTCAAAATGTTCTAACAACGCCACCGATTTATGTGTCATCAAAATATGGCCGACCTATAATAATATTCACTGGAAATAATAAGCCAGTGTAATGTTAGTAAAATTCTGATTGATGGAAAATGCAGCCAACATAGATGATTAAAGAGTTTAGATTTCTGGGGGTAGGGGGTTCAGTCAGCCTTGTGTGTAGGTTTCAAACATAAAAGTTTGTAGCTAGGCATTTTAACTTTTGTAATCCTAGTGAAGGGGCATTGTGTAATGTATGCGTCACTGGCATTAAAATGTTATTGCAAAATTTATGACAATAGCTAAATATTCAAATAGGTTTCTTAAAGCCTATCTACCTCTGTCTTGCCTCCTGGTTTTTCACCACTTTATTGGTTTAGCCAGTCTATGTCAGTCTGATCTGGATGCTGAAACACACATATCGATGTTCGATAGAATGCACCACACAATCACAGTGTTAAACTTTTCTGGGAATTAACCTACAAATTATTTATTGCTGACTCAAACACTGAAAACACAATGTGTGTTTTCAGTGTTTGAGTCAGCAATAAATAATTTGACACACAACCTTAACACCGAACAATTTAAAGTGTTAAAATCAACATGAAACGGATTTCCCAACCTATTTTACTTCTATAATGAAATGTGTTACCAAGTGAAACAGTATATTCAATGTGATTTATTCAGGATTTTATTTTATATATTAGAATTGATTCGATGTTGATAAGTGTTACCAGAATGGAGCCGGTATTACTGTGAGTTTGCATTCTATGTGTAAGTAGTTATTTTGAAAAGTAGCTGAGAAAGCTACATGAAAGTGAGAAATGTGCTGTACTAGCACTATGCTATACATGCCTGAAGAGTGGAGGACAAAATAACAGTTTGAAATCACAGATTTGATTATTTGCATTAGAATTTGAAATTTAACCGAGAACAATAGAGCAGAAATAAATGTCAGCTATCTAGTCATGTTCGTAGCTTGTGATAAATCATTGTGCTTTTAGACAGCTTAACTGTTTAGACAAAGCAAAACTCATTTAATGTTCATAAACTGCAGCTTTACAAACTGCGTTCAATTATATAAAGTGTTATGTTATGGTTCACCTTCTATCAATTGCTAACCATTCTTTGTGGGTTCTCCAAATGTCCTTTTTTTTTTTTTTTTTTAAATGTGCTTTCACTAAGTAAAAATATTACAGGAACCTAATTTTTAGTGTCTTCAACTTCAGATTTCAATTATAACTTGTTCAGAGTTTGACTTTATTACTTTCCAAATTGTTCTGATACAGTTTCATATGTTTATTCCTAAATACATTTTATGCAAATTAGATAATAATAACTTTCTCAAAATATATAATCTTCTCTAACCATTTTTTCCTAGTAATATAATTAATTCTGATACCTGAATATCAAACGCACAACTCTTATCTTTCTTGAGTGACAAGAATTAAACATGTACTCCAGAGGGTTCATGAACTGTGACTGTTTTAGTCTGTGTATGTCAGGTTTGGGTTTAAGCTCAACTAGTGGGGGCGACAGTTAAAAGGTTAAGTCTTGATCTCCAAACTTCCACTGTATCAGTTCATCAGTAACACCAGTGTGTAGAGTGACAGTATCTCCCTCAGTCACTGATACTGACTTCACTCCATCTGTACCAACAAAAAACACATCTGGAGAACAAACGGAAATGGTTTAATGTTATAGAAGTCACCTTCATGCTATACATTTTTAAATGTAGGCTACACGTACTATGGGGCAAAAATGCCTGGGACCCAGAATATTTGTGACCCTGGATTACAAAACCAGTCTTATGGGTCATTTTTCTGAAATTGAGATTTATACATCACATGAAAGCTGAATAAATAAGCTTTCCATTGATGTATGATTTGTTAGGATATGACAATATTTGAACGAGATACAACTATTTGAAAATCTGGAATCTAAGGGTGCAAAAAAATCTAAACATTGAGAAAATCGCCTTTAAAGTTGTCCATTTATGTTCGCGATTGTGCTGCATTCACTCACAAAAATAAATGTTTTATACATTTATGGTTGGAAATTTACAAAATATCTTCATGGAACATGATCTTTACTTAATATCCTAATGATTTTTGGCATAAAAGAAAAATAATAATTTTGACCCATACAATGTATTGTTGGCTATTCCCACAAATATACCCGTGCTACTTAAGACTGGTTTTGTGATCCAGGGTCACATTTATGAATTAAAATTCAGTTAAATGTGAAAATAAGCAGAAAGATTTTGAAAGATTTTAAACAAAGATAGAAATGCAATTTTACAATTTAACAAGAAATATTTCAGTCTATTTTTTAATCAAATGTAATAAGTGACACTGTTAATGTGACTCTTTGAACAGACGAGAGATTCCCAAACTTTTTTGTCAGCTGAAGCTCTTTGAACGAAAGCAATTTCTTGAAGTCCCCTGGGAAGTTATTTCAATAAATTAACAATCCATTTGCATGTAAATGGTTCTCTGTTGTCAGTTAATGGTCACATAGCTAATATATATATATATATACATTTTGTTTTATTTTAAGTGTTTTTGTTCTAATTTTAGGATGATTTATTTTAATTTAACACTATTATGATTTTTGTTATATGTCATGGACTCACAAACCCCCTTCAATTCCCTTTACAAACCACTGTGTTCATGACCTTGAAGGATTAGTTCACCCAAAAATTTAAATTCTGTCATTAATTACTCACCCTCATGTTGCTCCAAACACATAAGACCTTAGTTTATTCAACAACTATTCATTATTCAACAATTTCTTCTCTTCCACGTTATTCTACGCAGTTGACCCAAGTAATCACAGTGCAGCGCTTCAGGGTTTATCGTCAGAAACCGGCTCACTATTGGCCGACGCTAGTCACGTGAGCACTATGACACATGCGTGTGATGCTGACGCAGGTGCTAGCCAATAGTGAGCCGACCTTCTGAGGTAGAACCTGGAAGCTCTGCACTGTTTACTCTACTTCAACAGCGTAGGAGAATTACATGGAAAAGAAGAGATTGTTGAATAAAGTTATTATTTTTATTTTTGCACACAAAAAAGTATTCTCATCGCTCCATGGCATTAAGGTTGAACCACTGTAGACATGTATATGTCTTTACTATCTTTCTGGGTCTTGAAAGTTGCAATGACGTTGCTGTCTATGAGGGGTCAGAAAGCTCTCGGATTTCATAAAAAATATCTTCATTTGTGTTCCGAAACCGAACAAAGGTCTTACGGGTTTGGAACGACATGATGGAGAGTAATTAACCCCTTCAGTTTGGTAAACCCTGATACAGACGGTCAGATGTTTTTTCTGCTCATTGGAACATCTCAAATCATGCTGGTGAACAAGATCATCCGGTTTTGTTTCACTTTAAAGATTGACACTGAATCTTCAAGACATGTTTCTTCTCTATACCTACTCTTTTGATAAAAACAAACTCAAATCACGGTATCTGGAAATAAAAGAGCTCAGAATCAGTCATTTCAGCCAAAACAATAGTAACGCAACATGACATATGACTTAATTTGTGATAACAGGATTTATTTCCTCATGGTTTAAAGAATACAAAATATAAAAGAACAAATGCAAAGCAAATATTTGACAAACCTTTTTGTTGCAATTACAATGATGCTAATGAAATATGTCAATTATATTACAGGAATTAAATTAAATGATTGAACTTCCATATAGTAATCACTAAAAACATTAAAATAATACATTCTCTCAAAATAGGGTGGATTTTAAAATGTTTTAAAAATATATAGTCTGTACATAATATAAAAAATTAAATAAAAATCTCAGAACATTCAGTCAAGTTCCAAATGACCCTTATTTTGAATTTAGTTTGGTTCTGTTGTATCATTTTTACAATTTCCATGTGTTCCTGTATTGTTGGTCAACATACTCATTACTTTCAGCTGTCTATCAGCTCCTGCTTGTTCTGAAAACAGGCCTGTGTTTAGGTTAGTCTTGGTCCATTCTCATCAATACAAGTTTTGTGGAGAATATATAGATGGTTTGTTTATATAAAGTACCCACTTGCTTTTAGATCCTCACCAAAGTACAATTTGTGCTTGAATTTCAGGAAAATAATGTTTGCTGGATAAATTATATTGAACATCATGAAATCTCTTTAATCTTATTTGAATATGAATCAAGCATGTGATAAATTGAAAAAAGTATTTTTAGTAGTTATTATTATGATAATTAATAACAATAATAATTATTATCAGTATTATTTTTATTTTTTGACAGAACCACAATCATCACAATACTAACATTTACGGTTGTAAACTGTAATTAATCGCATCCAAAATAAAAGCTTGTGTTTACATAATATGTGTGTGTACTGTGTATAATGATTTTGTACATATAAATACACACACATGCATTTATATATTTAAGAAAAATGTGTTATTTATATATAAAATATTTTAATTTATATATATAATATAAATATAAATATTACTTAAATATATAGCTACATGCATGTGTGTGTGTATATTTTTACAACAGTTATTTTGTATGCGATTAATCGTTGCCCAGCACTAATTTCTTTGCCTACAAACGTTAAACCATTGAGCTTTTATTTTGGCGGAAATCCGCAGTGCTTTTTTTTTTGTTGAATTTTTTTTTTTATTAAAACATACAATAAAATAACATGAATTTAGGAGATGGTTGGCGCATCTTGCGTTTCCAAATGCAAGTTATGAGCGACTCAAACACTGCAGAGTATATTTACTGCAAATTAAAACTTGAATATAAAATGTTTATTACATCACAACCATTGCGATTTGATGATTGCTCTAAATAACAGATTCTAAAAATCATGCATTGTTAAAATTCATTAAAAAAAGGGGCAACTGTCGAGTAATATCAATCATTTCAACGGTAATTTTTACTCCCATTTGGCGCTTTGAACCCTGTCAGAAGCAATCCATGCATTAAATAAATATTAGAAAACGTAAAATTTTGCAGGTTATGTTGTAATCATTTAAGGCTATTACACAATCATCATAAGTGTTTGTTTATGAACTTAGGAAACTTAAATAAATAAACAGTTATTCATAAAGGATTATTGTGCATCAATGTGATTATTTCAACTCATCTTCACAGAAAGGTAATCCACATAAAGATCACACTGAGTTACTCACCGCGGACAGTGACAATGAATCTGTATTTGTTCTCATTAATGCTGTCCTTGATCTTTAGTTCATAAACTCCAGAGTCACTGGTTCTGATGTTTGTGATGGTCAGAGATCCGGTCTGATGATCCAGCTTCAGTCTGTCTCTGAATCTCACTTCATTATTCCCAGGTACTGAGATTTTATTGACTTCTCTATCAATCTGTGCTATGATATTGCTTTCACCTTCAATCTTCCACTGCAGCTCATCTCCCTTTGTTTCAGTAAAATCAGAGTTTAGAGTGAGAGAATCTCCCACCATCACTGACACCGAGTTCACTTCATCAACACCAAACACACCTGAGGAACAAACAGAAACAGTTTTTTAAACAGAGATATGCTTGTAAAAGGATAATTCCGGTATTTAGCACTTTGAGTCTATTTTCTAGTTTGTTTTGAATGAACTAAGAGTGGTGGACACAGAAATTTTGTCTCGACTTTTTGACTCTTTTAGGATCGCCTCTGACCGCTTCAGAGTGGATGTCTATGGGCATGCTCAAACATGTCCTTAAAACAACCCTTAAAGTTCATTTTCAAAACTGTGCAACTCACCGAGTGGTTAGTGGTGTTCGTTAATGATTAAAAACAAATATATCGGCGCAGTGTATGATTTCAATCCGTGTTATTTGCTATTGTAGAACTATTTTTTCAGATACCTCAAAACCGCGTATAAACTTCCGCTCGATATATCTCCAGTAGCGCAGTAATATCAACGAGCAATGAGTCCTCCAACAGAATCAATGCGATTTTTTAAAATGGCAAATGAAACACGACAGAAACTGTATTTCGCTACGCTACTTGTTTTGGAACATCAACGAACACCACTAACCACTCGGTGAGTGTCACAGTTTTGAAAATGAACTTTAAGGGTTGTTTTAAAGAGTAACTAAACCAACTTTTTTTAGTTAATGGTCGGTCTGTAAGACAGACTGTGGCTTTATAAGTGCTGATCATTGATTCAAGTAACTTTTTTGTCATTTGGGTATAAAGTGTTTTAATTCTACAATATATGGTGTAAAAACGTCTGAGTGCTGCCCTCTTCAGGTTGAACGGTGGCTACTGCAGTTGAATTTTCCTATTGGATGCGGTAGTTCATGACGTAAGCGGTGAGAGCTGATGTAAGCAGGTTCCAGCTAACCATGCTCTTGGTACGAGCTACCACGCCCTTGGCCGTGTAAAAACCATATTGTTTCGTCAAAACCACTGTAGTGAGTCAGGAGTTGGAATTGAAAATATTGAAAACGATCAGGATAGAGTAAATGCCCTCAGTTCATCCCCTCTATCTCCGCTAGGCTCCGCCCACTTTTCCAGCATTTTCAAATATTGCCAGTGGGTGGAGTCAGGCTCTGACCAGGGGTTTAGTTCATAGAAATCATATAGAGACTAGAAGCCCTATTGGCCGCTGGAAACCGAGAAATCCGGCCGCCATCTTGAACCGGTCGTATTCCTAGTTTCGTTGCGTGGCAGCAGATAAGATGCCAGAGCATTGTGGAGCATTTTCCTGTTCTAATCGCCGGACCATCGAAAATAGGGCTTTTCACAAGTAAGTCTTAATATTACCGTACAATTGTATTTTGTGAATAGAATATTACCAGATAATCGAGAAGGAGCAAGGATATTTGCTATTACTGTACTGAAATGGTTGTGAAATGCTGTTTACTGCATCAGCCTGTGTTCACCCGGCATGGAGAGGTGGGGTAACTGTTAAAGTAATAATTACAAGAGCTTCTAGGTTATCAGATAAGCATTCAACTGCCCTGTTGTATAGGTTATTTGTGTTTGCGCACATGATATCAGGAAGCAATGTAACCTTAATACACGCATGACAGCGATGCACAAATTGAGTTACCCCTCCAACTTCTAGTTTTATTGATAACCTATATCTTATCACATGCGATTTGGCTATTGATATTACAGAAATCCTGTGG
>JAZAVI010000101.1:0-40144 GCA_036326025.1 Chrosomus eos | reverse complement strand
GTGGAAGTGTAGATAGGGAAAAAGGCAAGAAAACAACCAATAAAACACAGACCATTTTTAAAAGGTTTTTATAGACACATGAATATTAAAATATGACCACGGAGTAGGGCTGGGCGATAAAACGATAACTATAATTATCGCAATAAATTTTTTCTAGATAAAACGATATCAAGAGTTCGATAATGTTTATGGACCAAAAGCGGAAAAAAAAATTTGAACCGCGCGCCACACGGAGCATTTATCCGCTCCGATCAAAGTCCAAACGGCAGCGCAGTGCGTGCTCACTAGAGCAGACGCGTTTACTCTAGTCTCGCGTAGCCAGACCTTCAGACTGACGGCCGGAAATAAACGCGACACTCGCGCCCCCGGAAATCTGATAAAATTCAACCAATCAGATGACGACTTCGACATTCCTGAAGTGTTTCCAGTTAAGTGTACCATTTGCATCAGACGTTTAGCCAACGTTCCGTGGGCGTGACGTCTGAGGCTGAGACTACGTTTACTCTGATTGTCTCGCTCACGAGCTCCAGTGAGAAGCGCTTGAGTTCAGCGAAGAACACAAATGTCTCAGTGATTTAAACCAGTTTAAAGGCAGATGAAACACAGCTGACAAACAGGAGAAACACTGTGCGCAACGATACAGTCAGAATCTGAATTGATACTGAATCCATTTACCATGGATTTACTGTACAGCCTAGTAATATTAACTGCACCATGAAATGTGGGATATACATATTGAATTGTATTATATTATTAATGTAGACAGTTTATTAAAGGACTAATGGAAGCTAATTACAGTATTTAAAGTAACACCAGGTAGTTTTTGCTCTCGGGGTCCCCCTACAGTTGGGAAATAGTATTGTCCTCTACTACTGTCGTAAACTCTTGTCATCCTACATGCACGTGCATTTGTTGACAACCATGATAGCCCTGAACACTGTAGGAGTAGGTCACATGCAGGTGTTCTGCTTGCGTCGCGTGTGAAATGTCTTCATCCCAGGTACAGTAGCATATATTTCAGCATGTCATATGAATATAATTTCATGGGTTTTTTTTTTTTTCTAACGCAAACGATCGCGATGCTCACGTTTACAAGCCAGCGTCATTATAGTAGCCTAGTCTATTGGTTACCGTTTTACTGAATCTATATGATACTTCAATGCAATGTTTGAGTGGTAGATAATAACCATATATCGTCAATATTATAATATCAAGCTAAATTATTATATCAATAATGCGCGCACGTGCGTATTAATGCATAGGCTACTCTAGCACACACACGCAAGGTCTCTCGTATGGAATTATGTTTGTGCCAATAAAAATGAACGTAACTTTTCAAGAAATCAATGAAAATAATATAGCTGCGAGCAGCGATTACGGGCCCAAGCCGGTGGCACCGCAACCCTGGTGCACCAGGGTGGCGGTACCGTCGGCTTTGGCCCTTCATCGCTGCTCGCAGCTATATTTATATATATATATATATATATATATATATATAAAAAGCCAGTGCACCGCCAGCCTGGTGCCTTTAGGGTTATTGTGCACGACGTGACACAAAATATCTGCTCGCTATCTGCCGAACGGCTCTGGTAGTTCCGCTTCAGCACTGATGATGTTGTAGAATTAGTGCGCTCTGGTTGGTCTGGATTATTGGGGATTTTTTAATTTATGCAGAAATAAGTTATTTATAATACAGATAGAGAATAAAGTTAGTGTTGATTAAAATGAAAGAAAACAATTATATTGATCTGAAATATAGCACATTAATTTTAAATTTATTTAGGTTCAATTACCAAACATACAATCTTAATTTAATTTAAAGCAAACAATACATTTAAAATATATGGGTTGTATGCACATAAAAAAAAAAAAAGAAGATATATCCAAAAAAGACAAGGCCTTAAAGCAGTGGTTCTCAATCTTGGTCCTAGGGAGCCACTGCTCTGCACATTTTATATGTCTCCTTTATCTGACACACCCACTTCAGTTAATAAAGCTCTTTCCTAACGAGCTGATGATCTGAATCAGGTGTGTTAAATGAGGGAGACATACAAACTATGCAGAGCAGTGGCTCCCTAGGACCAGGATTGAGATCCACTGCCTTAAAGGGTTAAACTCTTTTCACTGTAACAGACACACTCTCTCACACACACACACACACACACACACACACACACACACACACACACACACACACACACACACACACACACACACACACACACACACACACACACACACACGTCAAGTCACTTACATTTTAGATGCAATATTGACGGTTTTTCTGTTTCAGCAGCGAAAATAGTTAAACAAAGATCACAGCAGAACCATTGCGCATCTCACAGCAACATGTTTTCTCATTACTGAATGATTCAGCATTTTGGACAAATTGGTTTACTCAAAGATTCAATTAGGGTTGTGCCGATAGACAATATCATCGTCCATCGTGATGGCTGACAGACATCACGATGTTAAGCCAGCATCGCGATCCCCCCCCCCCCCCCCATGTTTCCATGGTGACGCGTCATGCTTGGCACATGATTCACCACAGCCAAAATAGCGCTGTATGACATGTAACGTTAGCGCTTTTATTTATAAATATTAACAAACCTGGTTACCATGTCATCAACTGTCTTCTATTCTGATTCTCAAATTTGTGTAAGTGAGTTTGTTTTGTCGTTTAAAAAACAGTTTCTCCCGAAATACATGGCCGGTGAACTGGGAGAAGAATAGAGTTAACTTTATAGTTACTTACACTGTGTGTCTGATATGAATAAAATCCGTCGGCAAATATATTTGAATGGGTTATTGCTGCTTCCATAGACACCATTGTGTATTTTACAAACTATAAATGTATTGTTTTGCTATAAATTATATGCATTTAAATGTCTGAAACCTAAAATAAACATTATGTGGTTAAAAACACTGAATAGTTGTGATATAATATGACAAGCACTGAACGCGTCTGTCTCTGGCTCAGCGCCAGCCACAGCGCGAAAGCACAGTCTGGATCTGGCTGCTCTGTCACGTGTACATTGTACATCATGTACATTCGCTCCTAGTGGTCAGCTGCAGCAGACTCAGAGCGTGCCGAAATCAAAATTGCTGATGAGATGTAGAGGAAAATATCTCCGTGTTGTGCCTACGCCCCTTAGCTGTTCTAAATCCACTGTAAAACACGGCTTTGCGGGGCTTATTGCTTAAGTGAAAAATTAAAACGTTAGCCCCGCCCCTCCTCCCGATATCATCGTCCATCGCGATGTTTCACTGTACACATCGTCTGATGCCAAATTGGTAGACATCGCAAACCCTAGATTCAATGACCAATCCATACCTGTCTCATTCAGGAATGACTCAGTCGTTCGAACGAAACGTTTGAACGAATGAATCAATGACTCGCTCATTAAGACGGTAGCCTGGCGACACCTAGTGACGGTTCAGTGTTATGTTTAAAAGTATCATTCTTTCCAACGATTTTTAATTGACTCATATTTAAAACAATCTCATAACATCATTTAATGCATTGTTATTTTTCAATGTAAATGATGTAATTTGATCAGCCCTACCTAGGGTAACAGCCATATAGTATCTTATTATTCTAAATAATTGAATTTATTGATCAAATTTACAAATTAAAATGAAAGATGAAGCATACATTTAATAAGACTGGACTAGGGGTGCCTTGCAGATATTACAATTATGCACTTTTAAATATACCATTGCCACCCACCGTCAATTTGGTGTGTGTGTGTGTGTGTGTGTGTGTGTGTGTGTGTGTGTGTGTGTGTGTGTGTGTGTGTGTGTGTGGGTTGGTTTGTGTGGGTTGGTTTATGTGATTTATGAGGACACAAATTTGTATAATGACGTGTATTACACTGGTATTACAACTTATGAGTGGTTTATGAGGACATTTCAAAAGTCCTCAAATCAAATGGCTTTAAAAACATAAAAAACAATGTTTTATTAAAAAAATGTAAATGCAGCATGTCTATTATATGCCTTTACTTTATTAAAAAAAACGTATTTAAAAAATACAAGGCTTAAGACATTTATTTTCTTTTTTAATGAAGGCCAAACCACACAGCAGTGAAATGGTTAATCTAGCCCCACTCCCCCTCCCCCTCCCCAGACTCACAGACACACACACACACACACACACACACACACACACACACACACACAGCAGCAGGCACAGAGACATAGGCTCAGAGATAAATGACCATATTCAAACCAAAATATCTGACTTCCTCTTGGTTGTTGCTAATGACTGTAAATTAGAAAGTTGTCTGGCTTGAGGTGAACTATATAAATACAGATTTTTGTAACTCTAGATGAAACTAACCCCCCCACTTTTGTCAAAAGGTGGCGCTACTGAGTCCCTGCACCACGCCCGTTTCTGAAACTATGCACATGTCACCTGGCTAATAAATGTGATCTGTCTGTCGAGTTTCATGCAATTTTAAGCAATTTCAGGCATGCTAAGAGTCTCAAAAGCATCCAAAAAGAATATTAAAGTTTGATGGATTGCCACAGCAACAGTTTCAAAGATATCAAGAATCCATTCACAGGTCTTCATCTGCCGTGTATTTACATTATACAGATGAAGTTTGAAGCAAATCGGGTAAAAATAAGAGGGTGATTTCAAAGCATTTTGAAAGTGACACACTTCCTGCTGCCAGTTGGTGGCGCTATAACTTTGACTCACAATAGTCACATCCATGTGATCGGCCTCTTACAGCGAACACACTGCTGAAGTTTCATCAAGATCAGTTAATGTATGCTGAAGTTATGACACACTTCCTGTTTCACGTTTCTCGCCATAATTTTGTTTCCTCGCCACGGCCAAACCGTTCGAGATATCAAAAATCCCCTCGCAAACTTTCATCCTCAATGTCTTGACTTCACGCTGACCGAGTTTCGTGCCGTGTGTTTGAATTCTCTAGGAGGAGTACTTCAAATTCCATTGCGTGTGTTTTACCAACAACCCTAAATAGCCCACTTCCTGTTGGGTTGGGGTAAAAAGTAAGAGTGCGAAGTATATATGAAACGATGAGATCTACATGTGTACCGAGTTTAGAGCTGTCGCGATAGTCAATATATCGACTTATCGCACGATATATGGAAATGAGCGCGATATTTTTTTGTGCCGCGATATATTGCAACTGATAATTTGTTTTATTATTAAAAATAATAATTAGATTCATTTTGAATGTCACCAACATTTTAGTTGATCGCGCTGCCTCTGTCATCTTGTCTGCACTCTGTGTCGGAGGCGGGGCTCAGGCAGCGTGTCCACACACACACACACACACACACACACACACACACACACACACACAGACACAGAGAGAGAGAGAGCGGACACCGTCAGGTGAAGAGAAGGCGTGAACCAACTGCATTTTAAAGTGTTCTGTTTCGTGACATCTACAGCGAGCCAGTTGATTTCAAAGCCGCAATCTTCAGCCCCGGTGTGGGAACATTTTGGCTTTAAGCCGAACGAGAGAGGAGAGCTAATTAACGTGAACGAGCCGGTATGTCGACTGTGTTTTAAAACAGTAGCAACGAAAAGAGGCAACACAACAAACTTAAAATCGCACCTAAAACATAACCATCCCACCCAGTTTTTTAACCAGGCTGTCGAGTCGAGTATAAACCTATTTTTTACAGTCTATGGTATAAACAAGGCTTTTGCAAGCGCGCTCTCTCTCTCACACTCACACTCACACACACACGTGTAGTTATAAACTCTTTAGACTGTTAATGATTAGTGCTTTTTTTTTTTTTTTGTGGGTAAGAATCATGTAAAAAAAAATCCCTTATTTTGGGGATGGATTCCGGGAAATCTCCCTTATTTTTAGTGTTCAATGTTGACAGCTATGATTTATTTACTTGTTTTATTTATTTGGGATATATTTTTTCACATTTTACAATGTCTAAATATTGAATAGAATAAGAATAAAATGTTCTTCGTTCTTTGAAACAGTGTACTTGCATTATTATGCTATTATATTATCATTATGTAATCAGTGGCATAAAATGGTCTGAAAATTACAATAATATCGTTTATCGCAATTAATTTTGGTGCAATATATCGCACATCAAAAAGTAGTTATCGTGACAGCTCTAACCGAGTTTCATATTATTACATGCAAGCGTGTTTGATTTATGGACCATGTTTTCGGACCCCGTTCCAGGGGGCGCTGTCGAGCCCCCCTGCCACGCCCGGGTACCATCTTCAGCCCGGCCCTGATGGCCGCGGGTTCTGAGCCGTGTGCAAAGTTTCAAGAGTTTTTGAGCATGTTAAGGCCTCCAAAAGTGTCCAAAAGGTAGTAAAAAAAAAAAAAAATTAATAATAATAATAATAATAAATATAGCTGCGAGCAGCGATTACGGGCCCAAGCCGGTGGCACCGCAACCCTGGTGCACCAGGGTGGCGGTACCGCCGGCTTTGGCCCTTCATCGCTGCTCGCAGCTATATTTATTTATATATATATATATATATATATATATAAAGCCGGTGGCATCGCCACCCTGGTGCCTTTAGGGTTATTGTGCACGACGTGACACAAAATATCTGCTCGCTATCTGCCGAACGGCTCTGGTAGTCCCGCTTCAGCACTGATGATGTTGTAGAAATAGTGTGCTCTGGTTGGTCTGGATTATTCGGGATTTTTTATTTTATACAGAAATAAGTTATTTATAATTCAGATGAGAATAAAGTTAGTGTTGATTAAAATGAAGGAAAACAAATATATTGATCTGAAATATAGCACATTCATTTTACATTTATTTAGGTTCAATTACCAAACATACAATCTTAATTTAATTTAAAGCAAACAATACATTTGAAATACATGGGTTGTATGCACATTTTTTTTTTATAAAAAATATATATATATTCCAAAAAGACAAGGCTTAAAAACTCTTGTCACTGTAACAGACACAATCTCTCTCACACACACACACACGCGCACACACACACACACACACACACACACACACACACACACACACACACACACACACACACACACACACACACACACACACACACACACACACACACACACACACACACACACGTCAAGTCACATTTTAGATGCAATATTGAATAAGCAGAAAAATCGGATTTTCTGCTCTGAAAATATAAATAAGCATACAAATTGAATAAGCACTTTGAATATTCTAAACAGAATAAGCATTAGTCGCTAATGAATAAGTACTAGTACTTAATGGAATAGATACTAATATCTAAAAAATAAGTACTAGTAGCATGAAAATAGAGACTAATATGTTAAAATGATTAAATGTTAAAACGGCTTGCCATATTGGCTCAGAGAGAGAGAGAGAGAAAATGACATTTTAGATAATAGCACCTATTAATAGATACTAGTATTTATTCAATAAATACTAGTTCTAAGTCATTACATACTAGTACCTATTAAATAGATACCAGTACTTATTCATTAGCTACTAATACGTATTCAAAAGAATATCTAAAGAATAAGCACTACTATCTAAAGAATAGGCACTAGTATCTAAAGAATAAGCACTAGTCGCTAATGAATAAGTACTAGTACTTAATGGAATAGATACTAGTATCTAAAAAATAAGTACTAGTAGCATGAAAAAAGAGACTACTAGGTTAAAATGATTAAATGTTAAAACGGCTTGCCATATTGATTTAGAGCATCAAAAGCATCAAACAAGAATATTAAAGTTTGATGCGTTGCCACAGCAACAGTTTCAAAGATATCAAGAATCCCTTCACAGGTCTACATCTGCAGTGTATTTACATTATACAGATGAAGTTTGAAGCAAATAGGGTAAAAATAAGAGGGTGATTTCAAAGCCTTTAGGAAGTGACACACTTCCTGCTGCCAGTTGGTGGCGCTATAACTTTGACTCACAATAGTCACATCCATGTGATCGGACTCTTACAGCGAACACACTGCTGAAGTTTCATCAAGATCAGTTAATGTATGCAGAAGTTATAACACACTTCCTGTTTCCATTATTCGCCATAAATTCGTTTCCTCGCCACGGCCAAACCGTTCGAGATATCAAAAATCCCCTAGCAATTTTTCATCCTCAATGTCTTGACTTCATGCTGACTGAGTTTCGTGGCGATTGTTTGAATTCTCTAGGAGTAGTATATCGAATTCCAGGGGCATACGCTTTCAAACAAACCATAATAGCCGACTTCCTGTTGGGCTGGGGTAAAAAGTAAAAGTACAAAGGATATATGAATCGATGAGATCTATATGTGTACCGAGTTTCATATTATTACATGCAAGCGTGTTTGATTTATGGACCAAGTTTTCGGACACCGTTCCAGGGGGCGCTGTCGAGCCCCCCTGCCACGCCCGGGTACCAGCTTCAGCCCGGCCCTGATGGCCGCGGGTTCTGACCCGTGTGCAAAGATTCAAGAGTTTTTGAGCACGTTAAGGGTCCCAAAGGTGCGCTGAGAGTCTCAAAAGTATCCAAAAAGAATATTAAAGTTTGATGCATTGTCACGGCAACAGCATCTAAGATATCAACAATCCTTTCACAGGTCTACATCTGGCGTGTGTCTACATTATACACATCAAGTTTGAAGCAAATCGGGTAAAGCCTGTTTGATTTATGGACCAAGTTTTCGGACCCCGTTCCAGGGGGCGCTGTCGAGCCCCCTGCCACGCCCGGGTACCAGCTTCAGCCCGGCCCTGATGGCCGCGGTTTCTGACCCGTGTGCAAAGTTTCAAGAGTTTTTGAGCATGTTAAGGGCCCCAAAAGTGCGCTAAGAATCTCAAAAGTATCCAAAAAGAATATTAAAGTTTGATGCGTTGTCACGGCAACAGCATCTAAGATATCAACAATCCTTTCACAGGTCTACATCTGGCTTGTGTCTACATTATACACATCAAGTTTGAAGCAAATAGGGTCAAGCGTGTTGGATATATGTACCAAATTGTCGGACCCGTTCAAGGGGGCGCTGTCGAGCCCCCCTGCCACGCCCGGGTACCAGCTTCAGCCTGGCCCTGATGGCCGCGGGTTTTGTCCTGTGTGCAAAGTTTCAAGAGTTTGAGCACGTTAAGAACCCCAAAAGTGCCCGAAAGCATAAAAAAGCATGAAAAAGCTTAAAAAAAGGAATATTAATGTTTGATGCATTGCCATGGCAACAGTGTCTAAGATATCAATAATCCTTTCACAGGTCTACATCTGGCATCTGTCTACATTATGCACATGAAGTTTGAAGCAAATCGGGTAAAAATAAGAGGGTGATTTAAAAGCATTTTGGAAGTGACACACTTCCTGCTGCCAGTTGGTGGCGCTATAACTTTGACTCACAATAGTCACATCCATGTGATCGGGCTCTTACAACGAACACACTGCTGAAGTTTCATCAAGATTAGTTAATGTATGCAGTAGTTATAACACACTTCCTGTTTCACGTTTCTCGCCATAATTTCGTTTCCTCGCCACGGCCAAACCGTTCGAGATATCAAAAATCCCCTCGCAAACTTTCATCCTCAATGTCTTGACTTCATGCACACCGAGTTTCGTGCCGTGTGTTTGAATTCTCTAGGAAGAGTGTTTCACATTCCATTGCATGCGTTTTCCAAACAACCCTTAATAGCCGACTTCCTGTTGGGCTGGGGTAAAAAGTTAGAGTGCGAAGTATATATGAAACGATGAGATCTACATGTGTACCGAGTTTCATATTATTACATGCAAGCGTGTTTGATTTATGGACCATGTTTTCGGACCCCGTTCCAGGGGGCGCTGTCGAGCCCCCCTGCCACGCCCGGGTACCATCTTCAGCCCGGCCCTGATGGCCGCGGGTTCTGACATGTGTGCAAAGTTTCAGGAGTTTTTGAGCATGTTAAGGCCTCCAAAAGTGTCCAAAAGGTAGTAAAAAAATAATTAGAAGAATAATAATAAATAATCCTTAGGAAAACAATAGGGCCTTCGCCCTTTGGGCTTGGGCCCTAATAATAAATATAGCTGCGAGCAGCGATTACGGGCCCAAGCCGGTGGCACCGCAACCCTGGTGCACCAGGGTGGCGGTACCGTCGGCTTTGGCCCTTCATCGCTGCTCGCAGCTATATTTATATATGTGATGCGATCTGGGAAAACCCACCACATGGTGAAATTTGACATATTACAGGTTTTGCGATCATATTAAAGCTTGGTTCAAGCCCTTTCCAAATCTGTTTTTATTTCTTTTATAGTTTGTCTGTAACAAAAGTTATGGTTATCTGAAGTCGGCTGATCGCTGTGATTTTCAGAAATGGAATTTTGAGAAAAACAGGTTTAAATAACTGTCACGTCCTGTTAGCGGGACAACGGGCGCTCCTTTTTTTATTGCCTTCTTTTCATATCACATATTTTAGTAATCATCATAGATTAGGTATCATTCGAAAGCTTACAAACTCAAAATTCATCCTGTGAAAACCGTTTTGAAATTGGGCGATTGAGAGGCGAGCAAGGTCTTTTAAACGAGCAGCTTCACACTCTGTTGTTCTCTTGTGCTCCGAATCACATAACGCTGGATAAAAATAAATAAATAAAAACTTGCGTGCCGTTGTAGTTTACACAGGACTGGCGGGACCTTTATTCTGTTATGTGGTTTATTTTGATAGGAGAAACTGTCTTTGTAGTGTTAAGAGAAGGAGAACTAAATAGCCGTTGTTGTTGTTTTTTTTTGCACCTCCGCTCCGCGCGTGTTCTTAAAGAGAAAGACACGTCTTTTCAGCTTGCCACTATAAATCGCTATTTTTCTGCACTAATCTAGTGAATTTTCACTAGATATACTCAGAGATGATAAACAAGATGTTATAGAATAATAATTTATTGAAAACCCAAATTTGACAATAAACTGACATTCAATCTATTTTTAGACTTTACTGAAAATGTACAAGCGCGACATCCGACGGGTTTTCCCAGATCGCATCACATATATATATATATATATATAAAAAGCCAGTGGCACCGCCAGCCTGGTGCCTTTAGGGTTATTGTGCACGACGTGACACAAAATATCTGCTCCCTATCTGCCGAACGGCTCTGGTAGTTCCGCTTCAGCACTGATGATGTTGTAGAATTAGTGCGCTCTGGTTGGTCTGGATTATTGGGGATTTTTTAATTTATGCAGAAATAAGTTATTTATAATACAGATAGAGAATAAAGTTAGTGTTGATTAAAATGAAAGAAAACAATTATATTGATCTGAAATATAGCACATTAATTTTAAATTTATTTAGGTTCAATTACCAAACATACAATCTTAATTTAAATTAAAGCAAACAATACATTTAAAATATATGGGTTGTATGCACATAAAAAAAAATAAGAAGATATATCCAAAAAAGACAAGGCCTTAAAGCAGTGGTTCTCAATCTTGGTCCTAGGGAGCCACTGCTCTGCACATTTTATATGTCTCCTTTATCTGACACACCCACTTCAGTTAATAAAGCTCTTTCCAAACGAGCTGATGATCTGAATCAGGTGTGTTAAATGAGGGAGACATACAAACTATGCAGAGCAGTGGCTCCCTAGGACCAGGATTGAGATCCACTGCCTTAAAGGGTTAAACTCTTTTCACTGTAACAGACACACTCTCTCTCACACACACACACACACACACACACACACACACACACACACACACACACACACACACACACACACACGTCAAGTCACTTACATTTTAGATGCAATATTGACGGTTTTTCTGTTTCAGCAGCGAAAATAGTTAAACAAAGATCACAGCAGAACCATTGCGCATCTCACAGCAACATGTTTTCTCATTACTGAATGATTCAGCATTTTGGACAAATTGGTTTACTCAAAGATTCAATTAGGGTTGTGCCGATAGACGATATCATCGTCCATTGTGATGGCTGACAGACAACACGATGTTAAGCCAGCATTGCGATCCCCCCCCCCCCCATGTTTCCATGGTGACGCGTCATGCTTGGCACGTGATTCACCACAGCCAAAATAGCGCTGTATGACATGTAACGTTAGCGCTTTTATTTATAAATATTAACAAACCTGGTTACCATGTCATCAACTGTCTTCTATTCTGATTCTCAAATGTGTGTAAGTGAGTTTGTTTTGTCGTTTAAAAAACAGTTTCTCCCGAAATACATGGCCGGTGAACTGGGAGAAGAATAGAGTTAACTTTATAGTTACTTACACTGTGTGTCTGATATGAATAAAATCCGTCGGCAAATATATTTGAATGGGTTGTTATTGCTGCTTCCATAGACACCATTGTGTATTTTACAAACTATAAATGTATTGTTTTGCTATAAATTATATGCATTTAAATGTCTGAAACCTAAAATAAACATTATGTGGTTAAAAACACTGAATAGTTGTGATATAATATGACAAGCACTGAACGCGTCTGTCTCTGGCTCAGCGCCAGCCACAGCGCGAAAGCACAGTCTGGATCTGGCTGCTCTGTCACGTGTACATTGTACATCATGTACATTCGCTCCTAGTGGTCAGCTGCAGCAGACTCAGAGCGTGCCGAAATCAAAATTGCTGATGAGATGTAGAGGAAAATATCTCCGCGTTGTGCCTACGCCCCTTAGCTGTTCTAAATCCACTGTAAAACACAGCTTTGCGGGGCTTATTGCTTAAGTGAAAAATTAAAACGTTAGCCCCGCCCCTCCTCCCGATATCATCGTCCATGGCGATGTTTCACTGTACACATCGTCTGATGCCAAATTGGTAGACATCGCAAACCCTAGATTCAATGACCAATCCATACCTGTCTCATTCATGAATGACTCAGTCGTTCGAACGAATCGTTTGAACGAATGAATCAATGACTCGCTCATTAAGACGGTAGCCTGGCAACACCTAGTGACGGTTCAGTGTTATGTTTAAAAGTATCATTCTTTCCAACGATTTTTAATTGACTCATATTTAAAACAATCTCATAACATCATTTAATGCATTGTTATTTTTCAATGTAAATGATGTAATTTGATCAGCCCTACCTAGGGTAACAGCCATATAGTATCTTATTATTCTAAATAATTGAATTTATTGATCAAATTTACAAATTAAAATGAAAGATGAAGCATACATTTAATAAGACTGGACTAGGGGTGCCTTGCAGATATTACAATTATGCACTTTTAAATATACCATTGCCACCCACCGTCAATTTGGTGTGTGTGTGTGTGTGTGTGTGTGTGTGTGTGTGTGTGTGTGTGTGTGTGTGTGTGTGTGTGTGTGTGTGTGTGTGTGTGGGTTGGTTTGTGTGGGTTGGTTTATGTGATTTATGAGGACACAAATTTGTATAATGACGTGTATTACACTGGTATTACAACTTATGGGTGGTTTATGAGGACATTTCAAAAGTCCTCATAAATCAAATGGCTTGAAAAACATAAAAAACAATGTTTTATTAAAAAAATGTAAATGCAGCATGTCTGTTATATGCCTTTACTTTATTAAAAAAACGTATTTAAAAAATACAAGGCTTAAGACATTTATTTTCTTTTTTAATGAAGGCCAAACCACACAGCAGTGAAATGGTTAATCTAGCCCCACTCCCCCTCCCCTCCCCAGACTCACAGACACACACACACACAGACAGCAGCAGGCACAGAGACATAGGCTCAGAGAGAAATGACCATATTCAAAACCAAAATATCTGACTTCCTCTTGGTTGTTGCAAATGACTGTAAATTAGAAAGTTGTCTGGCTGGAGGTGAACTATATAAATACAGATTTTTGTAACTCTAGATGAAACTAACCCCCCCACTTTTATCAAAAGGTGGCGCTACTGAGTCCCTGCACCACGCCCGTTTCTGAAACTATGCACATGTCACCTGGCTAATAAATGTGATCTGTCTGTCGAGTTTCATGCAATTTTAAGCAATTTCAGGCATGCTAAGAGTCTCAAAAGCATCCAAAAAGAATATTAAAGTTTGACGGATTGCCACAGCAACAGTTTCAAAGATATCAAGAATCCATTCACAGGTCTTCATCTGCCGTGTATTTACATTATACAAATGAAGTTTGAAGCAAATCGGGTAAAAATAAGAGGGTGATTTCAAAGCATTTTGAAAGTGACACACTTCCTGCTGCCAGTTGGTGGCGCTATAACTTTGACTCACAATAGTCACATCCATGTGATCGGCCTCATACAGCGAACACACTGCTGAAGTTTCATCAAGATCAGTTAATGTATGCTGAAGTTATGACACACTTCCTGTTTCACGTTTCTCGCCATAATTTTGTTTCCTCGCCACGGCCAAACCGTTCGAGATATCAAAAATCCCCTCGCAAACTTTCATCCTCAATGTCTTGACTTCACGCTGACCGAGTTTCGTGCCGTGTGTTTGAATTCTCTAGGAGGAGTACTTCAAATTCCATTGCGTGTGTTTTACCAACAACCCTAAATAGCCCACTTCCTGTTGGGCTGGGGTAAAAAGTAAGAGTGCGAAGTATATATGAAACGATGAGATCTACATGTGTACCGAGTTTCATATTATTACATGCAAGCGTGTTTGATTTATGGACCATGTTTTCGGACCCCGTTCCAGGGGGCGCTGTCGAGCCCCCCTGCCACGCCCGGGTACCATCTTCAGCCCGGCCCTGATGGCCGCCGGTTCTGACACGTGTGCAAAGTTTCAAGAGTTTTTGAGCATGTTAAGGCCTCCAAAAGTGTCCAAAAGGTAGTAAAAAAATAATTAGAAGAAGAAGAAGAAGAAGAAGAAGAAGAAGAAGAAGAAGAAGAAGAAGAAGAAGAAGAAGAAGAAGAAGAAGAAGAAGAAGAAGAAGAAGAAGAAGAAGAAGAAGAAGAAGAAGAAGAAGAAGAAGAAGAAGAAGAAGAAGAAGAAGAAGAAGAAGAAGAAGAAAGAAGAAGAAGAAGAAGAAGAAGAAGAAATAATCCTTAGGAAAACAATAGGGCCTTCGCCCTTAGGGCTTGGGCCCTAATAATAAATAATCCTTAGGAAAACAATAGGGCCTTCGCCCTTAGGGCTTGGGCCCTAATAAATTGAAACTGAATAAAATATCTTTGAAACTGAAAAAGAATGAATCGTGGCAATTTTTTTTACTATGTTTTTAATACACTGCATGTTTTGCTAACTATTCCTCATATTTCTTTTACTGATCTAAACTTACAAATGCGCTTCAAGAGTTTTCATTTACTCTTCTGAAGTTTTCATTTACGCTTCTGAAGTTTTCGTTTACGCTCCCTGAGTTTTCGTTCGCTGTTCTGACACAAATCTCTCGTGGGGGCGGGGCTAGTAGCAGTGTGTTCTCGTTGGCTACTGAGTTTTTGATTGACAGCTTCTTGACCTGGAAGTGAAGACGTCACGTCAGTGTTGTGTTTACATGTGTGGATGTGAGCGTCTGTAAACGCAGCTTTATATTTCATTTAGGTGATATTAAGTTTATATCTGTATTTATTTATTTACTGCTACACTATATTGTTGAGATGATTTCTCATAGAAGGAATAGTACAGACAAATGCTATAATTTGTCATCGTCGATGTCAGAATACTGGATAGCCTACTCGTGGTAAGTCAGATTTTTTTATAATTTTTTTTTTTATTAATTAACACCAAACTAATACTATTTATAATACAGTACTTGCTTTTTCAGGTGGAGAGGCATAGGCCTATTAGAGCTCAGTGAGAGCCCATAACATTATACAGCAGTGTCGTCTTGATTTAATTGGTAAGTTCATTACATGACTTGTTTATCTAACGTTACATACGGTTACATTACAGTCTTCGATTAGATCATATTTCCCCCCTGCCACCCCAAACAACATTGGGCTAGAGTACTGTACAGTATCTGTACTGTAGCCTACAGATACAAAAAGTACTATATACAGTACAGTACTGATACATCAGACAATGACCGATGCCATTGGACCAGAGCGCTGTCAATCACTGCCCGATTCAACTTTGGCAATGTAAAGCCAATTGCTGATTAATTTGCGATGCAGAGTATTTAAAAGAGGAGAGACAGGACTTGACCACATTCCATGTCTCTATTCATAATAAACACTCAATTATTTTGAAGTATCACCCTGGGCGCAATATATTTATTCTGCAAAATGCAACAAAATGCTTTTTCTGTGTTCATATTTGAGCAATAATAATGCAAAAAAAAAAAAAAAACATTTCGGAGAATTTATTTTTATTTTTAATAGTCTTTAATAATAAATATATGTCCAAATGCAAAACCTAATACATGCAAGTAATTATGACTGAAAACATCGAGCAACTAGGGAATACACAGCCATGGATAAATGTTTATAGGGCTATACAGCCATCCACTGGTTACACAACAGTATTACAGATGATAAATGGTGCATGACTCGGAGGTAAATATTTAGTACTGTAAAATCCCTTAAAACATTTTTATAATTTGTTTGAAATAATTATTTTAAGTCTGCAACTTGTTACTGCATGTGGGAGTTCAAAGCAGTTTGTATTGTTAGATTATAATACATTTCCTTTCTCATTTTCCAGGGAGTTGAGCAACTTTTCCATAAACAAAATTCTGATGCTGACACAGAAGATGGAGTGATAATACCAGAGATCAACTGTCTCCATCAGACAATAATGTTACTTTGTTCAGACATTTCACATTTGAATGACTGGGATCGTGATCTTCAGACACCTGATGTTTTTTATGTTAATATTAGATAATAGCAAATATTTTTATTTATTTGGAGCTCTAGATTAAAACAAACACAGTTTACAAGTACACAAGAGGTTGCAGTTTATTCTTATTAGTCTATGCTGATCATGGATTAGCATACCAACAGCATATGAATGGGATAGTTCACCCAAAAATAAAATTCTCACTTATTTTACTCACCCTCATGCTATCCCAGATGCATTTTACTTTCTTTCTACAGATAAATACGAATTAAAATTTTAAGGAAAGTAATCCATCTCTGCGAGTCCTAAAGATGCTTTAAAAACCACACACAGTGACCGTGATGTCCATGCGACCTCAGTGGATGAATCAATGCCTTCTGAAGTGAAACAATAGAATAAGGAAAATACTAATAATGTAAACTGTTTTAACTATTAAAAATCACTTCCGACCAACTGTCATACATGGGTTAAAATCCACTTGTCTTATATGAACTCACAGAGATGGATTATTTCCTTAAAAATCTTTGTAATTATGCATTTTGTATGTATATTATGAGAATACTGTGCATTACATGTATAGTATGCAGTTTAATGTTTTGTGGCTTCTGGTCTTTCCTGTCACAACATAATCACATCCAAGACTTTCACTTTGATACTTGTGTATATGCTGTAGTGACAATAAAGAATGTAAATTTATTTGATTTTTTTATTAAATTCATTTAACTGATTGTATAAGTCATAATTGAACCTGTTGATGATTGTTCAAATATATTTACAATTTTAAATGTTAGAAGATAATATTAACTAAATGAAATAAATAAAATTATCAGCATGATTAAAAAAATGGCAAGAAAAATATTCTTTGTGTGAAATATGTAATGAAATGCCCTTTGAGGTCTGTATCATCTGACAGCAAGTCACGATTGTAATTTTCATAGTTTAAATTCCTCTTATTTAAGTGATCATACATTTTGATGGTGTAAATGCATATGGTAACAATGAGAAATTTGATGGCCATGGTTGCCAACCTTGATTACCTGGTTGAAGTGAAACTTTCTTGACGGCTGAATATATCACACACGTATGCTAGTAGGCTATTCTCTTTAAATTGTAATAGCACTGCCTAATCAGAGCCTAACATGCAAAAGAATCATCAGGAATAAACAAATAGTCTCCTAAAACATTGGACACAATATTTTAAGTAGGCATATAGGCCTAACTTTGATGTACAATTACACCTGAATAGACTGAAGAGATCTCTTGCGCTCCTAAAAGTTTCTGTTGACAAAGTAGTAGCAGCAGCAGCAGCAGGTAAATACAGATAAAATACAAAAACAAACATAACTTAATATTACTAAAATGAAATATAAAGCTGCGCTTACAGACGCTCACATCCACACATGTAAACACAACACTGACGTCTTCACTTCCAGGTCAAGAAGCTGTCAATCAAAAACTCAGTAGCCAATGAGAACACACTGCTACTAGCCCCGCCCCCACGAGAGATTTGTGTCAGAACAGCGAACGAAAACTCATGGAGCGTAAACGAAAACTTCAGAAGCGTAAATGAAAACTTCAGAAGCAAACGAAAACTTCAGAAGCGTAAATGAAAACTCTGGAAGCGCATCTGTAAGTTTAGATCAGTAAAAGAAATATGAGGAATAGTTAGCAAAACATGCAGTGTATTAAAAACAAAGTCAATAAAATTGCTTGCGATTCATTCTTTTTCAGTTTCAAAGATATTTTATTCAATTTCAATTTATATTTTCATTAGTTTCTTGAAAAGTTACGTTCATTATTATCGGCACAAAAATAATTCCATACTCTCGCGCTCTCCTTCTCTCTGTCGTTGGCGCGTGTAATTAATGCGTACTCTAGCACACACACGCAAGGTCTCTTGCTCTCTCTGTCGCGCGCGTATTCAACGAAACCTATAATATATATATATATATATATATATATATATATATATATATATATATATATATATATATATATATATATATATATATAATATATATATATATATATATATATACGGGACAAAACGTGATTTTTTCCTAATAAGTCGGGACACTAAAATTAGAGTTGAAATACGGGACTGTCCCGGGAAAAACGGGACGTCTGGTTAGGTCACCCTAGCTAGAATGCAAGCAATATACTTACTAGTACAAAAGCACGACAGCCAAGTCCACATCGGTCAGGCACCCCTCCTCCTCCTTCAGCTCACGCCAGAGAGAAAACGCGGGCCCAATGTTGATCCTTGTTCTGCCTTTAACGCGATCACTTTCTCTTTTTGTTTTGCTCCGATAAAACCTTTGCTTTCTTGTTTTTCTGTGCTGCTTCGGCCATGACTATTACATTTGGCTCGCACGTCTGATTTTAAGGAAGTGGGGGTGGTGGTGGAAGTGACGTATATGCCGTAAAGCAGTCAAATTTTGTAGTTCTCTTTGTTCGCCGGTTACTACCCGAAACCCGAAGTTTAAAAGCACGATTAAAAATGCTACAGACCCCGCCAGGCTATGCCAGACGTGTCATACAACCTATTGTAAGTCGATGCACCATCACAAGAGACTTGGAAATATATTATGAAGGTTGAAAAGTTACCCGGTGCTGCTTTAAAAATGTATTTAGGCTACTGTTTTTTTCATAAATACCATAGAAACCATAAAGTTGATAGTGAGGTGTTAATAGTCTATGCCTGGTTTTATCTGTGGTTATCATGATCTAAATGCATGATGCTGGATGACCAATGGTTTATTTTAATAAAACTCAAACGGTCAGAATATATATATATTTTTAACAGATGTCACTGTTTTTGTTAATGAACATAAATTTAATATATTAGTATCAACTTGAGTTAGGATGCAGATTTACTGTCAACTCACTGTCAAATATGTGTTTCAAGACAAAACATGTTGCAGCCTGCACTGCAAACTGTGCTGAAGATACATGCCATTAAATTCAGGCAACACAAACCTGTTTCAAGACTTGAAACAATATCCCCCATTAGCACATGCAGAAACTAAGAAATATGTTTTTCTATTCAGATATTTATTTTGTTAAGGGAAAATGGCAAATGTTTGAATGTTCTACCTCAGATTTGTGAAATATATATTCCCCTGTTTGGCAAGTGTTTGTCATGATGTTCTGACAATAAAGAGTAGGCTAGTTTAAAACCACAATTAACGCTCTGGTTTCTACAACTTTCACTTAGGAGTAAAAATCTGCCTTTAAACTTGAAAGAAATAAAGATTTGACATTTATCATAATTATCGATATTGACTAATATAAAAAAAAAGTATTGTGATTTATTTTTTTGGCCATATCGCCCAGCCCTACAACAGAGGGGAAAAAAACACAAAACACAGAGTTGAGGGCATATTGTTGCCTTTAAATATATATAACCCTATATAACAAACTCACAAGAGCTGGAAACTGTCGACTCAATCTGGCAACACTGGCCCCATTGTGGCCCCTGCTTTAAATAAAAGCCTAGATCCGCCTCTGCCCTAATGCAAACAAATAGCCTTCATTTCACAGAGCGATAGGTCACTTTTCCCAGTTTTGTCAATGTATAAAACAGTTCAGGGTTTAGCTTAAAAAAGCAAAAGCCAAGCATTTTCCAAGACTTAGGCCTATGTTTGTGCGTGATATAGGCTATAGGCCTAACTTACTGGATAGTTAAAGGAAACCATAGCAGGAGAGTTACAGGAGTTTAAACAGCTACAAAAACTGCTTTGTTATTATTTTTTCTGTAACTTGAATGCTTACAAACAAACGGCACCAGTTTGGATCAATTTAGACAACATGGGGTGAAAAGTGAAGAAACTGTTCATAAAAAGTATTCTGAACAGGGCCCTGTCCCAATATCATAAGCATCAATTGTGCAAGACTGTCCTAGGTCTGACTAATGAATATCAAAGTCTTTATTCACTCTAAATTCATACTGCTTGAAGAACATAATTATGATTACTATTTTCAACCAATAAATGTTACCGCGTCCGTGAATTATCGATCAATTATCGAAAGCGTACGATCGACTTGTGTTTGATCAAACTGTGACCGTGTGTTTGAGTTCGACAACATGTTTAGAGTAAATGCTCCGTATTTATACAGCTTTGAAACGTTTTACCGAACTTACCGAAGAAGACATTTCTGTTCTTGAATCTTCTGAAATGGCGTCGACAGTCATGGCTCGCCTGATTTACTTTCGGTTTCAGAGGCTGCGTTCCAAACCGCATACTCAATGAGTAGGTACTTAATTTCAATGAGTACCTACTTAACGAGCGCTAAAAGAGTAGGTACTTTATAGCCAAATCTCGTTGAGTATGAATGCGATCCGGACATCATCGCCATGTTTACGTTATCATGTGACCTACGACGCGTTATCACAAGCGCAACAACTTAAAAGATGAACGACACGTTTAATTCATCTATCTGTAAATATCTTGATATTGATGAAAGTTGCTCATTTTGTTGTATTGTTGAAGAAACAGCTGCCGATTTTTTTGTGAATACATTTAGGGTTGATTTAAGCAGTTTTATCCTTATAACGATATATTTATTATTATTAAGAACCTCAAAAAACGTCATCTCTTGAATATGTTGTTAATTTATTTATTTTCCTCAGAACTATTTAAAGATATGAATAGTATAAATAAATAAGTAGATATAAATAGTAATAGTATCTCGCCTTGTTATTGTTCTTTTTTATCATATTATGATGTTATGTTATATTATGATGTACACAAACCAATGATCTTTATGTTTTCTGCTTTGTCATTGTTAGATCAATCTTTCCATGATCTTGTATGTAATAAGTTTATAAGTTTAAATGATATGAGCGACAGGTGCACTAACACTTCACATCAGTAACTCGACAGCACAAACAGTTTTCCTCAGCGTTTGTAATGTCTGCACAAAGGAGACGAGCAGCTCGAAGATCTCTCCGTTGGAGGAAACTGTTGATTTATACTTTATATAAGTATCGCTCCTTAAAAATTAATATTAGCCTACCTTAGAATGAATTGCATTGCAAATGCTGACCAATACTTAATTATATTACTTTTTTATAGCCTACTAAAAATGATATAATTTAATAAAACAAGCCGAATGTAATTTGTTTTGTCATATTATAGTTATACATGAATAGCTACACACTAGCTATAAATGCAGTGAAACATCTCAATTTCCAGTCAAGCAATGAATTAATGCATAAATTAGGCTAAATAATTATATTTTATTTACTGACAACAATAATAAACATGAATAAATGAGTAAACAAACAAATAAAAGTAACCATCACAATAAACAAATGCATATACAAGACAACAACGCATGAAACAAAACTTTTTTCATACTACAAGCATGTATTTACAGGCGGTGAACCCCACATACTGCCATCTCAACACAGCTGTTCGCATTCTGGGCTTTATCCTGATGAAGTCACCAGAGCTGAGCCGTGCCTGCTTGTTGCTGCACTTCACAATCTGCAGTAAGGGCAGATAGAGTGATGGAGGGTCTCATAAGGGCAGATGGAGTGAAGGGACTCATCCATGGGACCGTTTCCAGGATTCAGCTTTGGGCTCCAGTCTAAAAAGATAAAAGAATAAATAAAACGAGCGCTTCAGTCAGTGACGGCTTCCTGGTCGTCGTTTTTACTCTTGAACGAAGCACATCACGGGCGCGCGCTACTACTGGTATGCTAAGCGAACATAATTTAATAAATGGACATAACACTCTTCTTTTTAAATAAGCATTTAAGCAATGTCAACAATATATTAGATAAATAACATTTACAAATTCTACAATGCATTTAAAAAAAAAAGACAATAAAGATAAAATCCACTAGGCTATATCACACCCACACCAGTCTGTAGACATTTCAGATCCTACAAAAATGCACAAATATTATATAAAATTATTTACAGCACATTTGTCTAATGAAAACAGTGTTGACAACAGTGAATTATCTTAAACAATAGTACACGTAACTCAGAAGTCTATTTCATATCTATTAGACGTAGAAATATGCAATTCTTATATTAGTTTTTCTTACCAGATATTAAATAGACATTTAGAAATTATTTAAGATGCATACGGTTTAAAATGTATGCAAATCCAGTTTGGAGACGTATGTGTCCTTACTGGAGCTCCTCTGTTAGCTATACAATAAAATGTGATTTACAGCAAAATCATAAATTTACCATACTATATAGCGTCTTTACACATTCAACAGTTTACTGTACAGTACTTCAACACATGCGATCATTTGATTTGTAATAATAGGCTACTCACATTTGAAAACACTCGTCCGTCATCATTTCGTCCGGCGTCATGTTCGAGTATGACCTATCCTTCTTCTTCTTTTATATGACGTATCCTCTCGCGTGGCCTCCTGGGATAGAAGAGTACCCATCGGACTGCACTCAAAAATCGGGCCGGAAGCAGTAAGCCATCCGGGAACTTCTCGCCTACTCTTTTATGAATACTGATGTTTCGAACGTACTGCTTCTTTCACGTACTGTTTTCGCCTACTATATAGTAGGAAAGTAGGCATATTCGAACGCACTTAAGTCCGAATCTCGCGATAATTAGTACGTCAGCCAGGTAATTCTCGCCTACTCTTTTGGATTCATACATACTTTTTCGCTCGCCTACTCTTTTTCCCATACTAAATAGTAGGGAAGTATGCGGTTTGGAACGCAGCAAGAGAGTTCCAAGTACAGCTCGCTGCATCCTGCGGTGGATATCCAACCCGTCCCACATCCAAGTGTGATGTCAGAAGCCACGCCCATCCAAGTGTGACGTCAGAAACCACGCCCATGTCCAACTACAGCACGTGACTCGATTTGTTGTACGCATGCGCAAAAAGGCGCTGCTTCCTGACGGAAATATGTTTACGGTTGTTATCATAGTTATTGGTTTATAATAAAGTTAAGTTTATTTGTGTAGAGGTGTGACGCTACAGATTATTGTTGCTGTTAAATTGTGACGCTTTGGCAGGCTTGGAATGGTCTAAATCACGATCACTCAAGACGTTACATCTGCATTGCTCACTGGTTTTGTAAGTTAATGAAATGGTAGTACAAGTAAACAATGTACCTTAAAACGATATTTTTGTATTTCTCTTATATTTCTGTTACACAAATGGTAATCAATAATCATGGTTTTGCTATAATAAACGTATAAGGTAGCATCTATACTGAAACTAAAGCGAGTTTTTGTCACTTTCTTAATCCAAACTGCACTTCTAAATAAAATAAAAATGTAAACTTTTTTTTACATTTCTTTCGATGTGGTTATAGAAATATTGCATTTTTACAACCAAATTAAGAATCCACTTATTAGTTAATGCCTGTTATAGCAAATGACTTTGAAATCAAATAATAGAACAGCATAATGGAATTGGTGTAACTAAAAGCTGATACTAATATCTAATATAGACTCATTACATGCAAAGTGAGATATTTCAAGCAATTTATGTGTTATAAATTTGATGATTATGCCTTACAGTTATGTTGAATTGCTGAAATAAATGAACTTTTGCAGTGCACAATATTCTAATACATAAAAAAACAGTTAATCTCTCGCTTCCCCTTCTGTACAGGTTTTATGAGTTTAACATATCAAAATATCATCATAGTTCAAAATATCTTGGTCACAAATTAATTTTTTTATTTAATATTTTGTGTTAATACTTCAAGTTTACACACATGGGTCTAAAATGACCCATCTATGCAAGTGTGATAATTTTTTGTTAAAATAACCAATGTCACAGTTGTTCAGAGCAACAAATTCACTATACTACTTAAAATCAATAGTATATTCCTGCACAATCGGAGGCTTCAGCTTTAGGACCCCAGTTACAGGACCCTCGTTTTTTAGTTTGTACATACATAGTTCGAAAGACATTTAATCTCAGGAGTATTTTTATAAAAATGTGTTGTTGTTTTTTTATTCAAAATGCAGAGGCATTTTGAAAAATGTATAAATTTACACAAAACAAAATAATTAAACATGTATATCAATCTTTAAACAACTGAAAAAGTGGAGTGAGTCTTAGTTTCTTGAATTTTATTAACCTCTTTAAGTTTAACTCATTTGCTCATTATCAGGTAAAATAACGATAGAATCAGCACATGCAGTCACTAAATGATATGGCCAGATATCAGAAGGCAAAACTCGAGAATGATTCAAGCATGAATTTATTTATACACATGTATTTATTTATATTATATGAAAGAACAAAATTATTTGTGCTAGAACAAAAGCACCAAAAAGATCCCCTTTTCCACCAGTTGCTGCAAGAATGGCTTCAACTCTGAGAGAGAGAGAGAGAGAGAGAGAGAGAGAGAGAGAGAGAGAAGAGAGAGAGAGAGAGAGAGAGAGGAAGAGAGAGAGAGAGAGAGAGGAGAGAGAGAGAGAGAGAGAGAGAGAGAGAGAGAGAGGAGGAGAGAGAGAGGAGAGGGAGGAGAGAGGGAGAGGAGAGGAGAGAGAGAGAGAGAGAGAGAGAGAGAGAGAGAGAGAGAGAGAGAGGAGAGAGGAGAGAGAGAGAGAGAGAGAGAGAGAGAGAAATTTGTTTAACATGTTCAACTGAAATATATATTTCTGATTTAACACTTAACACTTATGAAATGTTGGAGTTGTAGAGAGAGAAAGTCAAATAGAATATTCATGTTACTGACATCTAATTCCAAACTCCAAATGTGTAAATCTACAAACCAAAGTTTATTTTTACTTACCGACATGGCAAACAATCACTTGCTTTCACAATTCTAGTACTCCTGAAAAGAAGTATAATATAGTTAGGAAAGACTGATGTGATGGCTGGCTTGCTGTCACTGTATTTACTATGAATTAATAATAAAACGTATTCATATTACAACAGTTTATCATCACATTACATTATATAAACATGTATAACTTCTTTTCATAGCAATGACTGAACAACTTCAAACTTTTTCAATATGCAGTATTTACAACTGACAGAGTGACAATCAAATCTCATATTCTTTACAAGCAGAATAAGATTTACAGGATGTAACGTCACACATAAGCACTGAATTCATACTTTTCATATTTACCCTTAATCCAAATAACAACATGAAATTGGTGATATAATAATGCAGTTAGTATAGGGAATGCGGAGGTACGTCACGCCGTGTTGCATTATGGGACGTGGCCGCCATCTTTACAGGCACGATCTCTGTTTACCTTCGGTATAATAGTGGGTGTTTGGCTAAATCGAGGTAAAATTGAAGAAGAACGGAAGAAATGGAGATGTTTAAAGAAAAAGATAAGGGACCCTACTGGGATAAACTAAATGCCACTGTCAAAAAACTATGTGGACAAACTATCCGCGATAAAAAACGTTGATACATCTGATTTAGTTTTGGTGTTCAAAGCCTATGCTAAGTTGATTACTATTGTACATAAAGTTCAAGCTATTTTACCTGAAAAGCAGCTCTCGTAGTTAATGTAAGCTTGCTATTTTAAGCATATGTTAAGTTTTCATCGGTTGTGCAAGAAAAAAAAAAGTACATTGCTTTATAATGCCACAAGATGTGGTAACTTGTTAAATACAACTGTGCCTTATTGTCAACATTTAATGTTGACACGTGTAAAAATGAGAGTATTTGGTCGTTTATTTTAAAAGTTTGATGTATATTTGCCCATTGTTATGTGTACTTAAAGGGTCTTTGTGGTTGCAATCAGTACAGAAACAGAGAAGTCACTTAATGTATTTATTAAGCAGATATATAAAATCATGATTCACAGACATTTTAAAAAAGGCATGTAAAAAGATGTACAGAATATCAAAGCAAATTGTTAATTTAAAATAAATATTATTTGATTCATGCAATGTGTCCTGGCTTTATCATCTGCTAACATGAACCACAAATTCAACATCATTCATCAACTATCCTCCTAAATGTTAGTCATCGAGGAATATACAATACACAACCTCTTGCTTTGTACAACTTTTAACAAACGTAGTATGCAGTGGAGGACAGTAAGTAAGTTTTTCCTCATGATTGCGGCGATCCGGCGTCTTCTCGTCAGCTCCTCGACCTGCTTCCCTTGTTATTTTTTCCAAGAAAGAAAGGTGAAAAAACGTATTCCGTTGTTCAGTTTCCTCCCTGAACGATCGTGTGACTTGCTATGGCAGTTGAACTGAACAACCATATCGACGTTTATTAAAATCTCGACAGAAAATCCAAACACAGCCTCCAACATATGCATTTAAATACAGCGCTATTGGGCGCGATCCTGTAAATATGGCGGCGGACCCATAATGCAACACGGCGTGACGTCATCTCCACATTCCTATCCACCTTATTCTGCTCTAAACAATGCGCGCCGCCATGACAACGACTCCGGTTGCCTACTTCCGGTTCGTAGCGATAGACAATACTATAGCAGTGAGAGAATGACTTCAGGCTCTACGTGTGCTGTTGTTGGTTGTTTTAACAATTCAAAGAAGATAAAAAAAACTTTTTAGAAACTGATTGCTTTAGCATATTAAGATAAAAAGGAGAGAATGCCCATGTGCGGTTCCGTATCAGCTTCAATGCCAGAGAGTAGACGTTTTTGGTTAGCTGCGTTAAAACTGAAGCATCCACCGAAAAAGGTGTATGTCTGTTCGCAACGTTTTGTTGACAAAGGGCACTTCAGATCGGCAATTCAAGAAAAAATAATATTCGAAGATCGCTGGGTAATATTCGATTATTATTAGAAAATCGCACCCCTCCATCACATGCACGCACACATGTATAGGCTACACACCAGAGTATGTGAGCAAAGCGGAGCGGTGTGACTCTTACAAATAAGTTTCAAAAAACGAAAACATACGTTTTATATTTATGTTTCATAATATAATATAATGTTTATTTTTTATTTTTCATTAAAGGGAACCGCATGAGATGAGTCAGATAGGATCAAGATGCCCAATATATCCGAGAACATTTGGAATGGGTCAGACATGATTTTGACCACTTATTAAGTTTTGTTTTGTAGAAAGCCATTCTTTGAAGTGAATTTCGTTTAGTATAAATTGTATCTTCATTTTAACCAATGTTTCATCAACAAATTGCCTGGATTAAGAAGCAAATATAGGCTAGTAGACAATATAATCAATATAACAATATAAAGACCTGAGAAGAATATCTACAGAAAGCTTGAAATGTCTACTTTTAAGCAAAATAATAAAAAATGAACAGAAATGGGCTGCTCTTGGCTTAGGTTAATTCGTATGAAGTGTGCATTTCTCTCTTTAGGCGTGTTCACTATGTGAAGATGGCGAGTCAGCATCGTCAACTTTATCTTTGCAGTCGACACTGACAGAAAACCCTAGTTTATTAATAAACAATTCAAAAGTTGAATGCATAATCTTTTGTGGCAAGCTTTATGCGTGCATTGAGATGCAGAATAGGCAATATTACGAAAACGCTCACTATGGTTTAGCAATCTCTCCCATATAATATACATAACTTCAGTCGTGCACGGGCAGCCCTAACGTTACTTATTTCACATATTTTCTAACCAGCGCGTCACTGCGGGCGTTCTGAGCGAGCGGCGCGTAATCTTCAGAAATGCGCTCTAGCTCTGGAGGAAATATTACCACTCCGCTCACATGCTCTGGTGTGAGACAATGAGTATCTTCTTCTGTTGTCTGAGAGTTTATTGACAGCTTTTAGATGCATTATTGGCATTGCCAGCCTCTGGTTACATGAACGTGTCACTGCATCAGAACCGAAAACATGGGGATTTTTTTTACAGACAATAATCGCACAACCTATTCAATATTCTATAATAAAATCAACTAATCTAATATTCGAAAATCGTGACTTATCCCTAGTTAACTTACCAGAATCTGCTCTATATCCATTTGCCATGTGTTTCTGATTGTGTCATCCACACATCGCTAAGTTAAACTAGGTTAAATCGAAAATAACATTCATCAAAAGTGATCTGATTACGTTATTTTTTATTAAATCACAGATAAAAACAAAATGAAAATTTGTAGCCACCGACTACTTCCCATCTTGACCGAACAATGATCTACTAAAAATATCACCATAGCCTTCAAGCTAACGTTAGTGCTCGCATGCTATGTAAACAAACACTTCAGCGGAAGTAGAAAACCGTTTAGTCCGTTGAACCCGCTATGAATCATGGGAAATAGAACGGGCGAAGAATAAGGTGGATAGACGAATCCGGCGAAACTACCGGAAGTAAGCGGGCGCCATAACTGAGCTGTTGCTGGGTAGCGCGTTGTGCCATTGCCTCCTATTGCTTTAGTTACAACTTTCGTCCACTGGAATAAACAGCCCGCGATTTACGACTGTCACTAACGTTGTAACTTTTATAATGTCGAGTGGGAAAACATTTCAAAGAAAACAAAGCATTTTGTTGATCATCGGATGCCAGGCGAACGAGAAAATACCTTTAAAAAACAAGAAGGCGCGCATTGGGGCAGTAACGTTACTAACATTACTGTTATGTCTGTTGTTAATGTTTGATTTGCTTGACTGTGATGGTCATTAAATGGCTTTCCTGAGCTAAATGTAACGTTATATGTGACATAATTGTTCTCCTGCTGTTATATTGACCTCTTTCCATGGTTTAAAAACACTAATTGGTCGATATTATGTATACTTTCTATCTGTACCTTACCCTTGCCTTTTGAAATGTGAAAATGAGATAAATAATGGACACAGATGAAAAACATGAATTCGTTTATTTGATGTCATTCATTTATTTATTGTTGCCAAATGGACAGATCTTTTTATATTTTCTTCGTTAGCTAACGTTAGCCTAGCTAGCTTGCCAAGCTATTTTCATAAATAATCTGTAAGATCGTTTGTACCTTCATCTGTGACTGGAGGCCACTGTCTAACATCATCAACCCAACAAGTCATTCTGCCTGGCTGTAGCTGTCATCGAGGGTACGTTATCACGGAGGTTTGTTTACATAGCAGCTACCGGTAACAGCTCAGTAATGGCGTCGCCACAAGATGGCAGCCTACACAGAACGCTCGTCGGATTCGTCTATAGTAGGCTATAATAGTAATAGTATACAATTCTCAGTTGAGAATCTAACGTTTACTGATACGAAATTCACTCAGCCAAATATAACACACAACTCAGTTAAGAGACATCACAGGAGAGTTAAATGACGAAATATGTAAGTTAAAGATAATTCATAGCTCTATTTCAACAGGTAACATCTCATTCTCATACAACTCATTCCTATTATGTTGAACAGTGTTTATACTAAAACCGCAAGTGTGTTTTGTGCATTTTGTTTCGCAGTTACCTTCGTCTTCTCTTCTCGATGCTTCTTCCTGTTTTTATATTAACGTTAATGAGAATGTGTCCAATTTAGGCATGGGCGTGGTGGCTTCTGACGTCACACTTGGATGTGGCCCGGTTGGATGTCCACCGCAGGAGTTCTGTCAGAAACAAGCTCCGCCCCAAACTCAACTGAACGTGATGACGTGAGATCTACTGCAGACTGAGTGACACTTAAAAATTACATTAAGGAAATATTTTTCAATTTATCAATAGTAAAAATGTAAGTGAATTTTGGCAGAAATGGCAGATTCATGTTATTATTACCATGTTATTATTACCAGACTCAATCACATGAGTTAATGCTACTGAGGAAATCTCTGTTTAATGAGTGCTCCGCTGTTTTTCCTTTTTTTTTTAATGTGACAATGTCTTATTTCATCCTAAAAAAAATCCATTTGGCAAACTGTCAGGAATCTAGTCATAATCACATAGATAGCCTCTTTTATCATTATCATCATCCAGTTTTCATTTGGTTTATTCTTTGCCACAGATTCGGATTTCTTATCAGGTTAATGATACTCAATTACTTGTTCAACTAAGAGCTATTAGGTTATTTTTTTCCCCTGGTAATATTAGTTTATAGATTTTTCAAAAGAACCAGGCGAATGTTTTCTAGAAACATGTTCAGAGCATAAATGATCTGGATAACAGCTGGATCACAGAAGGCCTGAATCTCTGATGTGTGAATGATCATGAGCTCGGTTTGTCATGACTCTGACGAAGATTCAACCAGTTTACTGCATTAAGATTATTTATGATAATTATTGTTCCTATGACAATGGGGGAAAAACACTGAAAGTAAAAATCTAAATGAAATAACGGAAACTGAAGAGGGAAGATGCAATGGATGTAAGAGACCGTGATTATGGAGCAAGTTCATCAGGATAGATTGAGTGTGTTTTCATGGTTCCCGGAGTGACTAAAGTAACTCAGGTGCTCTGTTCAGACAAGCGTGTTCATTATAAATCATTACAATAATCTTAACATGTGGTACATTCGTAAACCATTTCAGTGTATCAGTATCTGCAGATTGAAATGTCCAAATGAGGACGTTAAAAAACATCATAAAAGTGCTACAGGAAAATGATATCAGAAGTCTTCTGAAGCCTCACGTTAGCTTTATAGAAAGAAAGAAACTCATCCCAAGTCGTGGACTGGCATACAGCATTAAAGAAAACAACCCAAAAAGCAGCTTTTCACAAAAGTCACAACTTTATTGCACCAGATATATCTATATTTATGTATTTGCAATACTGAATGACTTCTTTTCAGAAAAGGCATTAGATACAGAACCATCAATTCAAATATGACAAAGACGCTGTTCTTCAGCGTCCAACCTCTTTGAAAATAACCCATCTCAAGTGAATTTCTAAGAGAATACAGACATCCTACAGAACGCATAGGGAAGTCTTTGTCTGGCTCCTGAACAAGACTTCAGAGCAAGTCTTTCAAACACATATCTATTGTTTTATTACAACTTCCCATTTACAATTCCACAGACCTTAAATACATTAGGCTTCCGTTTAGCAATGTGCATTTTAACATGTTTCAATAAGTATAATTCGCAATATGTTCTATTCATTTTTAAAAATTAAACCAAGGCAACTTTTCTAAAACCCAAGGACTCGTGAAAGGGATGGTGTTTAACAGCAAGAGCGACTGGAGGGAGTCACAGAGAGCACAAGGTAAGACTGTACAATGTTCTAAGTAGGAAAGCGTCAACATTGGGTTACTCCTATGACAGCTCTTCAGTGGATAAGCATGTACATCAGTATGACCCAATGCACCGTTAACAGACGTGGAACATGACAGGGTGTTTACAGCTCACAGAGATGATGTGTGGACCAGAAGTCTTTCCCTGGACTAGAGCACCCATGGGATTGCTGTTGTTGCATAGAGAGTAGAAAAGAGGATGGGACACGCTAAATCAAAGACTCCAATTATTAAGGAATTCACCCCACCTGGCAAAACACAGTGGTTTGTGTTAAGGCCCGTGTTTTTTTTTAGCTCACATGGATGAAATGTATTGCATTGTTGTATGCAGCACTGTGCATAAAAGACCACGTCGTCTGACTGGAAATGGTGATGTTTTGGGAAATCTGAAGAGATGCTTTATAGAGACGGCGGAAATTCCCACAAGAGACTCGTTTCACTTCAAAAATGTTATTGAATAGAGTTCTGTTTGATGAAAAAAAAACACTGCAAAAGTTGAGGATGGGCTAGTATTCGAGCAGGCAAGACATGAAAATATACAATCACAAGCAATAAATGTATTGCAATGTAAGACACCAGGGCCGTGTGCCTGTGGCAAACTAAAAGGCAACAGGCAAATAACTGCCTCATAGTAACCGGCTCAAATATGAAAAAGCAAAATAATCAAGTGAGCAAAAGTTCCCTAATGGGAACAATGATGTTATTTGTTGAGTCAAGAAAAATGATGCTTAAAAACATTGGAGGGAGAGGCTTAATTTTCCTGTTTCTCCTCTCAACAGAAGCCCTCAGATCACGCATCATTGGCCACTACAGCCCGAAGTCTTGCCTCGATAAAACTGGCCCTGGTGAACGTTTGTTCTTATTACAATAAGAATAATTGAGACCATCAGAGGTTAACAGGGTGCCGACTCTTCAGTGTGCCACATTTGCTATGATTCGAAGATCATAATGGCGTATATTTTGAATTTCAGACGGTGACTAAAGCCTCATCCTCATCGCTTTATTTCACAGTACTGCTGCATTCTGGGAGGACTTCAGAGGAATCTGAGACAGATCCGACTGCTTCTGATCCAATAAGGCAACTGGTCTGGTCAGGGGAAACACACATGGGATCCGCATTTCAAAACTGCAAAAAGACAGTGAAATGGCTCATTATAAACAGATAAGAACATTCTTGTCATTCTCCAAGTTCCCACTAATGGCTATGATCAATTTACATATATATACAAAAATAAAGTCATTCTAAAATTTTAAATCTGTCAATAAGTAAAGACAAAGGGTTTGCTTTAAATTGGAATGGTTTAAAATCGTAAGACTTAAAGAGACATGCAAATGATAAACTTTAGTTGCAACGACACACTGGCCTGAATGGGCACAAACAATTATGTCAAAATGTCCATCGTGAGGACTATTCATGTAAACGCAGCCAGTTACGTCTCAAGTGAAAGTAAACATTTAGGTGTAAACCGGATGTGCATCAGTACAGGTGCTGGTCATATAATTAGAATATCATCAAAAAAAGTTTATTTATATCAGTAATTCCATTCAAAAAGCGAAATATTGATATTATATTCATTCATTACACACAGACCGATGTATTTCAAGTGTTCATTCCTTTTAATTTTGATGATAACTGACAAATAATGAAAACCCCAAAATCAGTATCTCAGAAAATTTGAATATTGTGAAAAGGTTCAATATTGAAGCCACCTGGTGCCACACTCTAATCAGCTAATTAACTCAAAACACCTGCAAAGGCCTTTAAATGGTCTCTCAGTCTAGTTCTGTAGGCTACACAATCATGGGGAAGACTGCTGACTTGACAGCTATCCAAAAGACGACCATTGACATCTTACACAAGGAGGGCAAGACACAAAAGGTCATTCCTAAAGAGGCTGGCTGTTCACAGAGCTCTGTGTCCAAGCACATTAATAGAGGCGAAGAGAAGGAAAAGATGTGCTAAAGACAAAAAGGACTGGACTGCTGCTGATTGGTCCAAAGTTATGTTCTCTGATGAAAGTAAATGTTGCATTTTATTTGGAAATCAAGGTCCCAGAGTCTGGAGGAAGAGAGAAGCACATAATCCATGTTGCTTAAAGTCCAGTGTAAAGTTTCCACAGTCAGTGATGGTTTGGGGTCAGTCAGTGCCATAGACTGATCGACTCCATGCCACGCCGCATTACTGCAGTAATTCAGGCAAAAAGAGCTACTTAGGAACTAAGTATTGAGTGCTGTATGCTCATACTTTTCATGTTCATACTTCTCAGTTGGCCAACATTTCTAAAAATCCTTTTTTTTTGTATTGGTCTTAAGTAATATTCTAATTTTCTGAGATACTGATTTTGGGGTTTTCATTAGTTGTCAGTTATAATCATCACAATTAAATGAAATAAACATTTGAAATACATCAGTCTGTGTGTAATGAATGAATATAATATCCAAGTTACACTTTTTGAATGGAATTACTGAAATAAATCAACTTTTTGGTGATATTCTAATTATTTGACCAGGACCTGTATTTTGGGTTTGTGTGTTTGCTCTTAAAGTGACAGCAGCCTAATAAACCTGCTGCTTTGTCTCGTTAATGTGACTACACAAAATTTTATTTTTACATTTAATTATACAATTTCTGTACTAATTCTAACTACAAGTTAAAAATAACTATTGTACCTGAAAAACTTAATTAGGTTTAAATCAAGTATATTTTTAAATAATTAATATTTAATTAATAATATAATTAATATTTTTGTCCTATTGTTTGTAATTTGCTGTTTTTTCAAATAGATTGAAAATGTTTAACAAGTAAAACGGTAATTACTTTTTTCTTGGAAAAAATGTTTAATTGTAAATTTAGGTCAAATCAAACATTAAAATGTGACAAATTTCAAGTATGATAAAAGGATGTTTAATAGTTCAATACTTCTGTAACATGGGATAGAAAAAGTTTTAAAAAACAAAACAAAACGTCCAAGCACCTTTCAGTGGCGATAACCCAGACTGCTCCGTCTGCCTCCCGGCGTGACCGACCACATGTTACGATGCTCTTGGATCTTCTGGAAGACGTTTCCATTTCTTCTCTTCTCCTTTTTGTATTTTTTCATTTTCTTCACCTAATCGAGGGGGAAATTAAATGACTCAGTTTATTGTGTTATACTAGGTAATAAATAAAATACTGTGCACAGTATACATACATTTTGTTAAAAAAAAATTAAAAGTAGTGAAATATTCCACCGACTAGTAGTGTAAGATGCAACCATAGTCATTTCCAGTCAAATTGAGTTTCCTGGTGTAAGTAATGCTCAAAAATATTTAAATATTGAAGTCCAAGTTGTAGTCCTCACTTTTCCACTGTCAAACTCCCTGTCCCAATCGTCAAGGACAGTATCGTTTTTGGCATCGCGTACATCATCTCTGGCGTCTCTGCTGATGGCCGACGGATCTCCATCCCAACTGAGAACTGGAGGAGGAAATTATTTAAAAAACTGTAAATTTTTCAGGTCAAGCTAAGAATTCAAGCATAGGTGCAACTGGACTATGATTGATTGCAATGCCTCCTAAAAACTGTGCTTCATAAGAAAAAAAAAGGTACAAAATTTAAATGTAATAATTCAACTGCCTAATTCAAGCATTGAATTAGTTCAAGTATTTTTTGTTTTTCCCATCAGAACAACGAAACAAAACTGTCCCGTTGAAATGCATCAGAACAGAAACGGTCCATTAGCATTTGAAATAGATAAACATGTTAAGATTCAAAAATAAATCCTAACCTCTCCAACTGTCAGGAAAGCTGAGAAGTTTTGCACACAAGGTTCGGATGACTTCTGACCGACAACTCACCCTCAGTTCCATAGGCTTTATCTGAGGAGTTCTTGAGGAGCTCCTCGACAACATCACAGCTTTTCTTGCCGTCCCAGCCAATAGGAGCGGAGCACGAGCCTTTCCTCGACACGCCCTCGGCTTCCTGAAGGCTCTGCTGGGGCTTGTAGCCGTCCTGAACCTGGCTGTCCCAAATGAACACTGCAGCTGTGACAGAAAAGCCCAGAAGGTTAACTTTGAAATATGATGTCAGATATTGGTACACACCAAGAACCAAACCCACATAAAAAAAATACTTAAGTGTGTTCTGGTGTATAGTTCATTTGAAGTCCTTTATAAATGCTATTCAGCCTAAAGTAAATAGTAAAGGGTGATGGATTGATGTGCTTCAAGCAGAGGAGCAAAAGCTTGTCCTTACAAAAACTTGCTGTCACAGGGTAAGCCTGTGACTAGGCACGGACTGAATACGCACACACACACACACATTTCGCACATACACCGGCGTCACGTTCACAGTCTGTTTGTCGGCACTTGGAAACTTTGGATGCGTCAGCCTGGAGTGTTGTCGTCAGAGAGAGAAAAGTGTTAGTGGAAATAATCCGTATTGAATAATCTTCTTTAAGTGAATATGTGATGCAATCTCGTTTTGCACTCTTGAACCTGACCAATGGCTTCCTCGGTCACTTGGGCCTCCATCCGCTACTATTCACATAACAGTTGGTGTCAGAAGTGAAGGAAACAAATGGCGGTAAAAGTGACAGTGAATAAAAATGCCACCGAAGACCAGGCGCCACTGTTGCCAAAGCTACAAGATAGTGATGTTGAACATTTACTGACTACGATCGAGAGACTTGCAGAGGTGTACAGGTGGCCAAGGGAGGACTGGGCTGTCCATCTGATTCCTCTGCTCACTGGAAAAGCGAGAAGTGCTTTTGTCGCCCTGGCGCCTGCCTTTACCTCTGACTATGATAAAGTTAAAGAGGTAATTATAAAGTAGTATGAGATTAGTCCAGAGATGTATAGACTGAGATTCGTTCATTGGACACAGCCTTTGATGAGTCTCCGATTAAAGTACTTGTTCTTAAAGTGGGTCCAGTTGGAGGTGAACAGCAAGGCAGAAGTGATGGAGACCTTGGTGTTGGAGAAGTATATGAAGGCGTTATAACCAGAAGTGAGGACTTGGGTGAAGGAGAGAAACCCCATCACTGTGGGAGAAGCAGCAGACCTGGTAGAATATAATATAGCAGCGCGGAAAGGGTCTTCTGGGACTTTTCGTATTCTGGTATCTTTCCAGCAGCGAGAGGTAAGTCAGTAGGGTCAGGGGGTAGTATGTTCTCTCAAAGTCAAGCACAAATTTTGAAAACCACTGACCTGAAGCCCACACTACCGGTAGCTACACGCCAAACATTGTCTAAAGACGATATAGTATGTTACAATTGTGCAGAGTCACGGCATATTAGTCCACATTGCCCTTGGAGAAAACCAAAATCTGCTAGATTGTGTTATGTGCCCCAATCCGGCCCTAAGGTAGTAGTTAAGCCAGATAAGGAACCCATCATTTCAGTATTGTTGAATGGTAAGCCACTGCCAGCGTTGGTAGACACAGGTTGCGCAGTACTTTAGTACAGTCACAGTATATAGGCAGAAAGTCATGGACTGAAGAGACTGTAACGGTTTGTTGTATACATGGAGAAAAGTCAGAATTGCCTACCACTGAGGTGTTTTTGGAGGTTAACAATCAGCCGTTTTTGATGAACGTAGGTGTTGCTACAAATCTGCCATATCCAGTGTTGCTAGGGACTGATATGTCTATATTAGCAGACTTAGTGCAGGAGATAGCTTGGTGTGGAGTAGTTAAACAAGCGCAGGCTCAAAAGTTAACCCAGGTGTTCCAATCTCAAGATTCTGTAGATAGCACTCTTCAGGAGATGCCATTTTTTTATAGAGGAAAGTTTAGGTGAAGAAGGGTTGTCCGAGGAAGATAGATTGGACAGATGCAGAAAAAGGGTTGCAGACTTGATGGATAACGCAGAACAGAAAGTTTGAGTGGAGGAATCGGAGATTGGCGAGTCAGATTTGATTATACCTAGTGAACTAGGGTAGCTTCAGAGAGAGGATATTACCTTGTCTGCAAGATTTGAGAAAGTTAATAAATATGTGACTGGAGTTCATTGCATGGCGAGAGGTTCCTGGTGAAACAGTCTTCTTTACAGAAAGAGTGTACACAGTTAGTGGTACCCAAAGCACAGCACAGGAAGGTGTATTGCAAGACTTGTCCGGAGTGTTAATTGACAGTTGGCAGAACACCTGCAAAGGCACCTCTTATTCCGATACCTGCAGTTGATACACCTTTTGTGAGGATAGTGGTTGACATTGTTGGTCCTGTGGAGAGAAGTCAAAAAGGGTACCAGTTTATTCAGGTAATTTGTGATTATGCAACCAGATATCCCGAGGCATACTCCTTGAGAGAGGTTACTTCAAAACAGATTGCATCTGCACTAATAAACTTCTTCTCACACGTAGGCATCCCTAAAGAAGTGTTAACTGACCAAGGTCCCAATTTTATGAATCGCACCCTGCAGCAGGTCTATCAGTTGTTGGGCATTAAGAGAGTTCAAACTACTCCATATCACCCGAGACTGATGATTTGGTAGAAAGATTTAATCAGACCTTAAAAGGCATGTTAAAGAAGTTTGTGTCTGAAACCAGAAAAGACTGGGGCAAGTGGCTGCCTTACCTTTTGTTTGCTTACCGTGAAGTTCCCCAAGCATCCACTGGGTTTTCTTCTTTCGGAATACTTTTTGTCACCATGTTCGAGGTCCATTGGATGTCTTGAGAGACAGTTGGGAAGGTAGTGGCAAGCTACCCAAGCAAAACATCCTTTCTTATATCGTCAAAATGAGAGAGCGGTTACAACTGGCATCTACATGAGCACGTGAGAACTTGCAACAGTCACAAGTGAAGCAGAAGGCATGGTACGACCAGAAGGCCAGGTCCCGAACCTTTCAATCAAGAGAGCAAGTTGTATTGCTGCTAACGACATCAGAGAATAAACTGTTGGCCAAATGGCAAAGTCCTTACCAGGTGAAAAAGAAAGTTGGTCCTGTAACATATGAAATTGAAATGCCATCTAGAAATCAACATATTGACGTGGAACGTTTGCAAAGGTTTAAGTCGCACAGTCCATCTTCATTGCCAGAACCAGCAGGGGCGGCCGTGAAAGAGCTCTTGGTGAGGGCAGTACTGGAGGAGGATGAAGTAGAGGAGCAGTACTTACCTGTTCGTCAAAATGAGTACCCTTTAAATCTTCAGCATCTGACAACTGAACAAAGAAATCAACAGCAAGAATGCATACCTGACCAACGGTTCCTGGACACACCTGGGAAGACAAACCTAGTATAACATTACATCTACTTGAAGGACTTGAAACCGATCCAACAACCAGTTTACAGAGTTCTAGAAAGGCTGTTGCCCATCATGAAGCAAGAATTGGAGATGATGCAGAAACCGGAGGTTATAGAACCATCATTCAGTGAGTGGAATAACCCCATCGTGCTAGTACCTAAGCAAGATGGGTCTTTAAGATTCTGTTTGGACTTTAGGAAACTTAACTAGGTGGTGAGCAAATTTGATCCTTACCCTAAGCCCAGAGTAGACTATTTGATTGAGAAACTTGGTAGTGCAAAGTACTTCACAACTCCTGATCTGTGCACAGGCTATTGGCAAGTGCCCTTAAGTCCAGACAGCAAAGAACTTGCAGCATTCAAGACTCCGTTTGGGCACTATCAATTCCGGGTCCTTCCATTCGGACTACGTGGAGCACCTGCAACCTTTCAGAGGATGATTGATCAGATCTTTCGGGGAACTGAGAATGTCACAGCAGCATATTTGGATGACATCATTATTTATAGTAGGACATGGCAGGGTCATCTGGAACATCTCAAGGAAGTGTTAACCCAAATAAAGAAGGCTGGACTTACCATTCGCTCAGACAAGTGCACTATAACTAAGACGGAGACCCGCTACCTTGGTCATGTGCTGGAGCATGGAGTCATATGCACTCCGGTTGGGAAGGTGGAGGCCATTAAACAGGCTGAGCGGCCTGTAACAAAGAAACAGGTGCAATCCTTCCTTGGCCTGGTGGGGTGGTATAGACGTTTCATTCCAAACTTTTCTGCAAGGGCCATAGCCCTTACCGAGCTGACAAAAAAGAACAAACCTGACAAGCTTAACTGGACGACAGATTGTGACCGTGCATCCGTGGATTTGAAAGATGCTTTGTGCAAAGAGTCACTGTTGCAAAGTCCAGATTATGAACAACCCTTTACAGTTTAGACCAATGCTTCACAATTTGGCCCTGGGGCTGTGCTTTTACAAGGAGAGCAAGGGCACTTGAGATTCATTGCTTTTATCAGCAAAAAACTCCTTCCGCGAGAAACACGGTATTTAACCGTAGAGAAGGAGTGCCTAGCTGTTAAATGGGCTTTTAGGTATTACCTAATGGGTAGGAAGTTTAAGTTGGAGACTGATCATCGGGTACTGGTGTGGCTTGGCTGAATGAAGGACACGAATGCCCGTATAACACGGTGGTTTCTGGCTGTGCAGCCATTTGATTTTGA
>JAZAVI010000100.1:457500-539114 GCA_036326025.1 Chrosomus eos | reverse complement strand
ATAAATTATTTTATATATAGCCTAGGCTACTATAAAATTGAGACATGTTTTAAATGTATAGCACAGCTGTTTAATGAGGCAGCAACATATGATAGATAGGACAGAACAAGAAAGGCTATATTAATATAATAATCTTTTTTAATTGCTTCACTGCATTATGATATGAACGACTCCAATACAGTGCGGCACAAAGCGCTTATGCGCATCCCGAGCGCAAAATGATGCACTTGAAGCAACACAGTCACAGCGCCAGCGCGTCGAGTCCGCAGTGAAAAGTTAAAAGCACAAAGTAAAGACATATTGATGCGTAGTGTATTATACAGTATCTATCTATGCAATAGTTTATTCAGCCTTTTCTTTTAACAGTTTTAAATTTCAGTTACTGTGCGCGTGAAGAACAATGATAGTGCTCGACTCTACTCTAGTGTTGTGATCTAAGTAGAGACACGGTAGAAAGTAACATGATTAAGTTACAGCAATAAAGTCCAGCAAGATAAAGTTCAATTCAATTCAATTCAATTAAAATTTATTTGTATTGCACTTTTCACAATACACATTGTCTCAAAGCAGCTTTACAGAAAGTGCATTTCAGAAATGTACATAGAAAAATACAGTTTTAGTAATCATGTATTAATTTAGGCATAACATATCGCCGGCGTTGAGTCGTCTCTTCACAGGCGTTTAGTCGTCTCTCCACAGGCGTTTAGTCGTCTCTTCACAGGCGTTTAGTCGTCTCATCACAGGTGTTGGGGCATCTGAAGTCTCCGTGAGAGGCTGGATACAAACTGGAGCTGACGAACGCTATTTACCTCGGGACTAGCGTCCCGATATAACAGCAGAAAGACAGATGGGAAATAATTAGCATAGCTGATGTTCATAATATTAATGCATTCGAACTGATTCAGAAGTAGTATAAAAGGTAAGCATTAAGTGAATGCTTGGTTAAAGAGATGCGTCTTTAATCTAGTTTTAAACTGGGACAGCGAGTCTGAGTCTCGAACAATATCAGGAAGGCTATTCCAGAGTTTAGGAGATAAATGTGAGAACGCCCTCCCTCCTTTAGTAGACTTAGATATCCTAAGAACGACCAGAAGCCTCGAATTTAGTGATCTTAAAGAGCGCGATGGATTGTAGGGCGATAGAAGGTCTGTTAAATACACAGGAGCTAAACCATTTAGAGCTTTATAGGTCAATACTTTGTAATTGATGCGGAACTTAATAGGTAACCAGTGTAGAGATGATCAAATTGGTGTTATATGATCATATTTTCTTGATCTAGTAAGAACTCTAGCGGCTGCATTTTGCACTAACTGTAGCTTGTTTATTGAGGATGCAGGACAACCAGCTAATAAAGCATTACAGTAATCTAGTCTCGAGGTCATGAATGCATGAACTAACTTTTCTGCATCTGAAACAGATAGCATGTTACTAAAGTTGTTTTATGCGAAACCATAGAGCTTTATCTACAGATCAAGTATAATAATAGTAACATTGAATCATCTTGGAGAGAGTTTCATCGTTGTTGACTGTCGTACCCGAACGTGACGCGCTGTTTGAAGCTGAATGGAGAATGACTGACAGCCGCAGCGGAGGGAAAAGTTAACGTGATCTTGAATTTAATGACTTAAATATTCATTTATTTTTATTTTTTATTTATTTTTATTTATTTATTTAAACAGGAAAAGATTAAGAGCAATCGGGCCTGACTCAGTATAAAACTGATTTTCAGCAGGTTCCTGTTCTGCAGAACATGAATACCTCAAACACAACAGAACTCCAAGACCATACAATAACAAACACACAACAAGCACACAAACCACGATAGTAAACAAGCATCAGCAGGGGGCCATAAAGCCATCTCAGTGGTCACAGATATACCTGTCCATGAGATGGCGAGCAAAAGTTTGTTTAAATAGTCTTATTGATGTTATAGATCTGATCTCCTGTGGAGTCTCATTCCAGGCTCTAGTGCGCAAATTAAAGAAAGATCTCTGTCCATAGCAGTTCCTAAAGGCCGGTATAGGGAGAAGTCCATTTGCAACAGATCTCGTAGTGCGTTCGAGCCTTGAACTTTTGAGTTTTGGAGCCAGCGCAGACAATCCTACAGTAGTATGTCCATTTAAAATCTGATAAAAAAGATTCGAACCATGGCTTATTCTATAGTTCTGAAATGTCAAGGCATTACTCAAAGATAGTGCAACAAAGTGGTGAGTCCAGCCTGGAAGCCTGTTGTGGATCTTATATCTCACATTATACTATATAATGGCTTCAGAACACTTATAAGAGTGCACGGAAACTTTATGGTGCTTTAGAATGTTTGTGTGCCTTTTGTGGGCTTAATAACACAGAATAGTATACGCACAATATCGGATTTGGATCGGCCTCATCTGGCAAAAATGGCAGTATCGGAGCCGATACTGAATATCGGATCGGTGCATCCCTAATCATAATGATTAATAAATGCATGCACAATTATCCGTGAATTTGATCAATGTTGCAGATATGTTTTACTATGCACAAAAAATGCCTTTTAACGTGCAAAATTCAGAATTAAATGAATGTGCAGCAATTTGTACAAATAGAGAGTCTGTAGGCCTACTACTGTATACATATTGCAGCCATTAAATAAGCGCATTTAGTTTCATATTTATTTAAATATTATAATATTTTTTTTTCCCCATGTTGATTATGAAAAGTGAACAGCATGAGTAAAATAGGATATGATATACATCGGGAGACATGAAGTGGTTCATGCATGATTTTAACTCATTAGCATACATTGTGTTTTGTAGAAAGCCTTTCTTTAAAGTTAATTTCGTTTTCTATAATTTTTTTAAAAAATCATCAACCAATTGCCTGGATTTAATAAATAAGAAGCAAATATAGCAGACAATATATTCATGACATGGAGGCGCCGGCGCAGTCACTTATAGTGCACGTGAACTTGAGCGTATCTCATCATAAATTAATCAAAATATGCCTCACACACATGAGAAATATAGAAAGCTTGCATCTAAATCTTTAAAGCTGCAGTAGGGAGTTTTGAGAAAACGTTGACTTAGTCTGAAAATTTGAACAAGCACAACTTACAGGTCCCACTCCCTTGCTCTCCGCTGCGCTACAGCGCTCGCTCCCTCCACAGCTCCTCCCCCACAGCAGAGCCGGCCGTGAACGTGCAATACATGTAACTTTATGTTGCACTGTATAAGTTATAAATAGCTAGTAAGATAACGTTAATATAACGGTAACTAACGTTACAGTATGTAAGTAATTATTCTAGCGATATATAATGCTAGATAAGGTGTGTTAGTACATTATTTCAGCAACATGACAAGCCAGTGAATTAGCAGGTTTCAATTGTTGCTTAGCACAGTGCGTCACATTTTATCTACATGTTATGCGGCTAGAGTTTTGACAATGGGCTGACAAATTAGACAAGATTGTTTATCGTCATCTGTCTTTTTCCCTTTACCTCTTTGTTTTATGAGCAGGTGTCACTCGAGAATTGGCAGTTTAGGTTGTTTTCTCCGTCATAAGCACAGCTGCAGCTCGCTGGCAATCTTGAGTTTGAACGACGGTGATTGACACTGCTAAGACATTCCTCCTGGCTCTGATTGGTTGTTTCTGACCGGGAGCGTGTATTTCTGCAAATGGCAATAGGACCACTTGGAGGAGCCAGAGGAGCTTGATTTTTTCACAGATTATCTGTCTCATATTCTACTCTCAGGACATAATGACAGTTTTAACAAATATGTAAAAAATATTTTTTACAAAAGTTACCTACAGCAACTTTAAACTAAACGAAACTATTCCAAACGAAAAGAAATAGGCTACTCTCTGATTATGTTGCACACACACATATTATGTCGAAATAACGAGATATTATGTTGAAATGACATTATAAATAATAAATCTTTAAATATATTTGATTGAACGCTGAATGTTGAGCTTATTCAATTTAGTAAAATTAAAACTTTAGTTGTGATAATTAAAATTATTTAATATTAAATATTGAAGTTTTGCTCATTTAATAATAGTATTTATATACAATATAGGCTATATAATTGCGCAGCTCCCCCTGTCAATGATCGAGCACCCCCTCAGCACCTGCGTTAAACATTATCTGGCGCTGCCCCGATGGTATGCAACATTTTAAAATGTATTTCTTTGGTTTTATTATTAATGCAATATTTAAATGGGATTAACCAAGCAGTCTTCCAATTAATATTATCAATAATAGAGTTCCAAAAAAATTTTAATCTAGGTGCTATTTTATTTTGTATTTGAAATTGTACAAATGTTTATTATTGCATTTTTTATCAATCAATTCAATGCCATTTAAAATTAATTTTGGATTTATCATTAATGTGGAGTTAAATTGAATATGACTTTGATAAGATGAATCAGAGTAGGGGAAATAGCTTTAATGACAGAATTAAATTCTTTAAAATGCACAGGAAAACAATGGATTCACATAAATTGTTTGTATGTTAAAATATTTCCATAATTATCAAACATATTCATAAGATGATTAATATCCCTGTTAAACTAATTCCTTAAAAATAAGGATTTATTGGTCGCGTTGTAATCAACAGTTTAAAGCTGCAGTCCGTAGCATTGTCCCTTTTTGTCGCCATCTCTGTACGAAATCTGTAACTGCAGTGATTCGCGGAATTATAATCTTTACGTGGGTTGTAAATCGGCATGAAACAGCGCGGATGAACACAGTGTTTTGAGGCGAGTGCTGCTGTCAATCACCGCGCTGTGTGGATACTGGCATTCAGAATCACAGATTCACGTTTTGAAAGCTTGACCAACATAAGAATTTTCACCGGAAAATGTCTTCTGAACAAGTAAGTAACATCCATTTTTGTTCTGATCAACTAAGGGTGGAAAAAGCATTCGACATGACAAGCGATCGTTAGATTTAATCAGCGCGATTTACAGCAACCGTGAAAATCATAGCCTACTTTGTTCTCAAATTGTTCATGTTAACAACATCAGCATTGCGTGACTAACGTTATTTAATGTGTTTTATGATTACCTGTGTAGTTCAGAATTCATATTCTCCATAATAGCTAAACGAGAAAGGCACAACAAAGGAAACTCCATAACTGTGTGAATTAAGAAAACGTACTGTTACACGATTGAACTATTGAAATGTCTTACTTGTTCAGCAGAAAAAGCTGTCTCTTCTTCTGTTTCGAACCCCTTCAAAACACAGAGTTCACGCACCTTTCAAAAGCCCCACCGATGTGTAATCCTTGTGTTCGCATGAGACGGTTTCTTTCTCTTTCCACCTTAAATCCGAAGTACGAAGTCTTTTGGGTTTTATAACTGGTTAATCTCCAGTTGACACTGATGATTGTTGTTTGGATCTTTCTGGATCCGCCATGAGTTTAATCATGTAAAGTGCTGCGAGAAAAGCCCATCTCTACATCTCCTCACGCGCAGTATAGCCGGCTAGCCGAAACTCCTTCTTTATGTGTACGGATGTGACGTAATGACGCAAAGACATGCTCGAATTTCCCGCGAAAACCCATCAGTACCACTGGAATTAAAATCATTATTACAAGCTAACCGTTTTGAATCTAGCTATGGCAAGCAGATAGTTTTGAACACTGGCTGAAGATGTTTTTTTTTTTAATAATTAATTTGGATTATTTTTAACTTAAAATTGTTATGGACAGCAGCTTTAATAACACTTTGGTCTTTTTTAATCTAGAGGATAAGTTTAAACTTTGACATCCATGCTCTTGTTTTCCTCATAGTTATGACAGTGACGCAAATTGTACGCAAACCGGAAATTGTAATGCGTGCGCACAAGCCCTTTAGGGGCTCCGTAGTTCTGCAACTTTCAGGTGCGAAGGCAAACATTTCAGTATATTTGCGATGTACTTTTGCACTCGACTGTATCGCAAAACCACACAGCCACGTGCAGCAATTCCTGGAGACAGGAGGGGGAATAATGACTGGGCGGGGTTTTGTGTGACGTCCACCTGTGACTGCACATACAATGGCTGGATTGTGTTTACATTACACTGAGATCCGATCACAATGCGTCCTCGACTCCCTCCGGACCTAGACACGCTGATCGGCTAACATTCCGATCAGAAGCGCGTTTACACTTGTCTTTTCAATGTGTATGTGGACAACATCCGGATACAGGTCACATGTTAATACCAAGTGTAAACGCAGCCTGTGTGTGCCCTCTACAGGATGAACCATAGGATAAAGCCACTGGTGTCTAATGAGATGGTGTGGATTGCTGGGAGCACATAGCCACTGGTGTCTAATGAGATGGTGTGGATTGCTGGGAGCACATAGGGAACACACCTTCTTTCTCCCCTTCAACATTTTTGGTGCTTAATTTACAGTTTGAATTGTTTTGTACTTTAATTACAACGTTATGTTACATCCAGGGTGGGAATTATACCGCGGCCACGCGGCCATGGCCGCCGTTGCCCTACACTTTGGCCTTCATGCCCCGTGAAAAAAAAATCATCGTACGGCCACAGTGGCCTGTGTGCCCTGGCCCTGTCCAAGTTCCATGTATAAAGCGCCAGTGCGGCATAGTGGGCCACCCAAGTAGTCTCTGAACTTCAATTAGTTCGTGGATTCACGCAGGTGCAGTTTCATAACTGTTGCCAGTGCGTCGGCGCACTTTTTTCCACCATTGCGCTCCCATTCATTAAAATCTCATGTGCTGTCGTCATAACAGCGATTCACAAAGCAACGTCACTCGCGGCTTTTAGCTCAAAAGTGTGCAGATTTGGAGAAATATTTATATATTCTCAGTTTACATCAGATTTCTATCAACAGGAATAATATTTTATTGAATTGAATAGAATGGTATACTATATGAAGCCATACTATAGTATGTGAGATATAAATTTAAGTCATATTAAATTCAAGTTCATGAAAACTTTTTCCTCCGCTGCGGCTGTCTGTCATTCTCCATTCAGCATCAAACAGCGCGTCGCGTTCGGTTACAACACAGTCAATGATGAAACTCTCTCCAAGGGTGATTCAATGTTAATATTATTGTACTTGATCTGTAGATAAAGCTCTATGGTTTCGCATAAAATGACTATCTTGCAGGACTGTATTGCTGTAACTTAATCATGTTACTTTCTATCGTGTGTCTGTTAGATCACAACACTGGAGAGCACTATAATTGTTCTTCACGCGCACAGTAAGTGAAATTTAAAACTGTTAAAAGAAAAGGCTCAAACTATTGCATAGATAGATACTGTATAATACACGACTACGCATCTACATGTCTTTCCTTTGTGCAATGAAAGATTCTTAATAGCCTTTTTTGTTCTGTCCTATCGATCATACGTTGCTGTCTCATTAAACAGTTGTGCTATAAATTTAAAAAAATGTCTTAATTTTATAGTAGCCTAGACTATATATAAAATAATTGATCTTTCTGATTTTTATCTTGTTTTTCATTAATGTATTTACAACAATACAAAGAGCAAAGTGTAACGTTTTACCAGATTTAGTGTTACACTTATTGTCTCTTATTTGTTCCCCAGTAAATAAATTTTTTTTCACTAAATGTTCAGATTTGATAAAATTATTGTACACTTGTGATTTTTCTAGACTAAATTTTACTGCTGAGTTATCCACTAATCTAGTTTATAATAGAATTTTTGTCATAGGTTATGATCCCATTTTTTTTATTTGTTGTTTTTCTTTATAATGAAGTTGTCTGTATTAAGTAGATTGTGTTCACTCAATCTGTATTAAGTAGATTGAGTGATTATCACAGTTATAGAAATTCTATTTTTTTTTTTTTTTTAACTGCGCTGGTATGCAAAAAAATGCATCTAAAAATACATCAGATTGATGCATTAAAATATGGAATATATAAAATTTTCTTACGGGGGAGCATGCCCCCCGGACCCCCTTAGAGGGGTAATATCCTTCTCACCTTTTTCACCCCTGAACCGTTTTCATGCCTTATTATACATAAAATATTATATTTTCTGTCTGATTATTTTTATCTGAAGCCAAATCAGATCACAGAAGGTAAAAAATGTTTTTTTTTTATTTAAAAAAAAAGTCATAATCCATGTCTTATTCCAAATTAGGATGTTATGGTATCAATCTGAATAGGAAAACCATCGAATTGTACTCAATGGCCTTTGTGCCCTGTCATATGGCCTTGGTGCCCCTAAAAAAAGAGAAAAGGTGGAGGCCAAATGTAGCCTCGTGAGACCATCCTGATCTCGCGAGCTTTCAAGGTTTCACTCGCAGATCAGTCTGGATACTTTCCGTTAAAGAAAATTTGGGAGCAGTTCACCAAACGAACGTCCAATCAGCGTTGGCTTTGAGGCGGATTGAGGTGTGACGCAACGAGAAGCGCGACAGTTCAGTCTTAAGAACATGGCAGCTTCAGCGGATGAAACTAGCATCAGTGTGGCTATCGAGCAAGTTTTATCAGAATTACAGCGTTATTACGGAATTACAGAGCTAACGAGCCTTTACCTGCAGCAGCAAGAGTAGCCTGGCTTGTGGTTGTGTTTTCGTCGTCGCTCTCATATGCTTCGTTGATCTGATTGGTTGATTTGGCCCGTCTATCACCAACATAAGCCAATCAGCTAACCAGTATTTTCGCCCCTTACCAAAACTACTTCAACGGAAGGTTTCCAGATGGATATGCGGAGCAAATCCATCTGGCGGAGTCAGGTTAGGCCAAATGGCCTTGCCCCTAAAATTACATAATTCCCACCCTGGTTACATCAGTTTATTTTTATTCAAGATTAATAAACGAGCTGTGATAAACTTTTCCTAGAAATTTTCCTGGACTTTATGGATATCAAGCAATCAACAAAGAGGTGTCTAAAATTTCCCCAGTGAACCCAAGAAGTGACTTTAAATCGAGTAAAGGTCACTACAATGTGTATTTCTCCTGAGTTGCAAGGTTATTATAGTTTTGATTTGGTTAGTTTTAGTTTAGTTTTTATTTTGCAAACACATTTCTATTTAGTTTTAATTTTATTTAGTCTCAGTTTTAGTTTTTCAGCAAAGTTTAATGGTTGCCCAGATTACAGTTAACTCTTGTGCATTTTATTTTTATTATCTTAATAATAAAAATAAAATTATGGTGTGAGATTGAATACATCAAGTAAATGGAATTACTTACATAGTAATTTATGTAAGTAGAATTTAAAAGTTTTCAGACAAACTAATTCATATTAAAGATGAAATCTTTTTAAACATGTTTAGTTTACTTCTTTAAGCCCCCCCCCCCACGCTTATAAATCATACAGAATGATGAATAATAACGGTCGGGTTATTGAAGGAGACGGAATATACATGTGCTGGTCATTTAATTAGAATATCATCAAAAAGTTTATTTATTTCAGTAATTCCATTAAAAAAGTGAAATTTGGATATCATATTCATTCATTACACACAGACTGATATATTTCAAGTGTTCATTCCTTTTAATTTTGATGATTATAACTGACAACTAATGAAAACCCCCAAATCAGTATCTCAGACAATTAGAATATTGTGAAAAGGTTCAATATTGAAGACACCTGGTGCCACACTCTAATCAGCTAATTAACTCAAAACACCTGCAAAGGCCTTTAAATGGTCTCTCTGGCCGTTTCTCAATACCAAGTACGCAAACTTCGGACTTGCGTCCTTGGTAGTTCGGACTTGCAAGTTCGACTCGGGAGAACGAACTCCCGAGGACGAGAGGACGCGAGTCCGGTTATTCTGCAAATGGAACAGTGCGTTCTTGCTCGCGTCAGTCAGCTCGCTCTGGCTACTCCGGTTATCTCTCTGGGCTAAAGACAAAAAGGACTGGACTGCTGCTGACTGGTCCAGCAGGATTTCCTTTGTAAATCAAGGTCCCAGAGTCTGGAGGGAAAGAGGGGAAGCACAGAATCCACATTGCTTGAAGTCCAGTGTAAAGTTTCCACAGTGTTGTGGAACTTGTGTTGGTCCACTGTGTTTTCTGAGGTCCAAGGTCAACACGGCTGTCTACCAGGAAGTTTTAGAGCACTTCATGCTTCCTGCTGCTGACCAAATTTATGGAGATGCAGATTTCATTTTCCAACAGGACTTGACACCTGCACACAGTGCCAAAGCTACCAGTACCTGGTTTAAGGACCATGGTATCCCTGTTCTTAATTGGCCAGCAACCTCGCCTGACCTAAACCCTATAGAAAATGTATGGGATATTATGAAGAGGAAGATGTGATACGCCAGACCCAACAATGCAGAAGAGCTGAAGGCCACTATCAGAGCAACCTGGTGTCATGATTCTGCCATCTAGTCCTTGTCTTTCTTTTAGTCTTGGGGCAGAATCATGACAGACCCATGTTTTGTGTGCAAGCACATGGCCTTTTGTTTGAGCCATGTGCTTGTGTTGTCTCGTTCTCTTGCCCCGCCCCCTTGTTATCCTCGTTTTGTCATTATTGCTTTACCTGTGTCACCTGTTTTATCATTAGTCTCTCTATTTAATCCCCTTGTTTTTGCTGTCTTGTGCCGGTTCATTGTGATTCTCAGTGTGTATCCTGTGATACAATACCTGTGTGTAGACCTTCTCGTGAGTACCTTGTGAAGAACTCTGTCTTGTAAAGTCCTGATCCTGTTGCTGTTGTTAGTTATTTGTCTAGTTATCTGTGAAGTCTTAGTCTAGTGTAGTTAGTCTTTGTTTTTGCCCACCAGCCTTGTTTTGCCCCATCGTGGGTTTTGTTTTCCCTGTTTTTTTCTGAATAAAACTGTGTTAATTGCAAACTGTCTGCGATTGGGTTCATCTCTACACAAACCTTAACAGAATGAACCGGCCACAACAGAACCCAGCAGACAGTATGTCTTGTTCCGTCAAGCAACATTTGGATGACCAGGAATTATGGTGGCAGTCAGCTATCGCCGACAGTAAGAGTGGAAAACTTCCGTTTCCTCCCCAGGGTGAGTCGACTTTGAGACGGTACGCCCAGGTCGTGGAAGGGAAGAGATTTTTCTTGCCGGAGATCCTGGTTAACCGTTACTTTGTTGCGGGTCTCAATACCCCTCCTCCTCTGGCTGAACGGGAGAGACTGGTCCACCGTCCTTTCCGGGAATTGGTGGATCGTTTGTGTCGAAAGGAGACACAGACCCCTTCCATGTCGTCATCGCTGGCCATGCTGCCTGTGATCCCGGAGGGTCGTGTCCTCGTCGTGGCTACGCTGGGGGACCAGACTCATTCCACCTTGACTCCCGAGTCTTTGTGAGTCTTTGTGGAAAACGAGGAAGACGACTGTCGTGGGAGTCGTCGTCAGAGTCCTCCTCCACAAAGTCTGCTGTACCTGCGGTGGTTCCCGCTGAACCTGCGGTGGTTCCCGCTGAACTTTCGCAACTGGTCGCAAGTCCGGCTATGGCCTCTGCCCCGCGGCCAAGGAGAAAGAGGAGGAGGAAGGGAGCTTTCAGTCCTCCATCTCAGCCCTCTTCTGAGTCCACGAAGGCTTCTCAGACCCCCTCTGAGTCCAAGATGGGTTTTCTAACTGCCGCTGCAACTGAGACCGCCGTACCTGAGTCTGCAGTCGTGAGCACTGTTCCTGAGTTAGCTGCAGAGAAGGCAGCAGCCGATTTAGCTGCGGAAGCAGTTCTGCAGTCAGTGTCAGCTCATCAAGAGATGCCAGTTTTTGTTGCAGCCAAGACCTTATCTGATTACCTATCGAGGCTTGTCAAGATCCTTGAAATTCCTGTCACGTCTTCTAGTCCTGTACCCACTGCATCAGAGAGCGCTGTTCCGAAGTCAGCTACAGAGAGCGCAGTTTCGAAACCAGTTGCTGAGAGCACCGTACCCGAATCTGCCACAGAAGGCGCCGTTCCTGAGTCAGCTACAGAAAGCCCCTTTCCTGAGTCAGCTACAGACGACGCTGTTTCCGAGGCGCAGATGTGGAGCGTTGGTAACGAGCTGTCATCGGGGAGCCCAGTTCCTGTTTCAGCTCCACAGCTGCCTATTACCCCTCCTATCATGTGTCCTGTTTTGTTACCAGTTATTCCCCCCGTCAAGAGTCATGTTCAGTCATCCACTGTACCCCCTGTCGCTGTCCAACCCCAGACTGTTTCGCCCAAGCCCAGTTTTCATACTACTCCACCCAAACCTGAACGGACCCGTCACCCGCAGCTCACACCCTCATCCCGTAAACCCAAGACCACCGTCCCACCTACAGACCCTGGACAGTTCCCCAAGAACTTTGTTGTGCCTCCTCCTCCCCTTCCTTGTTTATTATTCCTAATTTTTCACCCTAACCCGGTCATTGTTTATTCGTGTATGCCCTTGTTATTATTTGTCATGTTTTGTTGGTTTGTGTCGCTGTCCCAGCCTGTCATGTCTTGTGTGTGATTTTAATTTTTTTCCTTGAGGAGCGTCTGGTAGCCGCTCCTTAAGGGAGGGGTTCTGTCATGATTCTGCCATCTAGTCCTTGTCTTTCTTTTAGTCTTGGGGCAGAATCATGACAGACCCATGTTTTGTGTGCAAGCACATGGCCTTTTGTTTGAGCCATGTGCTTGTGTTGTCTCGTTCTCTTGCCCCGCCCCCTTGTTATCCTCGTTTTGTCATTATTGCTTTACCTGTGTCACCTGTTTTATCATTAGTCTCTCTATTTAATCCCCTTGTGTTTGCTGTCTTGTGCCGGTTCATTGTGATTCTCAGTGTGTATCCTGTGATACAATACCTGTGTGTAGACCTTCTCGTGAGTACCTTGTGAAGAACTCTGTCTTGTAAAGTCCTGATCCTGTTGCTGTTGTTAGTTATTTGTCTAGTTATCTGTGAAGTCTTAGTCTAGTGTAGTTAGTCTTTGTTTTTGCCCACCAGCCTTGTTTTGCCCCATCGTGGGTTTTGTTTTCCCTGTTTTTTCTGAATAAAACTGTGTTAATTGCAAACTGTCTGCGATTGGGTTCATCTCTACACAAACCTTAACACCTGGGCTCTCATAACCCCTGAGCAGTGCCACAGACTGATCGACTTCATGCCACGCCACATTGCTACAGTAATTCCGGCAAAAGGAGCCCCAACTAAGCATTGAGTGCTGTACATGCTCATACTTTTCAGTTGGCCAACATTTCTAAACATCCTTTTTTGTATTGGTCTTAAATAATATTCTAATTTTCGTAGATACTGAATTTGGGATTTTTATTAGTTGTCCGTTTTAATCATCACAATTAAATGAAATAAACATTTGAAATATATCAGTCTGTGTGTAATGAATGAATATAATAATAATTTGTTAGATTTATATAGCGCTTTATCTGGGACCTCAAAGCGCTTTACATGGAATCTCCTCAACCACCACCAATGTGCAGCATCCACCTGGATGATGCGACGGCAGCCATATTGCGCCAGAACGCTCACCACACACCAGCTTACTGGTGGAGAGGAGACAGTGATGAAGCCAATCAGTATATAGGGATGATTAGGAGGCCATGATGGACAGAGGCCACTGGGCAAATTTGGCCAGGATGCCGGGGTACACCCCTACTCTTTATCGAAGGACATCCTGGGATTTTTAATGACCACAGAGAGTCAGGACCTCGGTTTAATGTCTCATCCGAAGGACGGTGCTTTTTAACAGTACAGTGTCCCTGTCACTATACTGGGGCGTTAGGACCCACACAGACCACAGGGATAGCACCCCCTGCTGGCCTCTCTAACACCTCTTCCAGCAGCAACCTGGTTTTCTCAGAAGGTCTCCCATCCAGGTACTAACCAGGCTCAGCCCTGCTTAGCTTCAGTCGGCAACCAGTCTTGGGCTACAGGGTGACATGGCTGCTTGCTTTATAAAAATCCAAATATAAAATCCAAATTTCACTTTTTGAATGGAATTACTTTTTGATGATATTCTAATTATGACCAGCATCTGTACAGTTTGTACAGTAATAAAAACCATTACGTTTCTAATTGTATTTCAGTTTACGAAAATGTTTTTTGACCAATAGTTTTAGTTTCAGTTTTCGTTTTCTAAAATAACATTGCTGAGATGAGCCTGTTTTCTTAGCATGTGTTATTAAAGCCTGTCTCCTTAAAGTCTTCCTTGTCATGAGAATTTAAATACAATACGTTACATAACGCTGTGTGCCATATAGGGTTCTCTTTTTTTCTTATTTTATTACTGACTTGACTTGTCTTTTTTTGTAAATGTAGTTCAACAATTAAAATGAAGCCTTCCTGTGCTGTGTTTAAGCTATTATAACAAATTATTAAACTATTATCTTCATGTTTCATGTTTCATCAGTTTTCCCCGTGGTATCGAATATCGATGTTTTTTAAGGTATCGTATCGAAGTTGGAAATTCTAGTATCGTGACAAATCATATGATACAGTTTCGCCAAACATAATATCACGATATTCACGTGTATCGATATTTTCTTACACCCCAATAATGCACACAAAGAGATTTATTTTCACCTAAAATCTATGGACAAAAGTTTAGTGATGGAAAATTAACCTTTTGACTTCAGCATTTTTTTTTTTTTATAAATTAACTTAAATTTTAAACTGAAATTGAAATGTATTTTCTGTATAATTAATGTCTTACAAGATTGACATTGATCTACTATGTGATCAACATTTAGATTTTATTTACACATTTAAATCCTTTATTTCACATAATTTATAAATCAGTTTTGTTGTCGTTTCAGCAAAGTAGATCGAAACCAAAGTATTTCTCGAGAAGCCACCTCAGTCTTCTGTCTGAACAAGACGACTGTTACGCCATTCCTGAATAGACATGATCAGCCATTGAATGATGAACTACAGAGAGTCAAAGACCGACTCAAAACTAGCATGAAGAACAAGTATGAGAGATTATTTGAGGGACTGAATCTCCAAGAGACTGAAACCCTCCTGAACAGGATCTACACACAGCTTTACATCATAGAGGGAGAGAGTGAAGGAGTGAATGAAGAACATGAGGTTTTACAGATGGAGAAAACAGCTAGAACACAACACTCACAAGACACTCCAATCTCCTGCAATGACATCTTTAAAGCCTCTCCTGAACCAGGACGCCAGGAGAAACAGCAGATCAAGACTGTTCTAACTAAAGGCATCGCTGGAATCGGGAAAACCGTCTCTGTGCAGAAGTTCATTCTGGACTGGGCCGAGGGCAAAGACAATCAGGATGTAGATTTCATGTTTGTGCTTCCATTTCGAGAGCTGAACTTGATCCGAGATCATCAGTACAGTCTTCACAGACTTCTGCTGGACTTTCATCCTGAACTTCAAGATCTGGACTCAAAGATTTATGAGGAGTGTAAAGTTGTGTTCATCTTTGATGGTCTGGATGAAAGCAGAATCACACTGATGTTTCCAGACGCTCAGGAAGTTTCTGATGTGACTGAGACTTCATCAGTGGGTGTGTTGATGTCAAAGCTCATGAAAGGAGATCTGCTTCCCTCGGCTCTCATCTGGATCACCTCCAGACCAGCAGCAGCCAATCAGATCCCCTCCAAATACATCAACCGTCTGACAGAGATTCAGGGATTCAATGATCCTCAGAAGGAGGAATATTTCAGGAAGAGAATCAGTGACGAGCATCAAGCCAGCAGAATCATCTCACACATTAGAAGAGCAAGAAGCCGCCACATCATGTGCCACATACCCGTGTAGGGTTTCCGGCCCATAAGCTCTTTATCAATTTTAAGTTTGGGGATAGATATTCAATAACTATTAATCTATGATCAACAAATTATTGAATACAGTTTGAACCGGGTCCTTACGTTAACCTGTTAAGCTTCACCCCCAATTTTGAAAAATCCCCAGAAATGGCATACCCAAACTGAAACAGATACAGTTCATGAACCATTTGTTCTAAAAGCACAAGTATGATCTCATTTGAAAGCTGACACCTGGCAGTTTATTGCAAATGTAGAATTAATTATTGTCATAATGAAAAATAAATGTTATAAATAGCTTCAAAGTTTTGTCAAGTTATTAGAAATTTATTTTTATGAAATATTTTCATGAAAATAAAATTGAAGTTGGCCCTGTAGCAATCTAGAAATGCACTGCAGCTAAAGCCACATGTCTGACCATGTTATATTTAAAATCTGAAGATGATATGTCTAAAACTCTTTATTTAGTTAAATGTTTTTCAAGATCATGTCAAACGACTTTATTTTGATTAGACTCTAAAATGCAAACTGATGTTTATTGTCATTTTCTAAGCATCTATTCAGTCTATTTTCTCTATTGTGTTGTGGTCTAAACGATCTCCATTCAGTGTCAGTCTCCCCTGCACACATTCACACCTCTCCAGCCTCTGGTTATTGCTCTAAATATGCTTTCTTTTGTCTGCATTATAATTACTAACGACTGGCTATTCACACTGTTTCAACCCCTAATCTCTTTTAGGGAAAGTTCTCAAAGTTCTCACCTTACATTTGAAACTATATAAAATGACCTTCTTGAAAAAAGAAACATTTCAGCAAGCAGTCCTATTTAGAAATATTCATAAATATAACAGCTAGGTAGCAGGTGCACCAAGGGCTAGCTAGCATGTTAGCTTAGCACACCATCAATACACGACAATTTATGAGATTAAAACCATGTTTGTGCTCTAAAACTTACTTTATAGCACAAGTCGAGTGTTTTAAATAACCTTCTGTGCTCTGATTTGGCTTCAGATAAAAAAATCGAACAGAAAATATAGTATTTTATAGTATTCTTCACCATGATAAAGTCTATATCGATTAGCATTACATTATAAATATAATCTATTATTATGAAAATACCTGACATGGCTCGAAGAACACAGGTAAACCAAATATCATTGCAATCATGTTTATTGTCTTCAAAACATCTTTATCTGCATGTTACAGCGATCTCTGTTAGTGTTTACGTCGTGATGGACTTCCTGAAATGTCACATGATATGATTCTTCTTCGTGTTCCATATATAGAGTCCATATGTGCACAGGGCGCCCTCAGGCTGCCAGTATGTATTGAAAACACAGTACATCAGAGTCTCCAGCGCTCATAATGATTAAATCGACGCATTTGGGTAGATATTCAATAAATATGATTCCTGTCTATATAAATCTGATGTAAACCTATGAGAATCTATCAATATTTCTCCAAATCTGTACACTTTTGAGCTAAAAGCCCTGCTGGACGTTGTTTTGTCAAGCTCTGTCGTGACGATCTCACTGGAGTTTTTTTCTGAATGGAAGCGGCTGACGCTCATAATTCATATCAAAGGTATCGACTCATTTTTTGATTACATAACTCCAGACACAAATTAAGACATAACTGTCACTATAAGATTCTCAGAATACAATAGTGGTCAAATACTAAACCTTCAGTCTTATATCTGTTTAATGATGTATAGTTTGTCAAGGTATTAACATTGAATCTGATAGTAACTTTGAACGATTTAAAAAAAAAAACGCTCAGAGCGCCCTCGCTCTGGCGAAGGTTAAGAGGTTAATAAATTCCCCACAAAGGGGTGTACAGCGTACCCGTCTGTTCAGGGTAAGTATATAACAATTAAACACAACGAATTATGGTTAATTATTAATATACATCCTACACAGAGGAATGGCTGATCTTCAACAATACCAAAGCATTTGACCCCTCCTCGCTCATTCACACGTCCGCCGTGTATTTAGGCTAAAAGGGTACAAATGACTTATGGTCTATTTTAGCTTAAATTAACTGACAATGTTTTGTGCACTTAAACGATTATCAGATTGTAGCTAGGATCTTTTATATTAAAGAGGCTTTGTTATACGAGCAACAACCACAGAGTCAATAAAGTATAAAATGAGGTTTAATGAATGAACTAGACTACATGTAACAGGATATAGATTAAACAAAATGAAATAAAACAATAAGAAAAGAAAACACAAGGAAAATACAATTGCTAGCACAGTTTAGAGTAAACCCTTTAGAGACAGCCACAGGAGATATACTTTACAACGTCTAAATTTTGTATTGAACAAATTTTTGCATTCAGACCTGTACGTTTGGTGTGCGGAAGCACGTGTGGCGTGCCGGAGATGGAGGTCGGGTTTCTTTGGGTCCCAGCGTGGTTGGTTCGCGGGAGATTCAAACGCTCTGGCTTAGTTCGGTATGCGTGAAGAGAGTCTTTTCACCGGAGTGCTGGAAGACTTACTAAACGCACGTGGAGGTCTCAGTCGGGAGACGAGAACACTAAGAACAGACTAGCTATGCGCAAAATGAAACGAAGTTAAAGTAAAAACAGGAACATTAAAATAAAATACGAAGATTACAAAGAATACACAGGAACAGGATACACATGGACAGAGAGAGCGATTGTCTCTGTGTTGGAGAATTTAAAGATGAGCTGGGCACGCCTGGGTAAGGCGCGCCGGCCAATGATAATGGCCCATCTCGAGGAGCGCGTACGCCCCTGAGCGGGTGTTATTCGGAGTCAGTTTGCAACTTTATGATCAAGAAGAAATTAAGCTTGTTTTGGGAAATGGGCTTATACATGTGATTATACATTTCACGATATTGATATACAGCTTAATGGATAGATCAGATTAAAAGGGTCACAACCGTATCAAGCATCATACGTTAAAAACATACACTTGCAGAATTACATCTTAAAGCGTACTTTCAGGCACTTATAAGTATTTTACATTCATGAAAACATTCGTAATACAAGTTTGCACACTTACAGTTCTTTTACATGTATTTAAAACAGCAAATATATTTTAGTAACGATTTACAGATAGGAAATCAGAGTTCATATGTATGTGCGTGTGTGCGGGGACGTGAGTGTGAACGCGTGTTGCGCTCGGCGGGAAACAGACAAAGGAGCATCTGTTTTTGCGCTTCTCCCCCCCGTTTCCGTCCGGGGTGGGGAGAAGAAGGCCTGTTTGTTGTCTCAAGTGAGAGGACCCGCTGTTTGGGGAGCATTTAAAACCATTTGTCAACTTAAAATGGCACCTTTAGGGTGTCCTTCTAGACTTTTAGACGCCAGTTCGGGAGATAGGGGTTCCTTGGCTGACCACATGGCCTTTTAGGAATGTTTGTTAAAGTTAGGGTCCTTTGTTCTGAATTTAAATTTGTTGCGAGTTCGTGATTCAATAAAAGAGAGTTCATGATGATTGCATCCAGGATCTCTACAGATTCCCCCCCTTTCGGGAGATGATGTCCCTGGGGGAAGATCGTCTGCCGACAATCATTGCATGGGAGGATGGAAGGTGAATCATGAATTCGGATAACAGGTGATTATCAGGGCTGAGGGCTTAGCTCAATGAGGTTACCGGCGGCTTCTTGCGTGTTATCCTCCTTTCGGGGGTTTCGTCGGAAGCCTCCGGACACGGCTTTGGAGAGCCTGACGGTAGATGCTCGTGTCTCGTTGAGTCTCCTGTACAGGATGAAAGCCAAGCCCAATGTTAGGACGTGACTGACTACCATAGAGAGGCAGAGCGCAGTGTCTGCTGCGGTCCAGGCTCGGGCAACAGGTGAAGCAGTCAAAGTGGGCTGTCGAGACAAAGCTTGTAGGGCGGAGTCAAGAGGAGCAATGTCAATTAGCTGTGACCCCCCTGTCTCAATTTCCAGTTCCAGCTCTGGACTCAGGGTGAAATTGTGGTCTTTGAAGAAAGAGGGAATTTCCAATTCTGTTTCGTACTCGTGGCTCGGAAGATGATACAATGCCAGATCGTCTACGTGGAGGATGGCACCTTTAGGTACTTGAATCCACATGCTCTGGTTGAGTAGGCTGACACGGGTAGCGGTGTCATGTTGGTCATAGGTGAGAGTGGCAGTGAGTACCGGAGTGTTGACAAGCTACCGGTCACCGATGATCTCTGCTCGGTTTCTTCCACTTGTATGCGAGGCTTAGCTTCGGCAGGGCAGCGGTTGTCGCTGGACATGGTTTGCAGTCCGCAAATTCCATCAGTGTTGTCTCTAAGGAATGGTTTGCTAGGGCACAGATAATGAATGTCTTTCGTCAAGGTGCACATGTGCAGGTTTGGAGCCAGGTACAGCTGAGGATCGCTGTCGTGGTAGGCTACCACTTCAGGAGTGCGGATCTTGATGTGCGTGTTACCTTTCCAAAACCCGACGTTGACAATGTCTTTGAGTCTGTAGATTCGGCTTGACTCGATGATGGGTAAGTTCAGGAGGAATCCCATTTCTCTCTGCTCTGGGTCGACATAGAGTGGGATGGCGCTGCCCAGAGAGTAGGCCAGGTGTACTTGCAGCGGATCAGCTGGCGTGGTGATGGCGGAAGCCAGCACGTTCTGGACAAGGCTCAGAGGTATGAGGTAGGGTGGGATCCTACCCATGGCTAAGCTGTCAATAGATGAGCTCACCTCCCTTAACATGTCCGTCATCAGGGCGGTGACCAGCTTTTGTTTGAGTTTGGGCAAAGTCATTTTGAAAAACAGTGAACAGCTGTTTCATGGAATTCACAGTCTGGTTCAGCATGACGCTGTGGGTGTTGAGAATGACCACAGTTCCCTTTAAGGTCCTTCCGATGGTCTGCAGAGAAGCACTCTGCGCGGTGAGCTGCTCTTTTAACTGGGGAATCTCTGTCTGGATTTCAGCCACATGTCGTCTCACGGTGGCTAGGTTAACAGCGTTGACGCTTGACATACCAATGTTGAACAGAGTTCCCACTGCAGCTGCGGCTCCCAAGAGGGCTCCAAGGAACCGTTTGGGGCGGCGGTTGTGTCCGCCTAATTCCGCTTGGGTGACGGTCATCTTTTCAAGTTGGTTTAGCATGTGTCTGACGTCGGCCTCGGCGTGGGCGATGGCATCCTCTGTCCACCGGGCTCCGGCCCAGCTGTACTGGGCTACTGCGCTGGGGTAATGTGCTCTGTACACGTTGCGGGGGTCGAGTCGAACGTACACCTTCTGGGTGTGGGTCCGACAGTTGGTGATCAGGAGGCCTGGTTGTTCTCTCAGCACGATGCCTGTCGACGGGCCGGGTGTGATGACGTCAGGTGGCGGTTGTCCTCTGGTCGACTGAAGGCAGAAGATTGCAAACCATAGCAGCATCCTATTAGAGGTGAAAGGGGAGATGTGGAGAGAGAGGGAGAGAGAGAGAGAAGCAGTGTGTCAGCGAGAGTTGTCCTTGGCGTTGGCAGGACAGTCGTTTCGCTCCTAGGATGGTAAGCAGGTTAGTTTGTATTGGCCCCTCCCCGCCTTTCTCTGCCAGCAGCAGAATGTCTCTTAATTTGGTTGCGGTGAACCCATTTGAGCACTGGGTCTTTCTGTCCCCGGCTCAATTGGATTCGGTACGCCACTGGGGACAGTTTGTCAACAATTTCATGAGGTCCTGTCCAGTGGGGCAGGAATTTCTTTGACAGCCGCTGGGAGGCTGTGCGTGGTGGCTGTGCGAAGCTGTAATACCAGACTCTGTCACCCACGGCTAGTTCCTGGTGTGACGCTTTCCGGTCATAGTAGGCTTTCTGGCCCTCTGCGCTCTTTTGAAGCTGTTGTTGGGCGAAAGCAAAGGTTGATTTCAAATGCTGGTGCAGCTCATCGAGGTACTGATGAGTGGTGCAGGCTGTGATGAGACTGGAGTCCCCTGGCTGATACAACAGGTGCAGTGGCAGTGTCATCTGTCGTCCAGTCATTAGTTCAAAGGGAGACACCTGAGTTGAGTCCTGGGGAGTGGCTCTGAGGGCCATTAACACCAGCGGGAGTTTCACATCCCAGTCCTTCTGGTTGGCAGCCACATACTTTCTCAGCATACTGACCACAGTCCTGTTAGAACGTTCAACTTGGCCAGATGAGATCGGTGAAAAACTGATATGTAGTTGAACGTGGACCCCCAGGAGTTTCCAGATCTGCTGCATAATCTCAGCTGTAAAGTGGGTACCTCTGTCTGAGTTGACACTCATTGGCAGTCCGAATCTGGAGAAGATGTGATTCATCAGAAGGTATGCCGTGGTCTGGGCGGTGTCATTGGCTGCTGGAAGACATTCTACCCATTTTGTGAACTGGCACACGACTGTGAGGAAGTACTTGTTGCCCCTTGTTGACCTTGGCAGAGGTCCTACCCAGTCGATTTGGAGGTCTGACCAGGGGAATGTGACTCTTCTGCGTTGCAGTGGAGCTCTGTGATTCGGATTTGCAGGTTGGAACTGACAGCAAATTAGACATTCTTTGACATATTCCGCCACGTGTTCTTGCATGCGGGGCCAATACGCTACTTGCTTCAGTGTCTTATAGGTGGCACGGGTACCGTGGTGTCCAGCACATAGCGCATCATGAGCATACATCAGCATCACCCCCCTTAGGCACTGAGGGATCACAAGCCTTGGCGCTGTGTTGTCCTCAGGTGCATACCACAGAATGTTGTGAATGACACGCAGCATGTGCTTGATGTCATGCAGCCGTCTGAGGCACGGGTCGTCAGTGAGATCAGACGGTGTGAGTGGGTGGTTGGAGGGGTCAGAGAGGTGGTTTAGAAAAGTCTTTATGGACGTGTCAGAGGCTTGCATGTCTGCTATGTCGTTGTTTGACATCTGCGGAGTCAGAGTGAGAGGCTGGGAAGCAGGCAGTGCGGCAGGAAAAGTTCGTTTGCTGCGGGTTAGCACTGTCACATCAAAGGCTGGTGGTTGGGCTGGAGGTGACCATATGTTACCGTGCAGTGCGCCAGTCTTGGCAAGGGCATCGGTTTGGTCATTTAGGTCCTTGTCGAGGCCCGGTTGCTTGGAGTGGCCTTTCACCTTCTTCCAGTAGACAATCATGTCATGTTGTCTAGTCAGGTCGTCACATGCCTGAAACAAGTGTTGGTGTTTGACAGGCTTGCTGTTTGACGTCTTAAAGCCATTTTGTTTCCACCCTGGAAGGTGGCATGTGAAACTTAGTCTGGCATAGTTCGAGTCTGTGCAGATAAGGAATTCTTTGATGTTATGTGTCGCTGCGATTTGCATAGTTATGAGAATCGCTGCCACCTCAGCATATTGTGATGACTGAGGCCCCAGCTTGAAGTGTTGTGGTGGGCATGGCAGATCATTTACCCATAACACACCCGCACCAGCTTGGCGGATGCCCTCTTGGTTGTAGGAACATCCATCGACGTAAGCTGTGGGCATACCTTGGCACGTGTTGTCATCGAAGTATCTGTGACATGTCTGCTGTTGTGGTTCTTCCACATTAGCCGTTACAGGTGGTGCGTTATCAGTGCAGTTCTGGCAGGCAGCCAGGCCGTTGCCTAGCGCAGATTTGTGGTTCTGGGCATACCGTGCTTCGACATTGCGCCCTTGGAGGGCCATTAACCACGTGGCGATGCGGGAATTGGTGACCACGCCATCGCGGATGCGTTGGCTGTTGAGGAACATGACAGGCTGATGACAAGTCTCTATGATAACTTTCTGAGCTCCAATGTAGTTGGAGAACCGTTGTATGGCCCATACAGTGCAAAGCAGCGCTTTTTCACAGTCTGAGAATTTAGTCTCTGGTGGAAGGAGTGTCTTGCTGGCATACGCTACAACTCTTTTGTCTTGATCGTGTCGTTGGTACAGACCAGCGCTGAGACAGTGGTTGGAGAATCCCGCTTCTAAGTAGAATTCTTTTTGTGGGTCAGGGTAGGCCAGACATGGAGCTGTGCACAGATGACGTTTCAGCTCATTCATGGCATTGTCCTGGACGGGTGTCCAGACAAAAGGGCAGTCTTTTTTCAGCAAGGCAGTTAGTGGCTTTGCAATGTCTGAGTAGCTTTCTATGAACTGCCGTGAGTAGTTACACACCCCCAGAAAGCTTCGCAGTTCTGAAAGGTTGGTGGGTGGTTTGATGTTTTGAACAGCTTGTATGCGGCTGGACTGTGGTTCGATGCCTTGCGACCCGATCAGCAGTCCCACGTAGTTGACCTTGGTTCGACACCATTGACCTTTGTGGAGGGCGATCTTGGCGCCTGCAGCTGTTAACTGGTTCAAAACATAGTCTATTTCTGCCAGGTGCTCGGTAACTGTTGTGCTCTTCATCAGCACGTCGTCCACATAGATGAGATTTCCTCTCATTCTCGCATCAGGGCATGCTTTGTTCAGGAAGATGTTAAACTCAGCGGGTGAGTTGGCATAGCCGAAAGGGCACCTGGTGAAAGTGAATTGTCTGTTACCGAACGTGAAAGCTAGCTTGTGCTGGTCTTCTGGATGTACCGGCAGGGTCCAGAAACCTGAAGCTACGTCGAGCGTTAGAGAAGATTGTGGCTCCTCTGATTCTGGGGATCTCCTGCTGCAATTGGGTCATCGGCCATCGTGACAGTGGTACCTGTCGATTCAACTTGCGGTAGTCGATCGTGGGGCGCCACCGGCCATTCGGTTTAATTACCGGCCAGATAGGAGCAGAATAGGTGCTATTGCATGGGCGAATTACACCTTTTTGAAGCATAGAGTCAATAATTTCTTGCACCGGTTCATGTGATGCAATGGGGATCTTGTACTGTCTGACAAAGGTGGGAGGAGCGTCAGGGTGCGTTGGAATGCGCACGGTGTGAAGGTGAGTGAGACCACAGTCTAGAGAGTCTTTGGCAAATGACGCTTTGAATTTGTAAAGGACTTGTCTGAGTCTTTGTCGATCTGCATCCTCTTTGATTGCGTCAGCGTCTTTTAGAATTTGCTGAACTTGAGACTCAAATCCTGGATATGGCTCCTCTGTGGGTGAACCGCTCGTGGTGTTTGCAGGCGTGGGTGCAGCAGGTGTTTCACTCTGGCAGATAGGCTGTTTGGAAACTGTGTACACGGCAAGGTGTTGGTCCTCCGTCAGTTCCGTTCTGCAGACTTGATCTTTGTCCATCGGCATGACTGAGGCGATGGAGATGATTTTGAAGGGCGCTGTGTGCAGTGTTTCGCCTGCGCATCCTTCTGGTATCATTGAAGCTGGAATAGGCCCAATGACAGGTAAAGTCAGTTCAAAATCAGGAAAATCATAGCTCACGAGCCATCCTAGCCGATAGGCTTTTGGAATTGCAATGTCCACTGCTATGCAGTTGTTGAAAAGGATGTAGACTGCACGAAATGACAATTCAGTGAGGGGTGTGGCTTCAAGTGTGAGTCCAAGTTCAACGCATTCGGGTGAAGGTTGAAAGAAACCCAGTGTGTTGTTTAGGGTTTGGCCACGTCGTATGTTGAGCCGAACAGCGACCCCTTTGGTGTACGCAGGTACTACAGTTGCCTGTTCGCTGATTAGAGTGCAAACCTCTGGGATGGTTTGGCCTGACAGAAGATTGTCAGTGTGTGTAGTAACAACAGCTGTTTGTAAAGTCAGTGGGGCCCAAAGTACCTCATTAATAAAATCCACATGCGCCTGGAGGCGAATCAGAATGTCTGCTCCAATGTAAACATCGTGGGGCAGGTCCGGAAGGATCAAGAAGTAATGAGTCAGGCACCGATGGTTCCAGTTCAAGTTCAAAGCACAGATACCTTTTGCAGTCACCAGGTTTAATGGGCATGAGTTCAAAGGGAAACGTGTGCGTTTGCTTGCAGAAGGAAGGTCTGGTGTGACTTTAATTAGCTCGTTGAAAAGTGACAGGCTGATAGCACAATTGTCGGCCCATAGGGCGAGTACAATGTCAGTAGTGGTTACACCATTCAGCTGCAGGTCGGTGGTGACCTTGGGGCAGAAGGACTCAGAGTCTTTGGGGAGTTGAAAAGTGCAGAGTAACGAACTTGAATCTCGCTCAGGTGCAGAGCCTGTGTTCCCATGGCTGGCGGTGACAGTTCCCGTGACCTGACAGTCTGGCTCAGTTGACCTGGGTGGCTGACAGGGGAGAGGTTCTCGCACTTGAGCCCAAATCTTCAGTTGTCTGAAGTCCAGCAGGGGCTCGAAGCGATCTAGTAGATCTTTGCCGATGAGAAGGGGAAACGTGTTCATCTGTGAAATGTACACGGGGTGTATCAAGCTCATGTGACCAAGGGTTAAGTGAAGGGGAGCTATTTGTTCAAGCCGGATGTCAGTTTGGCTGTAAGATCGCACATTCAGCTCACAATTCTGAGATTTCAGAGTTCTGTTCTGTCTGTTAGCTTCAAAACTGAGTCTTTCAAAGAGTTCAGCTGATATCAAAGTGAGGTCCGATCCGGTGTCGACCAGAGCTTCGAGCCTCACCACATTTTCCAATGTGATAGAGAGATAAAGTTTGCGTGCTAGTCCTTTTTCGACCAGGTTCCCCAGGAGTTTTAATGTGGGGGCTTGTGTGGCGATCGATAAACAGTTAGGGTCAGTGTCTTGGGATTCGTTGGGGAGACACACGACCAAAACAGCACTTTCTGGTATCTCTGGGGTTTTCTCACTGGTATGCTGTGTTGGATTGTCCGCTTCTGGATGTGCGGTTGTTGACAGCAGTGAGTGGGTGTCACTGTCACTTGATGTTCTGACAGTTGGTTCTGTGGTCTGTGTCAGGAGAACAGTGTTCGTGGTGCTTGGTTCAGTAGGAGGGCTGTCAGGAAGGGTTTTAATCCTTACCCTTAGTCACGCAGAGTCTGGCTTGTCCTCTTTGTCAGTTTTCTTTTGAAGAAGCCCTTTTAGGATCTTCAGGATCTCTGCGGTCTCTGACGTGGACTCACTGTTTTCTTTTGCAGCAGGCTTGGATTTGGGCTTGGATCTGTTAGAGGCCTGCCGAGAGGGAGTTCGCTGCGGGCTGTCTGGACTAGACGTTCTTGTCGCTGGAGTCCGGCTCTGTCTGGGCCGTCGGCTGGTTTCCCAGGTGGCCCCCCCTTTTTGGGTGTGGGGGTGCCGTGGGCTGCTGTATGATCTTTCAGGGCGCTCGCCCTGATGCTTAGGACGAGCACCCTCGTAGCTGCGTCGCCCTCTGCTGGCCTGAAACGGTCTTGGCTCGTTATTAGAAAGTCTGTTAGGGTGGTGTCGTGTGGTGCCCTCTAGTGACAGCTCTGGATGCTGATCAGTGATAGGGCAGATAGAGGGAGTTTTTACAGTCTTTTCAGAAACAATTTTCTGCTTGATAAACGCCTTGTGGGCGAGGTCCCTCAGTTGCTGGGTAGACATTGTGCGAGGACAGGCCAGGACCCCTAAGTGATGGCTCACAGTGGGATGCAGGTTGCGGAGAAACAAAGTTCTGAAGTTAAAGTCCTCCTCCATCCGGGATCATTCCGTGCCCCGAAGTATGCTTGTCGGAGGCGAGTGTAAAAGGCCTGCGGCGTTTCCAGTCTTGCCTGCTTGAGGCTCATCGCGGTGATGAGTCCTTGATCGGTGTCTGGATCAGAGAATTCCCTGATGAACGCCTGTCGCAGCTGTTGGTAATCCGCTTTGACGGTATCTGGTTGGCGATCCAGAAAACTGCGTACATCCCGACTCGAAGTAATCCGAAGCAGGTATAATCTGTCCCACGGGGTAACATGGGGAACAGTGTATAAGTGGAAGTCAATGTCTTTCAAGTAGGCGTGCACATCGTGGCCTCCAGCAGGATTTGGCGTGAAAGTAGGAATGTTCCTAGCAAGCTTGTCAAGTTCTTTAAAGGCCATGCCGTGGTAAGTGGCAAGGGTTGGCTGTGACGCACCTCCTTTTCCTGAGGGCGAGGGCTCTTGCAGGCTGTCCATTGATGTCTGGGACGGTGGATGTCCGTCTTCTTTCACCGTTCTGTGTTCTTGGCTGAAGTGTGCAGACTGACCGGTCAGGGAGAACTTGGTAGTGTGTGTCTCCCTTTCCCGGTCACTCTGAAGTTTATAAGAGTGTTTTAACTCACGGTGGACAGCGTCGAGCTCATCTTTATAAAGTTCCTTTTGCTGGATAAGTTCATTAATTTCAGCTCTGGCCGCCTTTAAGTGTTTCTCACAGGCTTTGGCTTTGGCGTCTCTTTCTTTTAGTTCATTGTTTGCTCTCTCAAGGAGAGCTTCACCTTGTTGCAGTTTTTCGGTGAGTGTCTCTCTGGCTTTTCTCTCTTTCAGTTCCTTTTGGTCGGTGTCTAGACGAAGGTTTTCCAGAGCAGTTTGAAGTTCTTCTACTTCCTTCCGTGACTCTGGGTCCGTTTCCTCCTCGTCCTGCTCCTCGTTCTCGAGTAGTAGCTGGTCTAGTCGACTTTGGGTCTTTGCTTGGTCGCGCCGGGCCTCCTCCGCTTGGAGACGTAGAGTTGTCGTCTCCTGTTCCAGGTCGATGGCGTGTCTCTCGTGAAGGCGGGCTTGTGCGACGAGTGTGTGGGCCAGGTTTCCCACGATTCGGGCCCATTCTTTGTGGCTGTAGCTTTGTGTTGGGTCGTGCCTCATCAGCAGGTCCAGGTCGGTGTCCAGCTGCGCCTGGTTCCGGGGCTCGGAGTCGCCGGTATCCTCGGGCAGGACGGTGGCTGTCATGGCCTTCAGCCATGTCTCAAGGCTGTCCCAGTGGGCTGCGGGGCTGGGAGACCGGGACATGCTGGCTTACTGCAGGCGAGAGGAGCACAACACACACAAACACAAACAGACCAAATGCAAATTTGTTCTACAATTTATGCGCTTATACCCTTAATACGGCGATGCCGTTTACGGTACTTTGACTAACTGATGCAGACAGTTAGGTAGGGACAAATTGTTTAGGTCAGCGCAGGGCCTAAATCGAGATTTTGACAGGACCGGAGCCTAGTAGGTCACGGTTGGTGCTAACGGCTCGGCTGTCAGTCTGTTATTTATCTCTCCTTGGGTGTCTCTATAGGCTCTTTCTCTGGTGACCTGGAAGGCACAGTTCACACAGAACAGAGAGAAGTAACAGCAGAATAGCAAAGGAAAAACTTAAGGTGAGATTAAACAAAAGGAATTACTGGATCTGTTAAGATAGAGTAAACAATAGTACAGAAATGGTTACGGGGACTAAGAGGGCTTGAGCCGACTATGTGTGGTTTTCTGAGAAAAAGGGGTGGACACTTCTTAAATGTCACGGGAGAATATCTAATATTCTTGTGGTTTATACTAAGTGGATGTCTTTGCTTTACCTTAATTTAGCTTGTCTGGGGTGACCTGAAATCACACTAGCGGGAGCCAGCGTCGAGGACAATCTTTCCGTCGCTCCAAGCACTTAACCGAGATGTCCACGGCCTCTCCTGTGCGTCAACCACCATGCGCCCTCTCAAACAACATAGACTTTAACACAACTGGCACGCCCGGGAGGTCACCTGCTTACGACACTGCAAAGGGGACTTTTCCCCAGAACCCTCTTTCGAGTGGCCCCCTATTAGGCCCCGGTTTGTGTACTAGGTCCGAAATTGCCTTGTGTCTTATCGCGTGGTGAGCCTCCCCTTTTTGGGAGCGCCAAATTGCTGATGTCTTATTGCGTGCCGCACCAATGGAGAGACAGGGAGGTCCGCGACTCACCCACAGCAAGCGTTGGTTACGCCGGTCAGACGACCCCGCCCACTGGACACCAACCAGATATGACGGTCAGATCACACCAGCGCAAGAGAAATCTACCTGTAGATAACAAATGTGATAGAGAAAGGTGACTCTAGAATTACTTCAAAGCTTACTTTATCTAAAACAAATTGAGTATCTGTATGTGTAGAAAATACAAAACCTTGTTACCTAATGGGAGAGAGAGAAGCAGAGAGGGAATTGTGACACTGTTAGTTGTCAGAATAACCTACGGAGAAGGGTCAGTGAGGAAGGCAGGATAAACACAGGAGTAAGTAGGCTGTAGTGGCGGTTTTGGGCCACAAGAGGGGGTACTTTCCAGTGGTTAGCCGGCTAGGGAAACAACTTAATTGGAATTGTAAGTCAACTGGTTTGAATTCAATTCAAATAAGCATAGACGGTGATGTTGAATAACACCTAAGATAGTGTGGGTACCGTCGTGATAGAAATATCACTTAAGAGACGGCAGGGTTGAGTGCGAGAAAGAGAGAGAAAAAAAAATTAATAAAAAAAAATTATATATATTTTTTTTTTTTTGGAAGAGAAAAATTAAAAATTTTTTTTTTTAAAAAAAAATTAAAAAAAAAAAAAAAATTAATAAAAAAAAATTATTAATTAATTTTTTTGGAAAGACGATTAATAAGAGTTATCAATTTATTAAAACAAATTATCAAACTCATTAATTTATCGAGAAGGAAAAAGGTAAAGAATTTAATAAGATTTATTGATTTATCTGAGGGACAATCAATAACCTTATCCGGACAGAAAACGAAATCAAGTAGAATTATTCGTAACCTAATTCATAAAGTGAAGTGAGAATTTAATTCAGTTTTACCTTCAAAGTTTTTCTTTAGACCAATCTGAATGAGACTCTGAAAATTAACGGATGGACTACTTCTAATGCTAATCACGACTGCTGTAAGGTAATCAGTGACAGCCTCAGAACAACCCAACTGAAAATAGGCTGGAATCTCAAACAGAAATCGAGAATTACAAAGAGCTGACTCAGCGTTGAAGGCCACAATGGGGCGTTCCCCGTGAGTCACTTCCTGTGAAGAACTACAACTGACTTAGAAAGGAAAAATTCAGGAGAGAGTGACCTTATCTGGAGCGTCCATACGGTGGCGCTGTTACGCTCACGTCGAAGAAGAGGGTGTGGCGGTGATTTGAGACTGAGGCGCAAGGCTGCGCTCTAGTGTTCAGCAACAGAATCACAACCACACGCTTCAATTGTACCTTTTTAGGGCACGCGCAGAATCCTATATACTGCAAATAATTTAGATTCAGGCGGATTTACAGTGCTATGTTCCACGGGTTTAGTAAAGCAGATTTAATTCACTGCACTTACATAACAATACCAACAGGAATTGACGTCTGTGGTTTAACTCTCAATACATTTATCATTTAGCACTTTAATGATTTAAAATGTTTTGGTTTAACGTTTGGTTAGCTCAGCCAAAGTTGAAACCAGGAGTTTTCGTTAATCTAACGATTATATATATCAGGCCTTATAGGTTGAAAACAGGAGCATCGCTGCATTCAATTCCTCTATCGCACTGCTCAAAAGATTCTCGTTTTGAAAACAGGCTGATCAAAGAAAATATCTTAACATGTAAACGTCTTTACAGAGGTAATATCTCTTTTGTTGCGAACTACAGTTTACATTCAATACTTTAACCGTGAATATCAGTATTACGAACTGTAATTCATTTTAGCAACAAATTGTAATGTGCTCAGCTGAAACTTGGCTTTCAGCTTGCAACATGCGCGGCGCGCGGCGCGCTCGCGTTTCTTAATAAAACACAGCAAAAAAAACACAATATTGCCACTGCATTAATTGCTCACACAACAAAGCTTAAAATATTGCCTATCAATTCTCCACCAAAATTCTGTAGGGTTTCCGGCCCATAAGCTCTTTATCAATTTTAAGTTTGGGGATAGATATTCAATAACTATTAATCTATGATCAACAAATTATTGAATACAGTTTGAACCGGGTCCTTACGTTAATAAATTCCCCACAAAGGGGTGTACAGCGTACCCGTCTGTTCAGGGTAAGTATATAACAATTAAACACAACGAATTATGGTTAATTATTAATATACATCCTACACAGAGGAATGGCTGATCTTCAACAATACCAAAGCATTTGACCCCTCCTCGCTCATTCACACGTCCGCCGTGTATTTAGGCTAAAAGGGTACAAATGACTTATGGTCTATTTTAGCTTAAATTAACTGACAATGTTTTGTGCACTTAAACGATTATCAGATTGTAGCTAGGATCTTTTATATTAAAGAGGCTTTGTTATACGAGCAACAACCACAGAGTCAATAAAGTATAAAATGAGGTTTAATGAATGAACTAGACTACATGTAACAGGATATAGATTAAACAAAATGAAATAAAACAATAAGAAAAGAAAACACAAGGAAAATACAATTGCTAGCACAGTTTAGAGTAAACCCTTTAGAGACAGCCACAGGAGATATACTTTACAACGTCTAAATTTTGTATTGAACAAATTTTTGCATTCAGACCTGTACGTTTGGTGTGCGGAAGCACGTGTGGCGTGCCGGAGATGGAGGTCGGGTTTCTTTGGGTCCCAGCGTGGTTGGTTCGCGGGAGATTCAAACGCTCTGGCTTAGTTCGGTATGCGTGAAGAGAGTCTTTTCACCGGAGTGCTGGAAGACTTACTAAACGCACGTGGAGGTCTCAGTCGGGAGACGAGAACACTAAGAACAGACTAGCTATGCGCAAAATGAAACGAAGTTAAAGTAAAAACAGGAACATTAAAATAAAATACGAAGATTACAAAGAATACACAGGAACAGGATACACACGGACAGAGAGAGCGATTGTCTCTGTGTTGGAGAATTTAAAGATGAGCTGGGCACGCCTGGGTAAGGCGCGCCGGCCAATGATAATGGCCCATCTCGAGGAGCGCGTACGCCCCTGAGCGGGTGTTATTCGGAGTCAGTTTGCAACTTTATGATCAAGAAGAAATTAAGCTTGTTTTGGGAAATGGGCTTATACATGTGATTATACATTTCACGATATTGATATACAGCTTAATGGATAGATCAGATTAAAAGGGTCACAACCGTATCAAGCATCATACGTTAAAAACATACACTTGCAGAATTACATCTTAAAGCGTACTTTCAGGCACTTATAAGTATTTTACATTCATGAAAACATTCGTAATACAAGTTTGCACACTTACAGTTCTTTTACATGTATTTAAAACAGCAAATATATTTTAGTAACGATTTACAGATAGGAAATCAGAGTTCATATGTATGTGCGTGTGTGCGGGGACGTGAGTGTGAACGCGTGTTGCGCTCGGCGGGAAACAGACAAAGGAGCATCTGTTTTTGCGCTTCTCCCCCCCGTTTCCGTCCGGGGTGGGGAGAAGAAGGCCTGTTTGTTGTCTCAAGTGAGAGGACCCGCTGTTTGGGGAGCATTTAAAACCATTTGTCAACTTAAAATGGCACCTTTAGGGTGTCCTTCTAGACTTTTAGACGCCAGTTCGGGAGATAGGGGTTCCTTGGCTGACCACATGGCCTTTTAGGAATGTTTGTTAAAGTTAGGGTCCTTTGTTCTGAATTTAAATTTGTTGCGAGTTCGTGATTCAATAAAAGAGAGTTCATGATGATTGCATCCAGGATCTCTACACCCGTCTTCTGCTGGATCTCCTCCACTGTGCTTCAGAAGCTCCTGGAAGAAGATCTGAGTGCAGAAATCCCTCAAACTCTGACTGAAATGTACATCCACTTCCTTCTGACTCAGATCCACATGAGGAATCAGAAGTATGAAGAGAGAGATCCAGAGAAACTCCTGCAGTCCAACAGAGAAGTGATTGTGAAACTTGCTGAAGTGGCTTTCCATCAGCTGATGAAGGGCAATGTGATGTTCTATGAGGAGGACCTGATTGAGAGCGGCATAGACGTCACTGATGTCTCAGTGTATTCTGGGATTTGCACTGAGATCTTTAAGGAGGAATCTGTGATTCATCAGAGGAAAGTCTACAGCTTCATTCATCTGAGCGTTCAGGAGTTTCTCGCTGCTTTCTATGTGTTTTACTGTTATTTAACAAAGGAGAAGAACTCACTGCAGTTTTTTCTGAAAGAATTCAGATTTTACAGATTTGATAAAGTCTCTCTGTATGATCTACTAACATCAGCAGTAGATAAAGCCCTCAGGAGTGAGAATGGACGTCTGGATCTGTTCCTGCGGTTCCTGCTGGGCATCTCACTGGAGTCCAATCAGAGACTCTTAAAGGATCTACTGACACACACAGAGAACAGCTCAGAGAACATAAGCAGAACAACACAGTACATTAAAGAGAAGATCAAAGATCCACATGGTACTCATCTCTCAGCTGGTCAATCCATCAATCTTTTCCTCTGTCTGCTGGAAGTGAAAGATCAGGCTCTGTCCAGAGAGATTCAGGAGTTTGTGAAATCAGACAAACACTTAGAGCTGTTTCTCTCTCCTGCTCACTGCTCAACCATCGCCTACATGCTTCAGATCTCAGAGGAGCCGCTGGATGAGCTGAACCTCAAGAAATACAACACATCAGATGAGGGCAGAAGAAGACTGATACCAGCTGTGGTCAACTGCAGAAAAGCTCTGTGAGTGTTTAAGTAACAACTGAAGAATCAAGTTTAATAATAAATCTAGCATTTTTTTAAATGAACCATTTACTAAATTAGAGATTTTCTCTTTAATAACAAGCTTAGAGTCTTAAAGGGAACACGACATGCCTTTTCATTATTTGACTGGGTTCCTTGAGGTTCACTGATAATGTTACTAAAGTTTTTTGCTGAAAAATAGTCAGCATATATTTGCACAATCCAATGATTTTTGACAGTAAAAGCCAGCTGTTGTGATTGTCCAACATCATAGCATCTCTCTCCTCGTCCCCTCACTGCTGCTGAACGCTTCTGAAACTGACCAGGTAAAGTAGGTGTTGACGTGCTGTTCTAGAGGTGCTCAGATGCAAATATCTACTACACTGCAACATCACAATGTGGAGAAAGTAGAAGAGTCGTTTTGGCAGCTTAGTTTCATCAAATGTTCTTTCTGCAGTGAGGAGGAATTTTTGAGGTCCTAAAGTGTTTTCAGAGTACCATGACTTAGTCTGGTCTTACCAGACTCGTACATTTCATTTGTACAGAGAGTCCGGCCACTATCCATTGACGAGCGTTACCTTCCTTGAAGGCGGGTACTCTGTTGATGTTTAAGTAAGGGAGATCAATAATATTGTTGAATATTAAATGTCTCCAACTAAGCAAGCCAAAAGCCAAGGTAACAGTGGCAAGGAACCAAAACTCCCATTAGGTGACAGAATGGAGAAAAAAACCTTGGGAGAAACCAGGCTCAGTCTGAGGGCCAGTTCTCCTCTGGCCAATGAAGGAACAGTGTATGATTACGATTCAGACAGCATTATAAGTCAGATTGGATCGGAATATTTAGCGTATTTATCCATTTCCATCTGGTTGGAAGTCGAAGTCATCACACCGGTATGGAGACGAGTTGTTGAGGATCAGTGCCGATGGCTGTCGTGTCGATGAGGCCTTTTACACTTCAGAACTGCATTGTCGTCGTGTCCAGGTGCTGGTCCTTCATCAGATCTGGATACGGCCCGGATTCGGCGACTACGGTAAACCTCTGGATAAACAGAGAGACTAATATTAGCGTAGAAGCCATCCTTCTTATGATGTACAAAGTACATCAGGATTTACGGGAAGTGTTCCTGGTTCCGGCTGATCTAAACTATGCAGCCTAACATTGAATTATAGAAGTCTATAGTGTGTTATGTGTATGCAAGGTCAAAGAGATGTGTTTTTAGTCTAGATTTGAACTGACAGAGTGTGTCTGCTTCCCAGACAATGGTAGGAAGATTGTTCCAAAGTTTTGGTGCTAAATAGGAAAAGGATCTACCGCCAGCAGTCGATTTTGATATTCTAGGTATTATCGACTGGCTGGAACTTTGAGATCACAATAGAAGTGAAGGAATATAATGCGTTAAGAGCTCGCTCAAGTACTGGGGAGCTAAACCATTTAGTGCTTTTTTAAGTAATTGGCAATATTTTAAAATTTATATGATGTTTAATAGGGAGCCAATGCAGTGTTGACAGAACTAGGCTAATATGGTCATACTTCCTGGTTCTGGTAAGAACTGTAGCTGCTGTGTTTTGAACTAGCTGTAGTTTGTTTATTAAGCGTGCATGGCAACCACCCACAAGAGCATTACAATAATCTAGACTTGATGTCATAAACGCATTAACTAATTGTTCTGCATTTTTCATTGAGAGCATATGACATAATTTGTGAAGTTTCGTCAGGGCGTGAAGAAATATAGAGCTGAGTATCATCAGCATAACAGTGAAAACTAATGCCATGCTTCCTAATGATATCTCCTAACGGTAGCATGTACAGAGTGAACAGCAGCGGTCCTAGTACTGAGCCTTGTGGTACTCCATATTGAACTTGTGATCGAGAAGACATCTCTTCATTTACTGCTACAAACTGATAATGGTCAGATAAGTATGATTGAAACCATGCTAGTGCAATTCCACTAATGCCAACATGATTTTCGAGTCTATTTAAAAGAATGTAGTGGTCGATAGTGTCAAATCCAGCACTAAGATCGAGTAACATTAAGAAGATATTAAGGAGAGGATCTATGACCTCTGGAAGCATCTCTTTCAGTAGCTTAGTCGGTATAGGGTCTAACATACATGTTGTAGATTTAGATAATTTAACGAATTTAGAAAATTCTTCCTCTTCTATAGCAATGAATTTAATTTTTCGTCAGGGAGACTACAATGCACTGCCTAATGCGATACTGTAGTAGATGGTTGCAAAGTTATAATTTTCTCCCTAATATTATCAATCTTGTAAGTAAAGAAGTTCATAAGGTCATTACTGCTCTGATCAGAGGCTGGAGTCACCTCTGGCGTTGCGGCCATCTTGGCAGAGGGCTCTGGCGTGACGGCCATGATGTGGAGAGGCTCTGCTGTGGTGGCAGCCATCTTGGCAGAGGGTTTTGGAGTGGTGGCAGAGGACTCTGGCGTGGCGGCGACCATCTTGCAGAGGACTCTGGCGTGGCTGCGGCCTTCTTGGCAGAGGGCTCACTGGCTGAAGCCAATGTGCGTATTCCCCACACACACAGAATAGCCAGGGGCACTAGGATCAGCGCTGCATTTTCCAGAGCTGACTCTGGCACGGCGGCCATCTTGTCCGAAGACATGGGCGCAGCAGACATGGCGTGAACAGTCTCTGGCTTGGCAAGCGTAATGTGAACAGTCTCTAGATTGGCAGGCATGACTTGAAAACACTCAGGCTTGGAAGGCATGACGTGAAGAGACTCATGCTTAGCAGGCATGACGTGAAGAGACTCAGGCTTAGCAGGCATGACGTGAAGAGACTCAGGCTTGGCAGGCATGATGTGAAGAGACATAGGCTTGGCCGGCATGACGTGAAAAGTCTCTGGCTTGGCGGGTGCAGTGGGGTTGCGGGGCTCCTCTGAAGGCAAGCAGTTTATTTCCCAAACATGATTAAACATAAAACAAAGACTTGACTAAGCATAACGTGGCATAACTTCACTTGACAAACTCTCACCAAACAGTGGCTACAGGTAACAATACTTGACAAAGACAAATGGCAAACATGAGGGCTTAAATACACAAGACTAATGACTAGACAAGGGAAACCTGTGAACAATGGAACAATGAACCAATGACAACATAGAACACATGGCAAGATCACATGACTATAATAGGGAATCCCATGACAATAGGAAACATGACAGAGACATGAGACATGACCAAAACAAGATGTGACAATTTCTTTAAATATTATCATTCATTATGACATTATGAAATGAGATTGGAGTAAAAACATGTAGCCTAATGTTTAGCTTGTTTTCAAATGCACATGGTGAGTAACCCAAACTTTCAACGCTTACAGAGACCAGTTACTTAAGTGATTGAGAGATCCTCTCTAAGAAACATTTTAGTTACCACATTATACATATCTACGTTTGAGCAGATATCCACGAACACAGTATTTAATTAAACCTGAATGATAAAATGATAATATTTTCTCCTCACCCTCAGGAGTTCATCTTATTTTGATCAGGCTGGAATGTAAAAATATTATTTCTGGTTCCTGAGGACAGACACCTGGCAATATATTTACATGTTTTTATTGTTATTTCCTTTTTGTTTCAATTGTATTTATTTTATCTCTTCTAGTCTGTCTGACTGCAATCTCACTGATCTGTTTTGTGAGAGTTTGTCATCAGCTCTTCAATCCTCAAACTGTGTCCTGAAAGAGCTGGACCTGAGTAACAATGACCTTCATGATTCAGGAGTGAACCTGCTCTCTGATGGACTGAAGAGTCCAAACTCTCAGCTGCAGATACTGAGGTGTGTAAGAACATAAAATAAATAATTTACTGTCAGCTGGTCATAATGTTGATGTGTGTGTGTTCTGCTCTCTTTCAGTCTTTCTGTCTGTAATCTCACTGCTCGTTGTTGTGAGAGTTTGTCATCAGCTCTCCAATCCTCAAACTGTGTCCTGAGAAAGCTGGATCTGAGTAACAATGACTTGCAGGATTCAGGAGTGAAGCTGCTCTCTGATGGACTGAAGAGTCCAAACTGTCTGCTGCAGATACTGAGGTTTGATTTTTCAAATTTAGTTTAATTAATTTTATGGAATAAAAGGAAATAAAGCAAAGCTGCTTTACTGAAAATTGTGCATTGTCTTAAATGCAGAGTGAGCAGCCAAAAAGAAGTTTGTTGTGACGAGAAAAAACCTTGAGAAGAGGTGCTTCTCTTCTGACGTCAAAGAATAACACATGCTAAACATGATCTAGTTACATGTGTGTGATATAATTATGTTTACAGAATAAATGAAATTATATAAGTGTTAGTTAGGCCATGTTTAAACTGTAAGCACAATGATTAGTGTAGTTAGTAAGTCTATCCTGAATTGGCTAGATATTCAGGCAGCAGTCAGTGACATGTTTCTCTCTGTCTGGCTGCTGTAGTTTACAGTTGTTATTCAGCAACACAAGACTGGATCTGAACAGGAACTGATACAGCTTCACTTGCACTTCTCTCTTCACAAAAATACACTGCTTTGCTATGCTCTGCTCTGTTCTGTAGGTTGTCTGGCTGTATGTTGACAGAAGAAGGATGTGGTTATGTGTCTTCAGCTCTGATTTCAAACACATCACACCTGAGAGAGCTGGATCTGAGCTACAATCACCCAGGAGATTCAGGAGTCAAGCTGCTCTCTGACAAACTGAAGGATCCAAACTGCTCACTGCAAATACTTAAGTATGTCAAACACTAATACTGACATACTGAACGTGTATGTGCATGATGCAAATCTACAATAATGTGTGTTTGTGTCGTTATAGTGTGGATCACGGAGGAGAGATCAGGATCACAGCAGGGTTACGAAAGTGTACGACTAAAATCACACACTATCTTTCTCTCACACACACACACACACACACACACACACACACACACACACACACACACACACACACACACACACACACACACACACACACACACACACACACACACACACAGGACCGGCGCGTGCACTTATGCCGCTCTAGGCGAAAAGCTATTGTGCCGCCCCTCTATTTGCAACGTACCAGCAACAACACACAAAGACCAATATGCCATAGGCCTATACATATAACGCAAAACCAGCAACAACACACAAAGATCAATAAGCCATAGGCCTATATATATATAAAGCAAAACCAGCAACAACACACACAGATTAATAAGCCATAGGCCTATACATATAACGCAAAACCAGCAACAACACACAAAGACCAATAAGCCATACATATAACGCAAATAGTGCGCAACGCGCGTATGCCCAAAATGTCAACAATATTAAAGTTTATGCAGGAGGCAAATGCCTGCTGGCATTTTTCTTTAAGCAGTCATGACAGGACTATTCCAAATAAATCACATTTCACCTCCTCAAATTACTGTTGCTTGCACATCTCTTTACACCACTTTATTAAAATGAAATGTCCGCAAGCACATTATTATATCATCAGCAGGATCAGCATCTTAAAATAACGACTAAAGAGCAAATGAAGCTTAACTTACGTTTCAGAAACGCGCACAGCGGCCCTTCATCGCAGCAAAGCTCTTAACATCCTCTATTTCGATTCTCTGAGCCAGTTCTTGTTCTATGGAGATTGCCAGTCCATTAGCTGTCTTGTTTCAATGTAGGCTACTGCGAAGGTAGTTTTTTATTAGTTTCAACTTTTCCAAATAAGTCGTCTCTTTTTATATTCGCAACGAGATAATTTATTTCGTTTCGACATCCTGCATTAGTCCCTGATAGGTGATTAATGAACGATCTGTTCATTGCGTATGTCACGTGACACAATGAACGGATCACCCAATGAACGTATGACTCGGAACTCGGAAGGTAAAGTAATTATTTATGTTCCCTGTAAATAATTGTTTACTGCATTACGATTTCTTAATTCAGAATATGATCAACATTGCGTAGGTGGATGTGATCGGGAAATTTGGCTGTTAAAAGTATCAAATTTAAAGCCACTTAAATAAACGAAATGACTCGAATGACTCAATAGAGTCAGTAAAATGATCCGAACTTCCCATCACCCAGTCATGACTCGAGAGAGCAGGGGCTCGCCCTCGCTGGCGCTGCTGGGCGGCGGAAGCTCAGTAGATCAGTCATGACTCGTGAGAGGGGCTGCCCGCGATGCGGGGCGGCGGCAGCTCAGTAAATCATACAAATAACCTATTTTGTGAATTGTTCATTCTCGGTTGGCACAAATTTTGCCGCCCTTACAAAAGTGCCGCTCTAGGCAATTGCCTAGTTCGCCTATATGGACGCGCCGGCCCTGCACACACACACACACACACACACACACACACACACACACACACACACACACACACACACACACACACACACACACGTCTAGTGACTGTTGTTTTGTTGATTCAGATGTTTCTCTCTTCTTGTGTTCAGATGCCTGTGATCTCACACTGGATCCAAACACAGCAAACACTCGACTCATTCTGTCTGATGAGAACCGGAAGGCAACACGTGTGTTAAAGCATCAGCTTTATCCTGATCATCCAGAGAGATTTGATGAGTATTATCAGGTTCTTTGTCGAGAGAGTCTGACTGGATGCTGTTACTGGGAGGCTGAATGGGACGGAGATGCTGTTATATCAGTTTCATATAAAGGAATCAGCAGGAAAGGGAAGAACGACTGTTTGTTTGGATGGAACGTCAAATCCTGGAGTCTGAACTGCTATAATAACAGATTCACTGTCCATCACAATAAAAAAAGCACTGATATAGCTGCCGTCGGTTCATTCTCTACTAGAGTAGGAGTGTATGTGAACGTCTCGGCCGGCACTCTGTCCTTCTACAGCGTCTCTGACACACACACACTCACACACTTACACACACTCTACACCACATTCACTGAACCCCTCTATGCTGGATTTAGACTTTATTTGAACTCTTCAGTGTGTCTGTGTGACATTCAACAACCTTCTGTGAGAAACAACAGTGATACACACAGAACCAGGTGAATTAAATGTACTGTCGTTTAACGCTCTGTTCTTCGTACATCAGTAAATATATCTAATAGAGAGATAATAAGATACCAAATCTTCTAATTGTAATAACTTCTCTCTGACAAATGTTTTAGATTTGTTTAGTGTATCTGGTTGGCGTTGCTATGTTTATTGAAAAGGACATATGTCTAGGCCAGTGGTTTTATAACTTTTTGGGTCACTCCCCCTTAAACCTTCAAAAAGGTCACTCCCCCTCCCCCTAAAAATCATGAAAAAAATATTTTTTAATTGAAATTGAAAACCTGCAATGAAAAACACCTGCAATTATTTCTCTTTCACAGTGTCTATATAAACCTGACGCAAGCGGTGCAGCATGATGCCACTTTAATCAGCTATTCTGTTTACATTGGTTGCAGTGTGGTGCAACTTGACAAATTTCTGACAGTAAACTGATGCCCTCTTCTATTTATCATGTACTCCAAGTGCTCATGCTACTTTTAAAACAAAGGACAAATGGATTTGCAAAGGTGGCTTTATCTCATGCAGTGTAGAAAGCTTTCAGCTTTTGCGATGCGATAACAGTTGCATCCGGTGTAGACACAGTATTTGTGTTGCTTTTGAAGCATTGAAAAATATATCAATAAGAGAGAAAAATAGATCAGATCATACATTTTAATTTAAATTAATTGATGCTGTTTGTATGGTCAATATGTAATGAGTGGCTGCAGTAAGATCTTTTGACGATCGCCACACAAGCTCAGCTTCTTCTACGTTTTCTCGCTGGAGTATGGTATGGGAGCTGCTAGTTCAGAAAGATCTAATGAATGCCTGCATTGAAAGTGCAAATGTTCTGTGTGAAAAAAAAAAGACAGTTTACAGAGTTGCAGTGACGGTACTACATTAAACAATAATGCAATGTGGGAATATTTGTGGGTCTGCATAATGCCAAATGTCTGATAGGGTTTACATTATTTTAAATATATGCAGGCAGTGACTGAGTGCAAGCAAATAATTGCTGGACCTCTTAAAAGCAATTGGATAATTATTCCCTCATGACTAAAGTGGTACTTCTCAATGAGTGAAATAGTGCCCATTGTCATCTGTAGTGTTATTTTATTTAAATTTTGGTTATTAAAATAATTATTATAATGCTAAATTATCATCATCATCCCTGGTTCAGTTTTGATGTAGTCTAGAATTACTATTAGTCCACGTTCTATAGATTGATGGTTGTATACATTAAAGCTAGGATGTGCAGGTTCGTAAAGGTTAGCAGTAGTAAATTAGCTTTTCAAATTACCTCATGACTCATTCACCGGGGAGACAACATTACAAACAGGAACTATAAAAGGTGGCTGCGGTTTGCCTTTCATTCTCTCTTGGTTTGTATAACCTTATGGAACACTTTGATGACTTGGGACATGTTAGGGCGGCATGGGCAACATTAGGGGGGCCGATGTGAGCCGTCAACTCCGCTACAATTTGGAGCAGTATACTTCATTTTCTCGCGCACTTTTGATACTCATTACTCATTTAGCCGTTAGCCCAGAAAGACTTGTTTGGCGCATGTTGTAAATAATTGAGTTTGAGACTTCTTCACCGGCATAACTCTCACGCAAAGTTTGCAGGTTGCTTGTGTGATATCCACTGGCTCGCCTTCATGGTTTAAAATGAACATATTTTCAATATTGCAATGAGGCATTTTTCTTTATCAACAGTTGCACACTAAATGATGGACAATTCACATTTTGTGTGACACAAGTAAATTATTAAATAAACGAGTAATGAAAAAGCAAACTTAAACTCGTTTGCTTAACATTTCTGCAAATGTTGTGCTGTTACAGGTACAAAAAGAATCTTGATTCTGATCTTGAATCTTGAAAACCCTGACTCTTTGCTTCTGCCGCCTTCTGGTTCTTCACAGGTTCTCTGAGCCCAAACCTTCTGGGCTGGATATTCACCCGCTGCTGAACTGCCAGTCTTGTGTCCATATAGCTGATTCTGATCAGTGGCTTCAGATTGAGCCGTCGGCCTGTACAGATGAAGGAGGGTCAAAGTTCAGGGTCAGCACTGACCCAGGCCGTTACGAGTGTGTCAGGACCAGATTGCGATGGGTCTGTGACTGTGTCGTCAGCCTTCAGTACCGTATCGTAGACGGACTCTTCCTCAACGCAGAGCTGGAGAGGCTGCAGTGCAACCGGATCGCTCCAGTGATTGACGTGACGGTGATCTCAGGGAAACTGGAGGAAGTTCATCTGCCCCATTACGCCTGTTTAGGAGAGTCTGACCCCTCTCTCAAAGATTCTGTGAAAGTGCTCACCGTAAAAGACGAGGGAATAACCACAGAACCTGTGCAGTTGACCCGATTCCACGCTAAGATTGTCCAGCCATCATTCTCTCTTAAAACATTAATTATAAGTTGGATTATGCGAGTGCACGAACACTGTGATCTTCTTCTCTACATGCGTTCTAAAGATCCTCTCATTCTACATCTCTACCTTTTTCCAGTTGATGAGTGTGCAAAAGAAAAAGTTGAGAAGAATGAAAAGACAAATGATCCAATCAAGCATCCCAGACCTGACAGGCCATTTCGGATGAAAAAGCCACACAATCTTGCCGTTCCTGGTGCCGCTATCCATCCCAAAGAAGGGATCACACTCAGAAGAGAAACTGACCCAAACTACTTCAAGGTCAAGACTCGTCTGGAAAATGATCTTCAAATGACTCTAATCAGAGAAGAGGATCAGAAGACTGTCTGGACTGCAACGATTGAGAAAGATGAACTTGATCTGATTCGTCCTAAGAGAGACAAGCCGCTTCTGAATAGTGAAGAAGGTAAAGCAAAAGTTTTTTGATTACCATTGAGCAGATCTCACTGGATCATTGCAGATAAACTGTGTCAGCAGGAACTAATTCATGAGGAACAATATTCAGAAATCACACATGACAGTTTAACCAGTCAGGAGAGCATGACAGATCTGTGACACTGTGAAATCTAAATGAAGCAGCTTTACATTTTAGAACATCTTTACAATTCCAAACTATGAGCTCAACAGAGGTGGGCTGTCAGGGCGATCAGGGCCTTCTCTGCTGGCCCTGTCAAAATATAATATAATGTATAAAGTAGTATTATATTCTTTCAGGAAATATAATCGTAAAAATGAAATAAATATATAATATATATGTATTTTTTTTTTTTTTCATTTTTACGATTATATTTCCTGAAATAATATAGTTATTTTGTTGAGGCTGAGCTGGATTTTCCATATGGTCATCTAAACACATCACAGCTCCGTGTGGACCAGCACTAGTAGTGTAGCTAGCCTTCTGTTGAAGCTGCCATTTCCCATTTGATCTTAACTTTGACTGACGTGTACCATTAGCCAATCAAATTTTGATGCGCAGCGACAGAACGCCCCAGGGGGGCAGCGATGTGTATCGGCGCTAGCCCTGTTGATGTCATCAGCCGTTTGAAAATTTGGCGGGTTGTGAGCAATGTCAGTAAATGTCAGCTTTATGCCCTCACAGGGGTGGAGCCGAACCCGAATATGGTATTCGGAAAGGTACAAATAACGTGTTTTTTACGAATGGTTATTTCGAACAAATACTTAAAAAAAAATATTTGTATTCGGGAACAAGAAAAACTTTATATAAAAAAGCTGCGTTTTCTCGAGACCGCATGCACAGATGAGTGAGTTAGAGTGAGTGAGTGAGTGACGTTCAGGAAGAGGTGACTGTAGGGTGGCCATACGTCCGGATTTTGGCCGGACAGTCCGGATTTTAAGCCCCCTGTCCGGCGTCCGGCGCAGCTTCAAGCCGGACACTCATTTGTCCTCCTTTTTGGAGTTGCGCTGAATTTTTGAAAAAAAATATATATATATATTTTTTTTAAATTAACTTAAAATCCCGCATAATGATAGCGGCTCTCTGATGCCCGTAAATTAGTTCAAATCTCTTGGAATCTAGAGCCGCGCATGCGAGACTCTATGTGCTCCAAACCGTGCAGCGCGCGGCAGAGAGCTAGAGTTGCGTGTCCTCAGCACCACCCCAACACCCCCCCACCCCCCCCCCCCCCCCCCCCCCCCCCCCCCCCCCCCTCCAAACAAAACCACCGATCACCTGTGTCCTCCTTTTTGGTGTTATGGAAATGGCCACCCTAGGTGACTGACACAGGCTGCTCCACACAGCAACAGAGAGGGCTCGGCTGGGCGAAAAAACACTTAACTCCATCACTATTTTTGTTAGTATGAGGCAGTTTATAACTTTCGGGAAGCGTAGTTTGGTCGGGAGATTATTCCATTACACTACATTATTGACGTCTGCAGTCGGATGCTCTCATGTTCGCTCTGTTTAACTTACGTAGCTCTGTTAGCTCGGTAATTATTTAGACAATAGGCTGTTGACAGAGTAACGTTAACGTTCAGTTAAAAAATGCTTGTGTAGTTGTGTCGAATTGTATGCATGCACTTGTGGGAGTTATATGGTACGCAGACATCCCAAGTCTCTATTAATAGCGGCTCCCTGATGCCCGCAAATTAGTTAAAATCTCCCGGAATCTAACGCGCATGCGAGACAGAACATACTGTGCTCCGCTCTCAAGCGCATAAAAAAATCAAAAATACAAATAAACTGGACAAACACGACTGCACTGGCATCTATTGTCATAGATAAGGAGCTGCTCATTCATCAGCAGGACGCACAACTGCATGAGGAGGTCATTGAACGTTTCATCAGAAATGATTGGAGGATGGATTTTATTTACAAGTAATGGGTGAGTGTGGCCGGTGACGCACTGGATGCGTGGCGTTTCTGTTGCGTGTCAGCTGCGTGGCGTTTTCTGTGTCTTTGCACACCAGAAACGTGTCTGACGCGGCGCTGCTGCTAGGTGACTATATCATGACTATACTTCATGTTAAGCATAAACATAAAGCCTACTGATAAAGACACTGTCAGCAGAATTGACAGCAAAATAGACTAGCCTACAGAATATTTCGTTCATATTGACAGGTGCAATATTTGAGAATTGATCATTTATTATTTCAAAACCTAGACTTTTAACCATAAAAATGTCATTTATTAATATGTATTCGTGTACAAAATAACATATAAATATGTTTTCCTATTCTATTTTGCCAGGAAACGCTTCCAACACGCTTGCGTGTCGCGTGAAAATAGGTTGTATTTCTAGCATGCACGGGGGTGGGGGGGGGGGGGGGGTGTTCGTCGTTACTGAAGGCCCTGACTAAAACCCCACGGTACGCTACTGGAGCTCAAGGTGTATATATGTAAATAATAGTATTATATGGAGTTCATAGGAGGAGCTTAAATATATCTACATTTCTATATATATACTATATTAATAAATACTGTAAGTAGATTTACATAAATCCAGTGACTATCTCTGTCTTCGCTTTATTAATACAGACACAATAATTGTATTACATTATTTAAATCAAATAATTCATTTAGATCATGTAAATGTGTCATTCAGTCCTTTCATGGCAACACATATAATGTTTTTGCACCTCTGACTACTAATTTTACTACACGTAAAAACCTTTTTATTTAAGTTTAGTTTCCTGCTTTGTGTGTGACTCTTGTGTGAATTGAGAAATCTCTGACTGTTTGACAAGAGTTTGGATGAGATTCCTCTGAGAGATCAGACCTGATCTAAACCTAACATTTGAACACTTAGAACCGTGTGTGTTTAGAGGGACAAATACTGAAGATCTTTTTCTTTTTGTCCTGCAGAAGTGAATCATCGAAGGAATATGGTGTCTGTTAAAGAGCTGCTTGTGAAATCACTGAGGGATCTAGGAAAAGATGAACTGAAGCAGTTTCAGTGGTACTTGAAGAATGATGAGCGTATTTCAGCTTCTGAAATGGAGAACGCAGATGTCTTTGACACAGTGGACATGATGGTGGCACGTTTAGGACCAGAAGAAGCTGTGAAGATCACAGTGAACATCCTGAGGAAGATTAACCAGAATAATCTGGCTAAAGAGTTGGAGAAAAAACACAAGGAAGGTAATGTTTAAATATGAAATTTAAATGTTTTCTTGAATTGTAAGGAGTGACTGTTTAGTACTGTGATGGATTCAAAGTGAAGAATGAAGTCATTGTTAAACTCAAACATTTGTCTTTGCTCAGCTGATGTGTTTGTGTAATCTGATGTTTCATCTTTCTCTCACAGCTCGGACTGAGGGCAACATGAAGACTTCTTCCACTTGCTGATTCAAAACAGATCAAGGGTAAATAATGACCAGTCTGTACCGTGAAATACATATTTATCACATAATCATATTCAAGTCTTGAACTTAATCTCATGTAGTTACAAGAGAAAATAACTGCAAGAATTAGTACAAATGTTTGTTAAATGGTTTATGATCCGTTAAAAGCTTAATTAAAGCTACTTCTTGTATAAAACAGTGGCTTATAACTTTTTACCAATATGTGGCACCGTGACACCAAATTTGTATTGATTTCTCGGACAAAATCCAATGAATGCTCTAATGCAGCGTATACACTACACAACTTTAGGCCCAATTTTCACTGGCCGACATTTTTCTGGAGCTCGCCGACAAAAGCCAGAAATCAGAGACAAATTGATGCTCATTCAAGCATAGTGTGAATTATCAAAGACACGATCTAAGAGAAGTGCCGACGCATCGCGGATGCCCATGAAATATTTAGCAGGACTTGAACTGTCTACTGTTAACCTGTTAACCTTCAACCCCACTTTTGAAAAATCCCCAGAAATGGCATACCCAAACTGAAACAGATACAGTTCATGAACCCTTTGTTCTAAAAGCACAAGTATGATCTCATTTGAAAGCTGACACCTGGCAGTTTATAGAAAATGTAGAACTAATTATTGTCATAATGAAAAAAAATAGTTATAAATAGCTTCAAAGTTTTGTCAAGTTATTAGAAATGTATTTTTATTAAAATTGGCTGATTGAAGTTGGCATTGTATCAATCTAGAAATGCACTGCAGCTAAAGCCACATGTCTGAACATGTTATATTTAAAATCTGAAGATGATATGTCTAAAACTCTTTATTTAGTTAAATGTTTTTCAAGATCATGTCATACAACTTTATTTTGATTAGACTCTAAAATGCAAACTGATGTTTATTGCCATCTTCTAAGCATCTATTCAGTCTATTTTCTCTATTGTTTATGTGGTGTAACCGATCTCTATTCAGTGTCAGTCTCCCCTGCACACATTCACACTTCTCCAGCCTAGTTATTGCTCTAAATATGCTTTCTTTTGTCTGCATTATAATTACTAACGACTGGCTATTCACACTGTTTCAACCCCTAATCTCTTTTAGGGAAAGTTCTCACCTTACATTTGAAACTATATAAAATGACCTTCTTGAAAAAAGAAACATTTCAGCAAGCAGTCCTTTTTAGAAATATTCATAAATATAACAGCTAGGTATAGCAGGTGCACCAAGCTAGCTAGCATGTTAGCTTAGCACACCATCAATTCACGACAATTTATGAGATTAAAACCATGTTTGTGCTCTAAAACTTACTTTATAGCACAAGTCGAGTGTTTAAAATAACCTTCTGTGCTCTGATTTGGCTTCAGATAAAAAAAAATCGGACAGAAAATATATTATTTATTGTATTCTGCACAATGATAAAGTCTATATCGATTAGCATTACATTATAAATATAATCTATTATTATGAAAATACCTGACATGGCTCGAAGAACACAGGTAAATCAAATATCATTGCAATCATGTTTATTGTCTTCAAAACATCTTTATCTGCATGTTACAGCGATCTCTGTTAGTGTTTATGTCGCGTGATTTTTTCCCCCCTAACCCTAACCCTAACCCTAACCCTAACCCTAAGTGGTTTGGGAAAAAAAAATAAAGCGTTTATGTCATGAGCAGTTCCTGGAATGTCACATGATATGGCTTCTTCGTGTGTTCTATTCCATATATGGACTGCACATGTGCACAGGGCGCCCTCAGGCTGCCAGTATGTATTGAAAACACAGTACATCAGTCTCCAGCGCTCATAATGATTAAATCGACGCATTTTGGGTATATATTCAATAAATATGATTCCTGTCTATATAAATCTGATGTAAACCTATGAGAATCTATCAATATTTCTCCAAATCTGTACACTTTTGAGCTAAAAGCCCTGATGGACGTTGTTTTGTCAAGCTCTGTCGTGACGATCTCACTGGAGTTTTTTCTGAATGGAAGCGGCTGACGCTCATAATTCATATCAAAGGTATCGACTCATTTTTTGATTTCATAACTCCAGACACAAATTAAGACATAACTGTCACTACAACTTTCTCAGAATACAATAGTGGTCAAATTCTGAACCTTGAGTCTTATATATTTTTAATGATGTATAGTTTGTCAAGGTAATAACATTAAATCTAGTAACTTTGAACTATTTAAAAAAAAAAAAAACGCTCAGTGCGCCGACGCTCTGGCGAAGGTTAACAGGTTTTGCAGTTTGAAATGTGTTTTGACTAGAAATGACATTGACGACCTACAGCCAATGAGAGAGCAAGATAATATGTGAAATGTGTAAACCACAGCAACTTCATGAAACCCAAAACAGTTGTGTAGTGTGAAAGGAACAGCGATACGACATATGTAGTGCATACCCAGCGTAAGACTGGACTTCGAAGGCCAGAGTTGAGAACCACTCTTTCCTGTCCAAGGAAAGTCCAAGGGCATTTCTCAAGGACGCAAAGTTCAAACGTTCATAGATATGAACTTTGAATTGGAACAAATTACGTTTTAAGTCCACAAGAACACAAGTAGCCTACAGACAAGATCGCATATTGAGAAACGGCCCAACCTTGATCAAACTCTCCTGCCTGTAACTTTCTACAGTAGTAATCCTAAAGCCCTTGATTAGCGAGTTCACATGTGTTTAGTTGAGCTGGAGCTAAACTCTGCAGGAGCTGAGTTTTTAGAACTCAAGGGAATAGAGTTGAGAAAACTTGCTCTCGGACCAATTAGGAAAAAGTAGGTTTAAAAAAAACTGCACAGACCAAGGCATTCTCCCTTATGGAACGAAAAAATATTTTTGATCAATATATTAAATGGTTTAAATATACTGAAAAAAAAAATGAAATAATAAATGGTTCTACAGCGTCTCTGACACTCACACACACTCAACACCACATTCACTGAAGCCCTCTGTGCTGGATTCAAGGTTTATTATAACTCATCTGTGTCTCTGAGGGACTTTAATTGTTGAGTATATTTAAAAAATATTATAGGCCATAGATTTTTCCTGCCTATCATGAAACTGCTTAAATGAGCTTATTTATATATAAAAAGGTTTCAGTTGCATCAAATTCTTGTTAGATTTGGTCTTAACTTTGTTCCCTCTTTTACGAAAAATTAGTTTATTCAAGTGTGCTATTAGTATACTTCTTTTAAACTAAAAATAAGACAGTATACTTTCTCTACTTTTTAAATACTTCTCAGAAATATACTTAAAATTGCACTTAAGTATATTTGACTTATTTTTTTTATTTATTTAACCAGGTAAAACCCATTGAGATTAAAAATATCTTTTGCAAGGGAGACCTGGCCAAGATAGGCAGCAAAATTACATCACATCATTACATACGTACAAAGACACACAAATGAAAGCCAATTATGCATGACCGTATACATTTACACTGACAGAAAAGTCTAAGTATATTCGGCCTATAATTGTACTCTATCTTTTGATCGAGATAAAGTCAAAAGTATAATTAAGAAATCTAAGAATACTTGTACACTTTAGATAGAGTAACCTATTAAATACTTTTTCACTTAGTTTTACATACTGTCTTAAAAACTCACATTATATATAATGTATACTTATACATTAAGTTCAATTGTAATACAGATGCAGTACAAATGAGAAACATAGTTGTGAACTAGTTGTGCACTTAAAGTTTACTACTGTTACACTTATAGTACACTTAAAAGTATACATTCACTTAAAAGTATACATTGCATACAAAAGTATACAAGTATACATCTCTCTCTCTCTCTCTCTCTCTCTCTCTCTCTCTCTCTCTCTCTCTCTCTCTCTCTCTCTCTCTCTCTCTCTCTCTCTCTCTCTCTCTCTCTCTCTCGTTTCCAGTGTGAGCGTGAGGAGCGTCGTGAGTGTGGAGCGTCGTGAGTTTCTTTCTCTTTCTCTTTGTTTTTTCTTTTTTCTTATTTATCACTTTATTTATTTATTTTTGGATTGTTTAAGGTTTTTTATTTTATTTTTTGGGGTCGCGTGGGGGTTTCCCTTGCGTGACCATGACGGACTCACAAATTGGTGTTCTAAAGGATCTCACACGGCGTCACGGTGTTAAAGTGGCGTCCGCGGTGAGTGTTGAAGATTGTTATTTGGCAATGGGAGAAGTTGTTGGGCATGACAGTAATTTGTCGGCGTCTAAAATGAATAGTGCTGTTGTGGTCTTTTTGAAGTCGGTTGAGAAGGCAAACGAATTAGTGGAAAAGGGAATTGTTGTAAATAATCTCTTCCCACCTGTTCTACCTCTTTCAACACCCTCAAAAAAAAGTAACATTGTCTAATATTCCACCTTTTGTTTCTGATGATACTTTGGTTAAGATCTTGTCCCGTTATGGAAAGCTGGTTTCACCAATTAAGAAAATCCTCATTGGTACTGCTTCACCACTGCTAAAACATGTAGTTTCTTTTAGAAGATTTGCCTTCATGATTCTGAAAGACAGCAAAGAACTGGACTTGACTTTTAACATTAAGGTTGATAACTTTGATTATGTTTTCTATGCTACAACTGATAAGATGAAGTGCTTTAACTGTGGTGGGGTAGGCCATCTGATTCGGACATGCCCAAAAAGAATAAAGATCATTCATCGACTGATGTGCAAAGCATGATGGAGACTAGTCTAAATAGTGATGAGGAAAGGGTTGAAGCAGGGCCTTCTAATGCTCCCATTCTGAGTGTGAAAAATGTGACTGTTGTAGAGAATAGTGGTGTTTCTGAGCCTCAGAATGTAGTTTCTGATGATATCACTGAACCAGTAGAGTCTTTGCAGGAAGGTGAGTTGAACGCTACTGCTGTAGTGAGTGTAGGAGTCAGCGATGTCATTACTGAGTCAGTTTTGACAAAGGATAAAAGTAATGTGAAATGTCAATCATTCGAACTGTGTGATGATGCTGTTGATCTAGAGTCAGATGCAACTGAGTTTAAAGTTCCAGGTAAAAGGAAAAGTTCAAGTGAAGTTGAAAGTGTTAAAAAAAAAAAAAAAAAAACACATGTAGTTGATGATGATGATGACCAAGAAAGCATGGAAAGTGGCAATGAGTCTTCAGATTCAAATTTCAGTTTTTCTCAAAGAGCTTCATCCAGTCGTGATTATGAGGTAGAAGACATTAAAATATTCCTCAAAGCAACGAAAAATAAGAGAGGAGTACGTGTCTGTGAATATTTTCCAGACATCAAACAATTTGTTGACAAAACCAAAATGTTCATGGCGGAAAGCTTATTTACAAACAAGGAAATCTATCGCTAAAAGAAAATTGTACGAATTTTAAACCCTGATCTTGTAAATGATAATAGCTAAAAAAAAGCAAACGTGACACATGGGTTTCTAGTTTTGTTTTTATCAACTTTCGCTTGTTATTTATTTTCTTCTAAAAATGAATGAAATTAATATTGCTTCCTTGAATATTAATGGAGCAAGAGATATTAAGAAAAGAATGGAAATTTATGAATTTGTGAAACAAAATAAGTTAGATGTGGTGATGCTGCAAGAAACTCATAGTGATCTAAAAAATGCTTCTGATTGGGCAAGAGAGTGGGATGGTCTTTCGTTTTTAAGTCATAATACTTCACTTAGTGGTGGAGTAGCCATTCTTTTTGCAAAGAATTTTAACCCACATTCTTTTCAAGTAGAAGAAATAGTAAAAGGTAGACTTTTAAAAGTAAGAGCAAACTATGACAAGAATGTTATTGTTTTTATTTGTGTGTACTGTCCTGTCTCTGCAATAGAGAGAATGGTGTTTTTAAATATATTGTGTTCTGTGTTACAAAAATGTAATCAAGAAGAGTTTTTGTTTCTGGGAGGTGATTTTAACTGCACTGAATCTAATCTAGACAGAATTCATTTAGAACCTCATTTACCTTCTAGAAATCGATTGATTCAATTTGTTAAGATGCATGAACTGTGTGATGTTTGGAGATGATTAAAGGGCATGCAAAAACAGTATACTTGGACTCATGTGCGTGATAGAATCATTTCTATGGCAAGATTGGACCGTTTTTACATTTTCAAACACCATTATAATATTATAAAGAATTGTCACATTGTAGGCTACCTGTTAGTTTTTCTGACCATTGTATGGTCAAATGTTCAGTTTTTATAAATCTTTTAAAACCCCAAAGTGCGTATTGGCAATTTAATACTGCCTTATTTTAGTGACACACATTTTAAAGAGTGTTTTATTTTTTTTTTGGGAGGAATTTAAAACTAAGAAAGGTTTGTATAACTCTGTACAACAATGGTGGGATGTAGGAAAAGCCCAAATTAAGCAACTTTGTTTACAGTTTACTCGAAACATCACTACAGAGACTAATTTTAGAATGAGTATCTTGGAGGCTGATATTTTAAAACTCCAAGAATTGGTAGAGTCTACTGATACAAGAGGTTTCCTAGATTTACTTTTAGATAAAAGAACACAATTGACTGATCTACTTGGTTCTAGGACACAGGGGGCCTTGGTCAGGTCGAGATTTCAGAATATGAATCAAATGGATGCTTCAACCAAATTCTTTTTTAATTTAGAAAAAAAGAATGGTCAAAGTAGAACAATTCATGCTTTGCGATCTGAATCTGGTATTCTGTTGACAGATCCTTCGGATATTCGCCGGAGGGCAGTTGGGTTTTATGAGAATTTGTATAAAAGTGAAGTTGCTGTAGAGCTAGAGAACGAGGGTGAGTTCTTCTTTGAAAACTTACCTCAGGTGCCTGAAAGCATCAACACTGTAATCTCTGGCCCTCTGAGTATGAGTGAGCTACAGAAGGCATTTCAAGGGATGGTGTCTGGAAAAACACCAGGAATCGACGGTATACCAGTGGACTTTTACAAGTCTTTCTGGTCAACAATAGGAGAAGATCTCCTAGAAGTGTTGAATACCAGTCTGGCAAGGGGTTAAACTGCCTCAAAGTTGCCGAAGAGCTGTGTTGACCCTCCTACCGAAAAAAGGAGATCTTGGAGATATAAAGTGTTGGCGTCCAGTTTCTTTGCTCTGCAGCGACTACAAGCTTTTATCGAATCATAAACGATGTTTGTACGGCGTACTTATTTTCTTAGTGATTTGGGGTCTTCAATTTACATGCTGATTTCTGCACACTTCATTTTTTTATTTTTATTTGTGGGGTTTTTACCAGAATGTGGAACTTTGTTTATCAGCCTCAAACTTTAATGAACGTGCCGCTCTCAGTGCAATAGTCAGATGTGATTCAGTTGTAACAGATTAAGTGTAAAACAGCAGAACTTTTCCTGGTAATGCTTTGTGTAATCCGAAATCATAGATAGCTGTAAAGTTGCACTAAAAGAAATATTAATTTACTATTTTTCTATAAACACTGAATGTTGACAGTTCTCAAAGAAAAGTCCAACTAACAGTGCTGAAAATAGTGCTGAATAATACGACTAACACTAGTGGAGTGATAAAACAACACTTACAAAACAACATTTACAAACGTTCACAACTGCTCACGAATGGATTTTGTGTATTTATTATAAATGTTACATTTCAATGTATGCGGTGCCCTCTTTTCTTACTGATTTAGTCTTTTGAATTGTAGGTGTTTTGGACACACACAGCAACTCCTGTATAAAGATTATTCTGAAAGTTATTCAAGAGTGTGAAACTTTGCATCGCAGCGGTGTGACACACACCTCACATGATGTTTTATAGCATGAAGCTTTGTCTGGATCACTCAACACAAAGTTGTGTGTTCTGACCTCACAAAGATTTTACTCAGCTTATATTCTTGAGTATTGCATGTTTGCACTGTTCCTGAAACACAGGAATCAAAGTGTGTCCCTTGGGGATGTTACAAACCTCAGGTATCATGAAATGTAGGTTTGTCAAAAGAAAAAAAGTTCAGTCATACATTAAAAAGTTGAAGAAGTGAAAATTGTCTTTTACTCAAGTGAGGAAACTGTTCTAATACTAATACATGATGCTGGTCATCAGACTGTTTTAAAGAATAAAATGAAGTAAAAGTTTTATTTAAAGACAATAGACAACTTTCCTTGCTTTTTGTGGCAAACAAATGTTTAAATATTTGAACGTTTAAAATCCCTATGCGTCTCGTATGCGTCACACACACACACACACACACACACACACACACACACACACACACACACACACACACACACACACACACACACACACACACACGTTTGTTTTTGTGATTTATGAGGACTCTCCATAGGCGTAATGGTTTTTATACTGGACAAACTATATATTCTATCCCCCTACACTGCCCCTGTCCCTAAACCTACCCCTTACAGGAGACATGCTGCATTTTTACATTTTTAAAAAAACATTGTTTTTTATGTTTTTTTAAGCAATTTGAAATATGAGGACGCATGCAATGTCCTCATATTTCACGTGTAAGTTGTAATACCAGTGTAATACCCATGTCATTATACACATTTGTGTCCTCATATATCACAAAAACAAGCACACACACACACACACACACACACACACACACACACACACACACACACACACACACACACACACACACACACACACACACACACAAACACACACACACACACACACACACACACACACACACACACACACACACACACACACACGTGGAATAGGGCGAAGACACACACACGTGTGCGGATCCTTTTCCTACTTTCTGACTTTGGTTGGATTTACACACATAAGCTTTGTGATATTGGACTGTAAATTTAACACATTTGTCTCTACATCAGTTTCTTCATCAATGTATTTAATTGAAGATGTATTTGGAGTAAGGAGAATGGGTAACGCTTTATTTTACGACCCGCAAACAACTGCGTAAGTAAACCAAAATTACGGTGTGCGTTTCTGTAATTATAGCGTACTTCCGTGTAGGTATAGGGGAACAATATGTTAAGTTTGGGGTAATAAAGGGGTAACAAGCAGATATACAAGCCTGTAAATAACTTCGTAAGTAAACTGAAATTACGGTGTACGTTTCTGTAAATATAGTGTACCTCCGTGTAGGTATAAGGTAATAAAGGGGTAACAAGCTATGCAAGCAAATTATTTATATATGTAATTATTTTAACAGGTACCTATTATGTTAATATATTCCAGGCAAAATTTGTACGTCTGTTGTATATAAAAGTTATCATCACATTTCTGGCAAAATATGTTCTTGTGCAATTTTACATTTAATTTTGGCATCTGTGGGTTGATTTAACATGAATTAATCTAGTAAGAAAAAGCCAATAAATTCATTTTTATCATACTGTGCTTACATACAGCCATACACGTTTCATTTTCAACCCACAGATGTCAAAATTACCCTGTAAAATTGCACAAGAACATATTTGGCCAGAAATGTGATGATAACTTTTATATACAACAGACGTACAATTTTTGCCTGGAATATATTGACATAGGTACACTGTAAAAAATAATTCTGTGGCTTAGTAAATATTACAGAAATATTTAACTTTATTAACATAATAAAATCTCTGAATATCGTTAACTTGATTGTTTGAGTTAAACATCCCAAAATAATTTAGTAAAAATCCAACAGTTAATTTTATCTAGAATTTACAGATATATTTAAGTTTTTTTCAATAAAATTAATTAGTATTTGACTAACCAATTATTTCTTTATAATACACTTAATATATTTGTGAAATTTCTATCAAAAAATATGAGAATGTTTAATTAAACTGATCTGTTTCAAGAAACAAAAAAATATTACTTAATTCAAATCAGTATTATTAATATATTTCACACTCTTAAGAAATTTAGTAAGTTTACTCAATTAAAACAATGCACCCCTCCCCACCCTCTGACGTGACGACAACTCGACGGTTGAGTGACTGAGCGCAGGCTGTTTGAACTCTCCGGTCTCCAGTACAACATCTCTCCCCCCTGCGCAAAGTTACCTCCAGATGACGTAGTTTCAACGGTGTGCTTGTCCGTCCTATGTCGGTATCAGGAGGGTGCAGACTGTGACGCCAATCAACGTATTTTTCCGCCGTCTACCGAACTTCCTGTATCGACTTCCACAGGACTTCTGTTTAAGGGCTAAATGTAGTCCAGATATGGTCGTTGTGGACGTCTCATTTTGGTCCCCTATGGGTGCAGACTGTAACGCCAGACGACGTCTTTTTTTGTCGTCTAATGATCGTCCTGTACTAACGACCAGAGGACCTCTGTGTAAGGGCTAATTGTACTCCAAATGTGGTCATCCCACTGCGCAATGTGACGTTAGAGTGACGTCTTTTCTTTAATATTGACGTCGGTGGGACCAAATGTGGTCGTTTGTGGACGTCTTTTTTAACATCAAATTTAGTATATTCTATAACTTCTATAACTGTAGTCCCATGTTTCAAAAAGGTAGAGGACATTTTTAAAGGATGTTATCTGTACCATGTATTTACATTTATGCATTTGGCAGACGCTTTTATCCACAGTGACTTACATTGCATTACACATTTACATTGGCATTACACTTTTACATTCCTGCTTTCCCTGGGAATCGAACCCATGATCTAGGCGTTGCACTAGGTGGCCGTTACACAAGCGCTAACACTCTACTGTTTGAGCTACAGAAATACACCTTTGCATGCTTGAGACAATCAAATGCAGTTTTTGGAAAACTATCTTAAATAATTATAAATAATCTGTAGCCTATTCATATGTATTAATCATGTTGATAACAACAATGTTGATATTTGTAAATAAAAAAAATATTGATTATTAATCATGTAAATTTCCTGTACCTGTAATAGACGTCCAAATGAGGTCCAAAAACATGACCCAGTTCAACGGTGAAATGTTGAACGATAGCATGACGTCCAAGTTGGGTCATGGTTGGACGTCCAAATAGTGGACCTAGTTTGGACGTCGAATAGATGTCCAGAATTGGTCATGGACTGACGGACCCAATATAGACATGATCTGCAAAACTGCATGTTTAGTGGGATTGTGGACATCCCATTTTGATACCTTAAAGGTGCAGACTGTGACGCCAAATTACGTCTTATTAGTCGTCCAACAAACGTCCTGTATTAACGTCCATAGAATTTCTGCATAAGGGCTAATTATACTTCAAATGTGGTCATTGTGGACGTCCCATTTTGATACCTTAAAGGTGCAGACTATGACGCCAAATTACATCTTATTAATCGTCCAACAAACGTCCTGTATTAACGTCCAAAGGACCTGAGGAGGTGCAGACAGTGCTTTTATACTGCACTGTTCATAACCTTTGTCTCATTTCAACTGTTCCAGTTAATTTTTCTGTTGCCTTATTTGATTGCCTTTCCACCACATAAACTAAGCCAAACAAAGCTACAGGAAATTTAACTGGTACAGAAAACAGGCCCTCCACCTTCTGGAAAGGGCATTAATCAGCATGTCAATGATTAATGCCTCAGTCAATCAAACATTTCCCTACATTCATTGTTCATGTCAATTTCCTGCACCTGAGACGTCCACATGGCGTCAAAGTCTGCACCTTCAGGGAACCAAAATCTGACTTGCAAACATGACATAGAAAATACCTCATTTGGAGGTAACTTTTCAAACCTATATCATGTCAATTTCCTGCACCTGTCTTAGACGTCCACATGGCGTCACAGTCCGCACCTTCCAGGAACCAAAATCTGACTTCCAAACATGACGTAGAAAATACCTCATATGGAGGTAACTTTGCAAACCTAGATCTTGTCAATTTCCTGCACCGGTCTTAGACGTCCACATAACATCCAGAAAATTACCTATTCCGGCGTTCAAATATTGAACATTATATTGACGTCCAGGTGGGGTCATAGTTAGATGTCCAAATAGCGGACCTAGATTGCACGTTACATAAAGGTCAGAAATTGGTCTTGGACCGACTGACGCAATATAGACACGATCTGCCTGTCCAATAGACGTCTGATGTTTAGTGGGTCTTCTCAGCGTCGCAGATTTGGTGCATTTCCTCTGTGAAATTCAGGTTTGTTGTTATATATTATCTTATCTATACAATCATTACTGTGCTTTAAATCATTTTATTTAATGCAAAACAACATACAGAGGCGTAATTCGACACCTAAACACTCAAGAGTCGCGCCTGTCTTTACAGTAACCCCAGCTAACACAAATACGTGACTGTTACGTAACTGCAACGTAATCTGGTGACCAAACTTTCGTCGTGGCAACGTAACTCGTTACGTCGTGGCAACCGGAAAAGTGAAATTCCTGGATTCGTTGCCACGACGTAACTTTGTAACGTCGCCAGTAAGTAACTGCGACGTCGTGGCAACGTCATGGATCAACAGTCGTGTGTTGGTAACCAGTTGGTCATTTTTAGTTTTTAATTAATATAATATGGGCGGACATGCAGTAGTCTAATTTAACTTGTCCTCATTTGCCCAAAACTATTTTAGAGACTTTTTCAATTACATATGAAAGATACAGAATTCAGTTAATTCAGTTCATTTACTACAGAACAAAGCACAAACAGCAAAAACAGTATGAAAACAGCTTTATATACATTTAAATGAACAAGGTTTGGATGAAATTAGAAAATTAAACTGACCGACCATTGGACAAGAAAAGCTGATTGGGTCAACAGGGTCCAGGTTGTTAATTATTAAATATCACTTGATTATACAGTAGAAGTTAAAGGTTTAGAAACTTTACTATTATTAATGTTTTTGAAAGAAGTCTCTTCTGCTCATCAATGCTGTATTTATTTGATCAAAAACACAGAAAACAGTAATATTGTGAAATATAATTACAATTTAAATAATGGTTTTCTATTTTAATATAGCCTACTTTAAAATATAATTTAATCCTGTGATGCAATTAATTATTCATCATTCAACATCATTAGTCCAGTCTTCAGTGTTACATGATATTATATTATAAACAGGAATAAATTACACTTTACTATTATATTCTGCTGTTTTACATTATAATAATATTTCACAATATTACTGGGGTTTTTTGTGTAAAATAAATGCTAGCTTGATGAGCAGAAGATACTTCTAATGTTTCCAAACTTTTGACCGGTACTGTAAATTGATTTTATACAAAATAAATAGTAGTTAATAAGATTGATGTGGTTTGGCATTGATAAAATGTGCTTGAAAAAACATGATCAGAATATCGACTCAAATTATGCATACACAGTATTATATCTAGTATTATTGAAGCAAAACAGAACAGTGCAATTTGTAGATGTCAAGTCTTCAAAGAAAATATTTTAGGTGTTGGAAACTTGTAATTTTTTTTCTTTCTTTCTCTCTCACAAACACAACACATCAGTTCACACCTTTTTAAATTCTTCATTGCAGGTGCACAAATCCTATTCTACAAATTGCCCAACTTTGAAACAATTTGTATTGTAAAATTTGATAAAATAGTATTGATTTGTAAAATAGTATTTGTGCACCTGTATCTTCTGTGTTTTGTAAGAGAGAAAAAAGTTTAAGGGGTCTATCTTGCACCCAGCGCAATTGACTTTGTACACCGACGCATGTATCATTCCTATTTTGCACCCGCGCAAAGCGGGCTTTTCCCTCCACAGACGCACGTCGGTAAACTAGGAAATGAACTTGCGCTCCCTGGGCGGGTCGGCGCAAAAAGGAGGCGTGTTTCGGCACAAACATTCCCTAGTGCTATTTTGCAGTTCCAGAAAACAATTGCGCCACTGACCAAAAAAAACCTGGTCTAAAGTCAGTGGAGCGTTGCGCGATGTTCATAACGCTATTTTAAGTGCGCATGCTTGGCCATAATGTAACGGGTGCACAACGCGCACACACTTTGATTCTCTCATCAACACAGATGCAGCAGTTTTTATTTTTGCAAATCATACATTATAACAAGGACAAATATTATTACCACACAAGGGAAATCATTGTGGTGTCCATGAAGATGTGAAAAAAATAGGCATAAATCTAGCTTACACATTTACCAGTGTATACTGGTAATTTTTCAGGCAAATTGTAGTAATGACGGATCAGACCTGTTTGCCCAATAGTGGCAAGACACATATGTATATAAGGACATCTGACAAATTATTTTGTCCATCAAGAACTAGGAAAAAAAAAATCTGAAGACTGCGAAATTACCTTTACCATAATGTAAGTACATTAAAAACCTTACTCTTTAACTTACCAGTTAAGTTGAGCTTTCTCATATTTTTTTCTATTGATTTGGGTGGGTTTGTCCCATCCCCAATGTCAATTCTCTTTCTTTTACGGCCCTGACGAGAACAACGATCTCCTCGGCTGTGAACCGCTCCTGGTTATGCGCCATAATAATAACAATCCGCCATGCAACATGCGCACCTGCTCTTAAAGGGTATGTTGGATGACGCTCTGATTGGTTTATTTCACGTTACGCCCAAACCACACCTATGAATAATGAAGCTACTTCAGACCAACCTCTTTTAGATTTGCGCCAGGCGCAAGAGGCATTTATCCTGCCGGGAAAATAGCAACAGCGCCGGGATCCGCCCACAAAGTTACTTGCACTTTGCGCTTTGACACTTGCGTTTCAGATCGTGCGCTGGGTGCAAGATAGGGCCCTAAACCTTCTATCAAAAAAAAAACTTTCTCTCTGTGACTTTACATTTACTGATGTGTGACTTTACACCTACAGATTCCACTGTCACAAGTGCTCAGTTTTGCTATAATAATACCCTAACAGAACATGGTAGTAATCAGCAATCCTTGCAAAAGCAGAGGTCATGTGGTGTACAGGTACATCTGTCCTTGCCAACATCTGATGCCTTCCGCTTGGGATCCCAGAAAACCTGCAATAAAAAAAAAACATAGTACAGTTCAAAATCTATCATACATGCATCTCATCTGGTATCACAAATGATCATTTCAAGTACAATTTAAGATAAGGTCAATATTAGGGCTGCACGATATTGAAAACCTTAAATACATATTTTGTTTTTCTCCTATATATATATATATATTGAGATATAAAAATATTTTCATCATTATTTATTTGAAAAGATAAATAATGAGGTCCATTTGAAAATAATTAATCATTATAAAACTAAACTTTGCAATTAATCCGCGAATCACATGCGTTCCGAACCGGGGGACAACTGGCCCATACGGATCACAGATAAACTACGATCCCTATACATGACAACGCACATCCTGCGACGGACTATCGTGATTGTGCACAACGCGATATTGATGCTTAACGATATATATCGTGCAGTCCTACTCAATATACAATATTTGGGGCATGATATTGCCCAAAATAAATTATTTCAACTCGCCCCTCTGAATATTCCTTTAATATGGCATTTTGTGAGAAGTCCAGTGAACTTGTCAAGTTTTCTTGTCGTTTTCATAACATTAACAGTTAATGCCAAATACAAAATGTCCATGGATTCACAAACCTCATTTGGATAAATACAATGGTAGACAACTTGAATCAATCACATAGGAAAGCCTTTCAGTGATGTGCTGTAAAGTAAAGGGAAAGACACAGATAACAGTAAAACTATTTCACAATTGAGTCATTCTATAATAAAGACATTTATTTATAATTTTTTTAAAGATCTTGTAAATAAATTTGCTTAATATTAACATTATTATTAGTAGTAGTAAACAAATGCTAGAAAATGTTCATCATGAGCTATATAAATGAACATAATGAGAATAGAGAGTAGGGGTGGAACGGTACACATTAGTCACGGTTCAGTTCATACCTCGGTTCAGACATCACGGTTCGGTACAATGGAGGGAAAAGCAAAACAAAAATGCAGAAGGCACATTTTTTTATTGTGCATGTCTCAGGCTGTACCACCTAGTGTATTACTACATTTGAGTAATTCATGTAATTTACGTATTACTATTGGAGCATTTTCTCTCTCTCTCTGTCTCTCTGTGTGGGTGTGGTAGCGCTGTAATACATTTTTTTATGAATTAACCAAAGTTTTCCCAAACTTGCGATCGCCACCACTCGCCATACATACTTTTCACTCAAGTCAAAGGAGTACCAGCTCCTGTTGTAAATTTATAGTACACAGTACACACACATGAGAGGTACAGCCTCTCCCTACTCTTACAAAATTACAAATAACCAGCCTGAAAAACACATGTATGAAGAACCGATAATGTCCAAGCTTATCGATAATGCGGTCTTCCGTTAAATACTGGGTTTCGATACCCATTCCTGCATATGGGTGAGTTCATATGGAAGAAAGTCTGTTGTGTTCTGTCTCTCGATTTGTGATAATGGCAGCTATTGTGAAACTCACCTACTTCATGTACTGAGTGTGGATGGCATCAAGATCTTGTCCTGAAGAATCACAGGGCCAAACGCTAGGGATTACATCTCACCTGGTGAAAAGAGCATAGCCATAACTTTAAAAACTCTGCACTGGGGATATAAATTCAAACATTTTAAAGGCTAAGGGTATGAGCCATGAGTAAGCTGGCCAGATATCTGTGAAAAATAACTTGCGTGCCTAAAGTTGTCGACCTCCTGACCCACATTCAGCATTTATAAGTAAAAAGAATTTCAGTATTTATCAGTAAAAAAATACATACAAATAAATAAATAAAATAAATACCTTTGAGTTGGACAGTATGGTGTCGGTCTCATTGGCCAACATAATTCAAAACAGACCTAGAGAAATAAAATATAACAATGACAATGATATCCTGTTATCATAATAGTTAAATGAATTATTATAACTACGACCATTATATTTGTGCTTATTATTTAGCTGATTATTTAGCCTACAGGCTTCTCAAGGACAATATCACTGAAAGAACCTGGGGTTAATGATTTTAAAATATGAGACTTCTTTCAAAAGCATAAATCTTACAGACCCCAAACTTCAGCACTGTATGTTTGAGGTTTTGCTCATGGATAGCAGTGGAGATTGTCTTGGACAGGGGGTGCAGAAGGCCATCAGCATGATGATCTAGGAACATAACATGCAATTTGTCACAGAGCCAACAATATTAAATAGTATTTACAATAGAACACAGGGTTTACAAGGAACCAAGCTAGAGCGGAGGTGAAATGCAGAAAAGAGAAATAATATATATATATATATATATATATATATATATATATATATATATATATATATATATATATATATATATATATATATATATATATATATGTTGGAGCTATATTTTTATTTTTGTTTATTTTTGGCTTAAGTTAATTTATAGCCTAATTTATTTCATTTCTTTTCTTGTTAAAGTTAATTTGGTTTATTTTGTATTTATGCTTTACTTGTATTGTCGTTTATTGGTCACATGGTGTTATGTTCATTTGCATAAGTAGGTCAAGGTGGGAGGTACTTCAGGCACGAGGGCATATGGTTTTTTACCAGCGTGAGAGAGGCAGCAGGAATGTCTGTAAGCTTGCTTATGTGTGTGAATAAACCTCCTCAAACTCAATCTCGTTATGGACATCACTTTGCTTTGGTACCTCTGAACCTGCGTAAAGCCTAACCATGACGTAGCCTCAAGTGGCCATTTGAGAAGTTTGTTATTATTTGTTTTTGTTTAAGTTTATGGACAAATAGCCACTACATTAAGTAAAAAACCTGCCCTGGATATATCGTTGGTTTACGTGGATACTGGACTTGTCGTTTGCTGGATTACCGTTTGGAAAGTGGATTACTCACCTGGATGCGGGAGACAAACAAAGGAAAGGGCCTAGGAGTGACGGAGGCGTGGGCTGGATACAGTGCAAACATCGAATAATACGACCCATCCGACAGTGTAAAGTTTCCCTGGACACCGTACTGGATAACGGTGACGCTACTGGAGCGTTGGAGCTGCACTACGGAGTGGAGGATATTGTTTGCTGCAATTTGAATTCTCAAAGGCCCAAAGCCTTTACAGGTGACGCGCACGGCCGCGCGTAACAACAGCTACTGCGTGCATTCAACTCCGTGTACAAAGGCAACCACCGCAACAAACAAAGTTCCACAAGGTATGTGCTTTATTCAATCTTTGCAAACAACTGTGTGTGTACATGACCGACATCAACAAAGGGTAAAATGTCTGACATTGCATCTAAAGCCACAAGCGACACGGCGCTTCCTACAAGAAGACGCACAAGTTTTACTGCTAAAGGAATGATGTTTTTTATGCAAACGTGTCAGGAAAAGAGATCGGTGCAATGCAGACGAGCCAAATCGTACATGAATCAGATGGATAAGTTGATGCATTCTGCAGACAATATTGATGCAGTCAAGGCACTTTTGGATCAAATAATAATATGTGTTGATGAGGCAAAACAACATCATTTGTCATTTGTGTCACTGGACATACCTCAGGATGAGAAGGAGAAACAAGATAAATATTTTGAACAAAAGGAAAAGTGTTTTTCAAGCTTTATTGATGACGTCAAAGGTTGGTTATCAAACACAGGCCATTCATATGAACTTCCAATTAAACCACCTGATAATCCAACTGATATTGGGCCTGAGGACAGTGTATCCAATAAAGGTTCTGCAATGTGTTCAAAGGCTGGTTCTAAACTGTCAAAGACTTCATCCAGTGCATCTGCAAAGATATTAGCGCAAGCAGAAAGAGCAGCGTTACAGGAACGCATGGCTGCTCTAAAACAAAGGCACATTTTGGAGGATCAGGAGGAACAAATACGACTTGAACAAGAGGACTTGCGTAAGAAACGGGAACATTTAAGGAGAGAAAAGGAACAACTTGCTCTGGAGGCAGAATTAAAGGTGACAAATGCAAAATTGGAGGTTCTGGAAGTAAGCTCAAAGTGTGGCTCTAAAGTGTCAAGATGTGCATCTCAAACATCAGATGGCATGAATTCTTACTTGAAAAGGTCAGAAACTCAAGGGACATATGAACTAAATCCGAATGCTGAACGCTATGTGCCCACCAATAAAAGCTCTGAACCTACCTCCAGTCGCTTGTCAAATTCTGTCCCTGTTGGGGTTCAACCCAAACATGTTGTAAAACAACTAACCATACCTAACGTCATTCCTGTGTTTCAAAGGCAAAGTACACAATCACTGGGTTTGCAAGATGTTTGTGAAGATAATCAATCCATCAATTCTCCAGACATTTTGAACATCATGCAGCGTCAAAATGAAATAACTTCGCTGTTGGTCCAACAAAACACAGCCTCTGCTCTGCCTATGAGAAATATACCTGTATTTGATGGTGATCCCCTGTATTTCAAATCTTTTCTCAGAGCCTTTGAAAATTGCATTGAGGATAAAACTCAAAATTTCAGTGATTGTCTGTACTTTCTAGAACAGTATACTAGGGGGCAACCAAGAGACATTGTAAGAAGTTGTCAGCATATGCCCTCTGAACCAGGTTATCAAAGAGCAAAAGCGCTTTTGATTGAACATTTTGGCAGTGAACATAAGATCTCTTCTGCTTACATGGACAAAATCAACAACTGGCCCTCAATAAAACCTGAGGATGTTAATGCTTTGCAGTTATTTGCTTTGTTCCTTCGAGGTTGCTCCAATATAGTACATCATATAAAGTATATGAAGGAGTTGGACATGCCAGCTAACCTCAGGACGATCCTAATGAAACTCCCATACAAGCTGAGGGAAAAGTGGAGAAATGTGGCATGTGACATACTGGAACAAACTGGAAGCAGAGCAGTGTTTGTTGATTTTGTGAATTTCATTGAAAAACAAGTCAAAATTGTTTCAGATCCTCTGTTTGGAAATATTAATGATGTTTCTCCAGCCAGCTATACAAAGCTATCCATGCAAGTTAAGCAGAAAAGGAAAAGTGGTACATTTGCCACCAGCATTAATGCACCAAAGGATGGACATAAAGAAATGGAAAACTTGACAGCTCACAGTAACCAGCTCAAATGTATGTTCTGCTATCTTACCAATCACACTCTGGAAAAATGCTTTCAGTTTAGAAGAAAGACACAACAGGACAAGATTCAGTTTCTAAAGGAGAAGGGCGTTTGTTTTGGGTGCTTGAAACATGGACACACGAGCAAAGACTGTAGGAGTCGTTTGGATTGTGAAGTGTGTCACAGGAAACACCCATCTGTCCTGCATGTGGAGAAGGAGGACACTACAAGGATAACCTCCAAAGAAACTGTAAGCACTGTATCCGGGAAGCAGCAGACGTGTGGTCATATTGGGGCTGGTGATGAGGATACTGCTGTCTTTTCCATTGTGGCTGTGCAGGTGAAAAGTCAGAAAAGTAATAAAGTTGTGCATACTTATGCTTTCCTGGATCCTGGGAGCTCTGGTACCTTCTGTACTACAAGTATGGCTGAAAGGCTGGGAGTATCAGGAAAAAACTGTAATGTAGTGTTAAGGACAATGGGGCAGACTAAAACCATTAACACTACTATAGTTACCGGTCTGGAGGTGTCTGGATTTGACACCGATGATTTTATTGAGCTACCATCTGTTCTGACACAAACAAAATTGCCTGTATCTAAAGTCAATGTGCCATGTCAGGATGATGTTGCCAAATGGGCGTATTTGAGCAGCATTAAGCTACATGAAGTAGATGCAGATGTAGACTTGCTCATTGGAACCGACTCTCCTAAAGTTTTGGAGCCATGGGAACTGATAAACAGTCAATGTGGTGGACCGTATGCAGTGAGGACCAGAGTTGGCTGGGTCATAAACGGGCCTCTTCGTGCTGGAGACTCTGAAGGTACTGGTGTCAAATCAGGATGCATTGTTGTAACTGCTAATCACATATCTGTGGAACACTTGGAAAGTATGTTGATGCAACAGTATAATCATGACTTTACTGAAAGAACAAGTGATGAACAACTTGAGATGTCAAGAGAAGACATTAAATTTATGAAAATTGTGGAGAGTACGACAGTGCTTAACAATGAACATTATTACATTGACTTACCTTTCAGAGTTGACGATCCTGTTTTGCCAAATAATCGCTGCATCGCACTACAAAGACTCCAAGGCCTGAAGAGGAGATTTAATAGAGATATTTCATTCAAGGCTCAATACGTTGATTTCCTTAACAACATGTTAGAGCAAGGATATGCAGAAAAGGTTCCCACAAATGAGCCCACTCTGGAACAAGGAAAGGTGTGGTACATTCCCCACCATGGTGTACATCATCCAACCAAAGGAAAGTTGCGTGTTGTGTTTGATTGCGGCTGTACTTATAAGGGTACATCATTGAACAGTCAGCTCCTGCAGGGCCCAGACTTTACTAACACGCTAATTGGTGTCCTCCTTCGGTTTAGAGAAGAGCCCATCGCTGTTATGGCTGATATCAACGCCATGTTCCATCAGGTCCGGGTTCCATATAAGCACGTTAACTTCTTGCGCTTTCTATGGTGGCCCAATGGAGACGATACAGCGGAGCCAGAGGAATACAGGATGTGCGTGCATTTGTTTGGAGCTGTATCCTCGCCAAGCTGCTCAAACTATGCACTGAGGAGAACTGCTGAGGATAATGCACAGCAATACTCACCCGATGTTCTTCGTACAGTAAAGACAAATTTCTACGTGGATGACTGTCTTAAGTCTACTGTGACAGAGGAAGATGCAGTGGAGCTCAAACATGGATTAACATCTCTCTGTAAAAAGGGCGGCTTCCATCTCCAAAAGTGGGTCACAAATAACTCAAATGTGTTTGCACTTATTCCTAGTAACATCAGAGCAGTGGGTTTGGAGAACATGGATTTGGACAGAGATCAACTCCCTGTGGAAAGAGCTCTGGGGATGCAATGGTGTGTTCAAGGAGATACGTTCAGCTTCAGGACTGCAGTGCAGGAACGTCCACACACTAGGAGGGGCATCCTTTCTGTGGTGAGCTCTCTTTACGACCCGCTGGGTTTTCTGTCTCCTTTTATAATACCTGCCAAGTTACTGTTACAGGAGCTGTGCAGAATGAACTTCAAGTGGGATGAGCCAGTTCCCCATGACGTCTCCGAACATTGGTCTGAGTGGCTCTCTGAACTTCAGCATATGAGTGGATTTAAGGTGGAACGGTGTATTAAACCCAAAACCTTTGGAACACAAGTGAAAGCAGAACTGCATCATTTTTCAGATGCCAGTCAAACAGGATATGGCACTGTTTCATACTTGAGATTGGAGAGCACTGACAATGTGCATGTTTCATTTATCACAGGCAAGGCTCGTGTCGCTCCTCTAAAGCAACTAACCATTCCACGCCTTGAGCTTGCTGCAGCTGTGCTTGCTGTTCGAGTGAACACAATGCTGTTGAAAGAGCTACAGTTGCCATTGCAAAGGTCATTCTTTTGGACTGATAGCACTACTGTTCTCAAGTACATCTTCAATGAAACAAAGCGCTTTCACACATATGTTGCCAATCGTGTCAGCACCATAAGAGAATCCACAGACAAAGATCAGTGGAGGTATGTAAACACCAAAGACAATCCTGCAGATGAAGCTTCTCGAGGACTAAGAGCTCAGGAGTTTGGGAAAGGAAAATGGCTAAAAGGACCGGACTTTTTGCACTTGCCCCCCACCAGGTGGCCGAAACTCGACTTGGACTCCTCTTCCATTCCATCCGATGATGCAGAGGTGAAAAGGGAACTTAAGGTGAATGTTGTTACAATACACAGTGACAATCCCCTCAGTCAGCTCATTCACTATTTTTCATCCTGGAGAAAGCTTAAAACATCAGTGGCCTGGCTGATGGAGCTGAAAGAAAGACTTTTACTTTTGAGCCGAAAGAGGAAAGAATATGTGGTCAACCAGAATGAGAATGTGGAAAAGGAGATTAAAAAATTCAAAGCCGCACTTGGAAAATCCAGCTTGACACCAGAGCGTTTGGAGGACGCCGAAAAGGCAATAATTCAGTTTGCGCAAAACCAAAGATTCAGCACTGAAATTTCCTCACTAAAACGTGACCCAAAGACTGTTTTTAAAGACAGTCCTCTGTATCGCCTCGAACCCTTCATCGAAGATGGCATCCTCAGAGTTGGTGGACGTCTGTTTAAATCTGCACTGCCGTGGGAGGTAAAGCATCCTGTGATTCTGTCAAAGGATTTGCATGTTTCCCAGCTCATATTGCGTTACATCCATTGCCAACTTGGACATGCTGGACGCAATCACATGCTGCACAGATTGAGACAGAAGTATTGGATCATAAATGCCAACTCTGCGGCCAGGAAGATTCTCTCACAATGTACAGTGTGCAGAAGGTACAGAGGAAAGCTTGGAGAACAGAAGATGTCCGACTTACCGGAGGAACGAGTTGTGCCTGATAACGCACCCTTTACAAATGCGGGAGTGGACTATTTTGGACCATTGGAGGTGAGGAGAGGTAGAACTGTGCTGAAACGATATGGAGTGATATTTACTTGTATGAGTAGCCGCGCAGTACACCTTGAGGTGGCGCACTCCCTCGACACAGACTCCTGCATCAATGCTGTGCGAAGATTTATCTGCAGAAGAGGACCTGTGACAAGTATAAGGTCAGATAACGGCACAAATTTTGTTGGTGCGAAGAAGGAACTGAGGCAGGCATTGGCCGCTTTAAATCATTCTAAAATTGAAAGGACTTTTGTGCAGGAAGGAATGACGTGGAGTTTTAACACCCCAGCTGCATCTCACCAAGGTGGCGTTTGGGAACGTTTGATTCGCTCTGTGCGCAGTGTACTTACCTCTGTTGTTGGACATCAACTGCTGGACGAGGAAGGCCTGCAAACGCTGTTTTGCGAGGTGGAAGCGATACTCAATGACCGGCCAATAACTAAGGCTTCAGAAGATCCCAATGATTTAGAAGCGCTTACTCCAAATCACATTCTCCTGTTAAAAGGCAAGCCTATTCTGCCATTAGGTCTGTTCGAGAAATCTGATCTGTACATTAAGAGGAGATGGAGGCAAGTGCAGTACGTTGCGGAGCTTTTCTGGAAAAGGTGGACAGCAGAGTATTTGCTTGTAATGCAAGAAAGGCAAAAATGGATGAAGCAAAAGAGAAACTTTATTCCAGGAGATATTGTTGTAATCGCTGATGCCACAGCTCCAAGAGGCTCATGGATGATGGGCAGAGTTCTAAGCACCACAGCTGACTCCAGAGGACTGGTTCGCTCTTACCCCTTTTCCACCAAGGCAGAGCTGGTGCTGGTTCGGAGCCAGAGCCTAGTTTCAAATCGGTTCTTTGGTTTTCGACCACCGAAGCACCAGCTCCGAACCAGTAAAAGTGGTTCTTAAGTAGCACCAAATCATTGCTGGTCTAGAAGAAAGAACCGCTTACGTCAGCGGCTGGGGGCGGGGTTACCGTGGCCAACAAGACGAACAGAAACTTGTGACCGCCATTTTTGAATTGGCAGCTAATCGAGCTAATACCAGCTCGATTGTAATCTCCGTTTATGCAAGTTACGGCGAGCTGCACGAACATGTTTTATTCGCCGTGTTTGAATGCCGATGTACGTTAGGTTCGCAAAGCCATGAGCATCAATAGTAACGCAACGGCCGCCATGGTTGATATAAGGCTTGTTCGAGATGCATCGGAGCGGCGCGGACTGATCGGATCATACGACTCCTCCTTGTGCTTTTGGATCGCTTTCGCATTGCTTTCATGTCATGCGGCGATCGATCTGCGAGAAGCCGATGCATCTCGAGCAAGCCTGGCGTGTTTGTGTTTGGCGCTACCGCACTAGCGTTGCTGGGCAACATGAGACGTATGCAGTGACGTAAGATCTGGCTCTGTTGTGGCTCTCAAGCCGGTGGAAAGGCAAACCGGTTCTTAGTAAGCTTGTCAGTCGAACCAACTCCGAACCAGCTCTGGCTCTGGCTCTGAACCAGCACCCGGTTCTTGTTGGTGGAAAAGGGGTATCTGTGAAGGTCCAAACGAAGAACAGCATCCTGGACAGACCAATAACCAAGCTCTGTCTTCTCTTGGAGGCAAATAATTGACTATACAACTCATTCTTTCTCCTATCTCTGTCTTCCATCTATTTGTTTCTTTCATGGGGGGAGAATCCAAAGATGTGAAGATTTCAGTTTAATGCTTAAGCTACAATTAGAAAATAGCTCCTTTGTGATAAAGGTTAATTGTTGGTAAAGTACCGTTACAATTAGGGGCTGGGTTGTTGGAGCTATATTTTTATTTTTGTTTATTTTTGGCTTAAGTTAATTTATAGCCTCATTTATTTCATTTCTTTTCTTGTTAAAGTTAATTTGGTTTATTTTGTATTTATGCTTTACTTGTATTGTCGTTTATTGGTCACATGGTGTTATGTTCATTTGCATAAGTAGGTCAAGGTGGGAGGTACTTCAGGCACGAGGGCATATGGTTTTTTACCAGCGTGAGAGAGGCAGCAGGAATGTCTGTAAGCTTGCTTATGTGTGTGAATAAACCTCCTCAAACTCAATCTCGTTATGGACATCACTTTGCTTTGGTACCTCTGAACCTGCGTAAAGCCTAACCATGACGTAGCCTCAAGTGGCCATTTGAGAAGTTTGTTATTATTTGTTTTTGTTTAAGTTTATGGACAAATAGCCACTACAATATATATATATATATATATATAATAAGATAATAGATATTTTTATCAATATTTGTAAGTGACGTCACTGATTAACAGTACAGTGCATTATTTTAGGTCAAATAAATTAGCTTACTTCCAATTACCCATTGACAAATTACCAGCAACACAAAACTATCAAAAACTGTTATCAACACAAAAATATTGTTAAAACCCCAAACTTATGTAAAACAAGAGCTCAATTGTAACATAAACTTAACTTAGCTCTTCTGAAAACGGTTGAGATGCTAGCAGCTAACGGACTTTTTCGAAGACACAAAACCATTTCTATAAAGTAAATATTCATTCATATAAGTTTATTGAGTAGGATAAACCCCTTGAGATGGACCATCTCGTTTTCGAGGGGGTCCTAAATACAATACAATACAAAACAAGGAACAAATCAAACACATTACAATAAAAAGACATAAACAATACCACAATCAACACGCTACACACAAAAAAAAAAAAAAAAAAAAAAAAAAAAGATATGTAGATAAATACAACCACTAGATAGCCAGACAGAGGCTGTGATCAAATACATGCCAACACAAACAAATAATAGAGTGACTTATACTATATATATATATATATATATATACATATACATACACACATATACACATACATATATATATATATATATATATATATATACATACATAGACACACATACATGAATACATAGTATCATCTGAAACATGAACATTTTAATTCATAATAAGAAGACAAACTATTTTTAAATATGTGAAATGATGTTAAAGATCGTATATTTAAAGGTAATTTATTCCAGTCTGAAGGAGCCTTAAACATAAATGCTCTCTGTCCTATTGCTTTTTTGACTATAGGAGTGATAAAGAAATATTGTGTAGAATGCCTAAGGTTATGTATGGAAAAATACGGTACCAGAAACCTTTTTAAATATTGAGGATAGTTAGAATGTACACATTTAAATACGAGTTGCAGCCAGTGTATGTGTCTTCTTATATTGAGTGAGGGCCATTTAAGTAAGTTATACATTACACAATGATGAGTATTATAGGAACATCCAAGAGAGAATCTGCAGAGATTATTATATGCTGTATTAAGTGGTAGAAGGCTAGTTTTAGATGCATTTTGATAGACAACATCGGCATAGTCAAAAAATGGCAATATCAGTTGTGTAGCAAGTTTTTTTCTAACACTAAGTGTAAAACAATTTCTGGATCGAAATAAAACACAGGTTGCAAAATTAATTTTGTGAAGAAGGTAGTCAATGTGAGATTTGAATGTAAGTTCAGGATCAAGCCATAAACCCAAGTATTTAACTTTATCAACCTCATTCAGAGAAGTACCGTCATTACACGTTATAATTAAATTATTCGTTTTTGTTTTAAGAGTATGTCTTGTACCGAAGACCATAGTGTAAGATTTAGTTTTATTAAGCAATAGTTTATTAGATAACAGCCATTTCTGTAAGATACTAAAATCCAATTGAAGAGCAGTTTGAATTTGCAATAAATGTGATTTAGACGTATAAATGACAGTATCATCTGCATATAGTTGAACAGAGGAATTAGAACAAATTAAAGGCAGATCATTAATAAAAATAGAGAAAAGAAGTGGACCCAGGGTCGAACCCTGGGGTACACCTCTTTGTTGCACAAATAAATCAGACCTACTCCCTTTAAAAATAACACATTGTTTTCTATTATGTAAATAAGAATTAAACCATAATAATGCATTTTGAGATAAACCAATTGAATACAGCTTATCTAAAAGTAAATAGTGATCCACGAAATCAAAAGCTTTTTTGAGATCAATAAAAATAGCCCCTGTAAGATTGCCAGTATCAGATGCAGAAAACACATCATTAGTAAGTTTTAAAAGAGCAGTAGTTGTTGAGTGATTAGGTCTAAAACCGGATTGAAATGGTGAAAGGATCTTATTAGTTTCAAGATATTGTGATAACTGATTAAATATTATTTTCTCAAATAATTTAGCAATAGAACAGATTATTGATATAGGTCTGTAATTATTAGGATCAAGACTGTCACCACCTTTGTAGAGTGGAGTAATGCGGGAATGTTTCCAAATAGCTGGTAACTCAAAAGTAGACAAGGACATATTAAACAGATCTGCTAGTGGAAACATGAGAATATGAGAAGCTAACTTAATATATCTGGATTCAATCGCATCAAGTCCTGCACCACTGCTCGAACTTAATTGATTGATAGCATTTAACACATTAGTAGGGGTTATTTTCGTAAAGGAAAAGGTACTTTGACAGGCCAAAGAAATGTTCTTAAAGCTATCAGTACAAGAAACATTCATTAATGGGTCAGAGCAGACAGAAGAAAAATGCTGACAGAACACTTGGGCAATAGATAGCGAGTCAGAAATTATTATATTGCCATCTCTTAATTGATTAATGGGATTTTTATCCGAAGTGTTTATTATGGCTTTCAAACTGTTCCAGAATTGTTTAGGATTTTTAAAATTATTAGAGAGACATTCTTTATAATAATTAGATTTTGCATTGCGGGTCACTGTCTTAGAGATATTTCTTAGTAGCCTGTAGGATTCCCAATCATCATTTTTCTTTGTCTGACGATATACAGCCCAAGCCTTGTCCCTCTGCTTAAAGAGACTTATAAGTTCTGTACTTATCCATGGCAGGTGTCTTCCCTTTACCTTCGATGTTTTCAAGGGAGCGTGTCTGTCGATTACTTGAGTGAACTCAGAATGTAAAAAATCCCATGCATCCTGAACATTGGGTATTAGTTGGTACCTATCCCAATTAATATTAATCACATCATTAATAAATAGATCTATATTCATTTTCTTAATTTGTCTAATATTGACTAATTTTGGTGGAGATTTCGGGATTCTAATCTTCCATATACAATAAATAGCTGAGTGGTCACTGAGGCAATCAGACAAAACACCCGCTTTAGTAAATCTATCCGGGTGAGAGACAAGTATCCAATCGAGTAGAGACTGACATTTTGAAGTAATTCGAGTAGGTTCCTTTATAAGTTGTGTTAGGTTTAGATTTCCAAAATTATTTTTATCCTTAGTAGAAGACTTATCTAACCAGTTTTTGTTGAAATCACCTAAAATAATCATTTCATTTTTATAAGGGATCGAGTCAATGGTGGAGATTAAACAGTCAGACGACTCTACAGGGACAGAGGGAGGTCTATACACGTTTCCAATAGTTATATATTTATTCTGATGAAAAGTAATTTTCACAAACAGACATTCAAAATGTTTTGGTTTAACTAAGGGTGTAATTAGGTCAGACACTAAGTTAGAGGAAACGTATGTAGCCACACCACCACCCATTGAGCCTCTATCAGATCTATATAGTGTATAATTTTGAATTTGAATTTCATTGTCAGAGATTTTACTGTTAAGCCATGTTTCAGAAAGTGTAATTATATTTGGATTATGATAGACTACCCATGCACGGAGTAAATCAATTTTTGGTATCAAGCTTCTAATATTCAGATGAATAATTTTTAACCCTTTATGATTATTCATTTGAAAATAAGAGTTCATGGGAGTACAAAATCATTAGAGAATAAGATAAAGTATAAGTAAAAAAGAAAGAGAGAAAAAAAAGTAGGGTTGCAATTGAATGATGATATACTGAAATAACAAAAACACACAAAAAAAACACAAACAAACATTATCACAAAAAAACACAAATTCAGGCCCAGCAGCCCCAGCCATCTTATGCCAAGGCATCTACGTGAGAAGGCCAAATAAAGAAACTAAACAAAAAACATTAATAGCACACATATGTCTGCAATAGAGATCACAAAGTAAAGCTAGCTCAATAAAGAATTAGCCAATAATACCGACATTAATTTTCAATTCAATAGGCCTCTGGCAAAATGTGAAAAAGTCCAACATGTAACAATATTTTTAGACAACAACTGAGAACAACTGGCAATACATCAATAGATTTTACGTCAACGGATGTAAACAGTTTGATTTTCGGCAGACAACTAAAAGACATGCCAGCACAAATAAGACAATCGTCAATTATTGAATAAAAAGAGAAACCATAAGAAAGAAAAAAAAAAAAAAATTTCAGGCCGTGTTAACATAACCTTCAATATCACGCCTAGAATATCACGGCCCTCAGAAAACTCCGGAATCTTGACGAAACGAAGATTGGAAGACCTGCTTCGATTCTCCAGATCCTGAATCTTGTCCACCAGGTAGGCATTGTCTTTAGTTAGTTCGTTAGTCCGAGTCAGGAGTTCTTGTAAATTATCCTCGTTTGCCCCAATTCGTTGCTCTAAAGAAGAGACATGTTCACCAAGTGTATCAAGTGATGTCTGAATGCTGCTGAGTTTTATTTGGATAGGATCAACCTTTGAATCAAGATGAGCAAGCATATCCGTCTTGATCTGTTGTATACCATCCCACAAAGTTTGTAAGGAAATCTGATTTTGTTGATCCGATGCCATTGTAACGACTATAGTAATCTTCTTGTGCCGAGTATTCAACAAATCCTATGTTTTGTAGTCACAGTTATTATGTAGAGCTATTGAGCAGACAGAACATGTGTTGCACCCACTCACGCTGCGGCCATCTTGTTTTTTTTCGCAATATCTTGGGGATATTTAATATATAATATATAAATATTCAACAGAAGTGTATCAATTACACATAAGAAAGATGTCAGGAACGTTTGTATGTCTTATTTGTGTGATTTTGGTAACTAAACTTACCTGAAAGCGGTGAAAACAACAGTGAGAGACGCTAGTTTTGCTGTTTGTCAGTTGATGAGGTTTCGTTTCCATGGTTTCCATCTGCTCGCGCGCGCTCCTGTCTTTGAATCAGATAGCTTTGAATGCGACTCAATGTTTACGCGCACGCACGCCCATTGAAACAGAACACGTCAAAAGGCACGCAGCATTTAAATAAACATCTAGAATTATAACATTCAACCATTTAAAATATCATTAATTTAAAATAATGAATATAAAACTCATTGTGTAGTTCTATGACCCATTCACTTGACAGTTATGCTTTTTTTTATATACCATTTTGCTATTTTTATTGTAAAGCAATTTCAAGACATCTGTATTTTATATATATATATATATATATATATATATATATATATATATATATATATATATATATATATATATATATATATATATATATTACATTAATAAAGAATCTGAAAGCACTATCTTTATAAATTAAAGATGGTAATGAAATTACGGACCCATGACGTTGCAGTTTCGTTGCCAGTAAGTCATAAAATTACCAAGTTATTACGATTAGAGTACGTATATGCGACGTTGCTGGTTACTTTATAACCTTAGGAGGACGTACTGACGACGTTGTGGTTTGGTCATATGATGGTAATGAAATTACGAGCATGCGACGTTGTAGTTACGTTGTCAATTGGTAAAGTCATGACGTGACCAAAAAGTACGAATACATTACGTAACTGTTACGTCGTGTGTTAGCTGGGACCTTATGGTCTTTTCGTGATTGAAACGCCTTGCATAAACACACGACTTGATTCCTTTCTAATGATAATGAATATAATTCATTTGGATGATAAAATGTCCTCAGAACTGTCACTGTTTGTTTATTGGCAGGTTATGGAGTCAGTCGCATCTTTCGGCTATGAGTGGGACGGACACCGGTCTAAAGTTCGAAGTTCACCCGCAGAGCGCGAGTCCGTCTCCGGGACGAAAACCAGCGCTGATCCGGTGGACATTGGATAACAGACTGGGCTGCGTTTCCCAAAAGCATCGTAAGCTAAGTTGATAGTAAAAACGATCGTACGACTGATCTTAATATTGTGGTCTGTTTCCCAAAAGCATCGTAACTTAAGTAGCACTTGAAAATCTTCGTAGAACTACGAGTGCTCTGGAGTAATCGTACATCCCCAAGTGCATCGTAAGAAGACAGATATATGAGGTCACCTGCAGGACAACCGGCAGATTACACTTTATCTAGATTTAACAGATTACACTGCAACGTGAGTATAATATAAGGTTTTGATTGTACTTTATTGTACACTTTATTATTGTACTCGTGTTTTGTTTAAATTAATTATAAATGAAATAATTAAAAAGGGAAGAAATTTTTTTAAATACACATCTAAATTAAATGAATGAGAAAAAAATCATAAACGAAGTAATGTGGGAATCATGTTTTAAAAACTGGGCAAAATAGGGATGAATTCTAAAAAAAATTGCCAATGACTTGCTGACGTGCACGAAAACCAGCCATGTATTTTGCGGACCTCCCTGATCTTTGAACGCCGCTGGTTTTAGTTTGCAATGTTGTCCTCCCTGATGTTTTGTTTTTCCTTATTTGTATGGTGTCCTTTAAATCTGTTAAAAATAAAGTCTTTGTTTCGCTCTATCTCCTCTAAAAGGACATTAATTTGACCTTTTTTAAAGGTATCTTCTCTTGTTTTTTTTTGTTTTGTTTTTTTCTCAGCCATTTTGTCAGTGCCTCTGCCTGTATAGATGCTTTAGACTTCTCTTGATTTCTAATCCACAACAAATGACGATTTTTAGGTTAAACGTTCAGAATATGGTTCCATATAAGGTTATATTTCAGCACTTCGCGAATGGACAGCGATGCTTAAGTAGCACGTAGAGCGCGTTCTCGCGCGTTCATGTTAAGGGCACTTTTGGGAAACGCACGTGGAATTGCCGCGAGCGTTCGTAACCTTGCACGTAGAGAGCGCTCTTAAGAGCTAAGATACATCGTTATCGGGAAACCCGGCCCTGGTTGATTACACTTGAATTAGGCTACCTGAATGTTTAAATGTTTCATTTTTACTTCAAAAATGTTTGTTAATTGAGTTTAAATGTAGGCAATATTGTATACATGTTAAAAACAGTGTAAAATGTGCTGTATTGCTGTACTCAATGACAATAAAGGCCAATGCCATTTAACGTATACTGGTTGTTGTATGAAATAGGCTACTATTTTACAAAGGTTTAGTGGAAATAAAAGAGGTTAATATTACTTATAAATAAAAAACAGTTAATATTACTCATAAATATTGTTTTTTAAATGTTAAATTATACTCAATTTTATTTCTTAATGTACCAGATGCAGTTACTTCGATTTACTTAATTTTTTTACTTGCATTTACTCAATTCGCACAGTATATTTCATTGATTTCACAGCTTTAAAATTTACTCAATTTTTTTGAGTGTAAAAATTTTTCACCAAAAAAAATTGAGTAAATAATAGTTAAACTTTTTACAGTGTACCTGTTAAAATAAGAAATGCAGATCAGCGGCGGTACACACACTCACAGTATCGCTGCTGTTAAACACAGATGATCACGGTGTAACTCCAGTCTTTCAGGAGCTTCAGAGCTCAATCTGCTGCCTTCATCACTACAACATCTTCTTCTGAAATGATGCTGTTTTATCCTTTATTAGATCTCCACGAACACAACAGCTTTATATGACACACACACACACACACACACACACACGCACGCACGCACGCACGCACGCACACACACACACACACACACACACACACACACACACACACACACACACACACACCCCACACACACACACACCACACACACACACACGCACGCACGCACGCACGCACGCACGCACGCACGCACACACACACACACACCAGCCACTGTGCCTCAGCTCACACTCAAATATCTCTATCATCAACATGACAAAGTCCACATCATATTTGTGTGTGTTTATAGTCAAAGACACACAGAAGAAGCTGTTCTGGGTCAATATGACAAACTGAAATGTGTGAAATATTTCTGATGGTCACGAATCCTCCTCAGATTAGACAGAATCATCTGGAAGACATCAGATATCAGCGAGTGTGTGTTTCAATCTCAACAAGCTTTGATTCTCAGTAGAGACTGTAGTTTCAGACTCGGCAGACTTATTTAGTCTTTCTTGGATTATGTGGCATTAGTGTTTTTCATTCTCTCAGTTATTAATGGTGTCTGTGCTGCTCTTTATTTCACATTTGTGAATGGAGACAAAACCGTTAAACGTCAATCATTCAGCGCTCGCAAAGAGTGTGTGTAACAGGGTTAAAACCCCCAATAATATTAAGATTAAAGTTGGTGTGACAATATGTAAGCTGATGTTGATTGTATGTGAGTAACTTTGTGAAGTTTAGATGCAGTTTGCTCAACATGTGCGTTGCTCGGCTGACTCCATCTTTTGGATTCAAACACGGGTGAATCTCTCATTTCTGTTTGCTCTTTTAGATGCATGTATATGTGTAAATGCTGTCCACTGTGTCACTGCCAGAGGAGATATGTTTCTCCTTGTTGTGTTACAGTAAACAACGCATGAAACGCAGTTCTCCGTGTCCGTCTGTGATTTGAGTGCTGTCGGATGAGAAGCGTTACATCTGACAGGAGCTTTTCTGAGGAAACTTTATCACAAACTCTGTGCTTTTACTTCAGACAACTGACTTTCATGACCTTAGAAACATGTGTGATAGTAATGCCATCATTTTTAGCTGTAGGCGGATAATAATAATAAGAGTAAAGCTCTGGTAATGTGCGATTACTGAGATTTATATCTTCTATATGAGCGCACACTGGACTGTCCTGTTTAACACACGATACAGGGCCGTATAATTGACTATGAACAAAAGCATTTTATGTAAAACACTTTTCAAATGATTCTTCCAGCTTTAATTCTCTGCAGGAACAAGACAACACAAGAAGATGGAAACCAATCTCTGATGGAAACATTAATGACACAGAATCGTAGGGGAAATTCACAACATTGTATATGTCACATGATGTAATTTCTGGATAAAGCTGAATCGATTAGAAGAGCATATTTCAGACTCATAAGAAGAATCGTCTCAAATGTCACATCAGCTGAGAAACTGAGCTTCTCCAAACACTGAATCAACTGAACTAATAGTTTGACAGAATGATCCGATCCGATCCGATGTCGTTCCTGATCAATCAAATCCGTGTGTTTGTTCAGAGG